>VXAK01020285.1:295589-336486 GCA_013399435.1 Arenaria interpres | reverse complement strand
GGTGATAGAACAAGAGGAAACAGCCTCAAATTGCACCAGGGCAGGTTCAGGTTGGATGTCAGGAAAAATTTCTTCACAGAAAGGGTTATGAAGCATTGGAATGGGCTGCCCAGGGAAGTGGTTGAGGCACCATCCCTGGAGATACTCAAAAGACGAATTGACACGGTGCTCAGAGATATGGTTTACTGTTGGTTGGTGGTGTGTGGGTGTGGTGGTTTTTTTTTTGTTTTTCTGGTTTTTTGTTTTGGGTTTTTTTTTTACGGTTGGACTAGATGATCTTAAAGGTCTCTTCCAACCTAGGCGATTCTGTGATTCTGTTTGGGGTTGGATGCAGGCAGTATTGAGCATGTCAAGTACTCCAGAGTGATTAGACTGTGTTGAACGTGATGAGGTCTTGCTAACTGGTGAGGTTTGGAGGCATTTGGTTTCTCACCCCATACGTACCTGAAGATGTTAAGCCTTTCCTTGCAGTCAGTACATCTGGAAGCTTCTTTTCCTTAAAGTTGTCGATAGAGTCCCAGCACTGGGAGACAAAGCTTAAGGGAATAATTCCTTAATCATAGCCATAAAAAATATTTGCTCAATGATAACATATTCCCACTGTGCCACTGTTTTTATCTCCCGGGGGAGAGCAGTTTGCTGTCTAGAGAATGTACAATCTGCTGATTTAAAAAAAAATAAAATGAAAAATCTTCCCAAATTTAAAATACTAAATCCCTGGCAAAGGCTGGGTCTTTTTGGGTTTGCATACTCAGAATGGGGCTTTCCAAGCGACACCTCTTGGTGTCTCGGGGAACGTGGCCTCAGGGTAGGCTTGTCCTGGCTGAGGCCAGTTTTAGACCAAGGGAGAGATGTGCTTGAGCTGCTGGGCCAGGGCAGCATCCCGCCTTCCCTCGGCATCGATGCTGGGGGACACTGTGGCCACCCTGGGGGGCATGGGCCAGCAGGAACCTGTGCAGGGGGCTTTGGGCTGAGCGAAAAGGCAGTTTTACTGCTTAAGTGCAAACAACTAAAAACGCTTTCTCAACAAGCACTCAGTAAAACTGTATTATTACATCCTGTGAACAGCTCCGAAATCCTTAACTCGGGGATATCAGCAGCTCCTCAGTGAAACTAAGCTAATAAACAAGTAGATAATTAACAAAGGCAAACATGAATCTTGGTACCAGTGACTTCATATTAAGAAGCCTTCTGGTTTTAATATTTGGCATGTATGCATGAAATAATTTATTGCTGTTTCAAAGCAATTTCAACTGTTAAACATTCATTGGTTTGCTGAAGGAAATAGTAAAAAAAATTCTTTCATGTGAACATTAGTTCTTAATTTTAACATTTCCTTATTTTCTATAATGGGATTTGATGTGGCAATAAGCTTTAGGAACAGATCTAAGTGGAAAAATATTGTTAGCAGGTGAAGGTTTTCTTACCGGATCCCTTAACTGTCTGCCAAACAGGACAGTTCCACCAGCAAGCACCAGCCAAAGCCTGGCAGGGAGCATCCCCTGCCTCCCCTGCCAAAGCTGATGAGCAGCCTTAGGGAGAGCTAAATAAAGCCTCAGGTGAGAGGCCTGTTCTGCATCCCTGTGCTGCTGCTGCCCAGATTTGGGGAAGTAGCGATTTATTGAAGGTGCATGTAGATGAAGTGCGTCAACTTGCGACCATGTAAGCAGCCGGGGGACCTGTGTATAGAAAGGTGCCGTTCAGTTGTCACCATGGGTCTGCTGACCCTTGGCAGCCCAAGCTACAGGCAGCCTGTGAACCCCGGTTCACCACTAGGGCTGGAAGAAAAGCACTGCTGTGACCACGGCTGCTGCTAGCGGTAACTTTCAGTTTGTTGAAAATTGAATTGTATGTACAAATCAGACATTTTTGCACACAAATTCCATGCCCTGCTGTATCTGGTCTGTGTTTATGCACTGATTGAAGAAAGAGGACGTTTTGCTTGACAGCACTGTACAGCCAAGAGATAATAGACAGAAACGTCTCCAAAATACTTCCAATCTATTTTTATTTTCAAGCAGTACTGGATAATGTTATGACACGACACACCTTCAACTCTCTCTGGAAAAGAAAGGCCGTGCAGAGAGGACCCATCACCTGTGTGGTGCTGCATGCCAGAGTGACCTCGCACTTCTCCGGCTTGGCACCAGGGCTGCAGCCACTGTAACGCCCCGGGTGGCGGGATGTTGCCTGCCATGGTGCTAGAGGAACTTTGGCTGAAGGAAAAATAATTTGATTCTGGAATAATTTCTGTGTAGTTAATGCAGTGAGAGCCACAACTGGGACCAGGATATGCTGCCATCTCAGTTTACAAGAGCCTTGCCAAGTTCTGCTCCCTGCTGAGCACCAACCCCATGGCTGCCATCCCTTCGCACCCCCGGCACCCCACAAGCAACGTGCACGGCACAAGCACGTTGTCCTCGCCACAGCTCTCTGCCGCCTGCAATAGAAAGGTCTTATTGAGTGGAAGCATGGAAAAGTGATGACACGGTTTTCTTTCCCAACCTTATTTTACTGGTAGTGCTGTGGGATATAGAGAGGTATGGGTAGGCAGGAAAGCCACAACATACTTTTAAATAGGAAATCTAGCAATCTCTTTGCGGTAAGTTTAATCTCCTGCATTTTTCCCAGCTTGGTTTTCCCTATTATTAGGCACAATTAAAAATTAGTAAAGCTGAGGTAAGAATTAAAGTTTGTAATTAAATTTTCTCTCCCACCCGTGGTTAGCATGAGTTTGATGTCGATTTACAAGGAAGACTCCTTTTTGTGGCAATTAGCTTTCAAGGAAGTAAGCAGTAATGGAAAGCATTTGCTAAATTAAAAAGACTATGGTAAACCATGGCTATTTACAGTTAAGGGGCATTTTCTGCTCAGTGAAGGGCCAATGGCAGGCTCCATCGCTCTCTGCCAGCTCCAGCGCGGGCCCTGTGGCCACCGGGCGATGCCCAGCTTGGCATCCAACTCGGCGCTTGGGCGAGTCCCTGTGGACGGCAGCAGTCGGGGTCACGGGGAAGAGCTGGTGAGCCCTGGGCCTTTATCCAGTGGCCTTTGTACTGAAGTTGGAGGTGGTCCCGCTCCGCTCGCTGCCGCTCGTCCCCCGCGCTGTGAAAGTGGGGAGGTGGGAGCTGCCCACCCGCCTGGCGCTGCCCTACATAGAGCGAGTTCCCAGGCTCGCATCTCATTTCAGTGCAAAAGTCAAACTGAATGACTCATGCCAAATCTTTCTATCATGTCGCTGCGACTGTCAGCGTAGCTGAACTCCAATATGACTATACTTATTGGAAGGGTTATTTTTAAGTACCAAACATATATTTATATGTGCGGCAATACTTCATCATTTTGGGCTGATTTGATCTACTGGAGCAGAATAGTCCCTCTTTATAATAATCTCCAACATGTTAACTCATTCATCTGGGTAAGGCAGCAAGTTCAAGTGAGGCCTCCAATACGTTAATTATTCATGCATGAATCTTTTATTTCATCTAGCCTCATCCGCACCAGACTGCCTTTTCTAGGAAAGCTCTCTGCTGAGAAGAAGGCAACAAATACTGTACGGTGATTTGAGGGGGGGGAAAAAATCAGCTGCATATTCCAAACTATAAATTGTCTCGTCTCAGCCTTTTTTCTCTACTGCCATCTATTGTGCAGCAAAAAATGCATAGTTCACCAGCACAAAATCATGAGTTCTGGTTTAAATGAGAAGGGTCATTTGGTGGTGACTCCTGGGTGCTTGCAGTTGCTTCTGCTCATCAGAGAACCTATTAAGTTAAAAAGGAGAAGTAAAAACGACCAGGAAGCAATAATTTGGAGGCCTTAGGAGCACGTAGGAATATAGATGGGATCTGGTGTTAGAAAGTACAAAACGGGCTCTCGGGGCTTTTCTTGTAAAAAATTCCTGTAAAGGGGAAGTGGCCGCTGGCACCCTGGATGGCCAGTGCCTGGATGGCTCAGGGTTGGGACTGGCCCTTGTCCTCCTGCTGCTCTGGTCTGTGCCCAGAGGGGTCGTGTGGGGCCACTTTGCCCAGGCATGGAGATGTGCGCAGCCTTGGGTAGGGCAGGTACAAGGTCCTGCTCCCCACTTGGGGCTTGTCCCCCACCCTTGGGGAGCCAGGCAGGAGGTCTATGTTTCTGGTCCACCTTTCTGCTGCACAGTTGCAGCCCCTCCGTAAGGCAGCTGCAGTCGGAACTGGTGCAAGAGCAGGCAATGGTCTGAATGGAAATGGAGATTTTCCCCTCTGCTTGCTTCCTCTTAGAGGCCACCTCCTCTCTCCAGAGGGGCACTGGATTTCTGCTGAATGGATCATGCCACTTCTGCAGAGAGCTAAAAGATGCTGTTCACTATCTGTAGCAATGGCAACTAGGAAAAATGCCTTTAGAGCAGCAAATGCGATGGGCCAAGTTGTTTGGTTTTTTTCCCCTGTAAGATCGGTTTCAGATCTATCACAGGTGTTTTGTCTCATGCTCGTACTGGTTTTACAGTAACCCTACTCACTGGAATGGGGTTACTCCTGGTTTACAGCAATGCGATGGGAGAACTCATGCCCAAGGTCATCCACAGAGAGGCTGGGTTTTCAGAAATGTCAACTGGTTTCAAATGTAGGACCACATGAGTTTCCATCATGGCCTTGCTCCCACCCCTGGTGGCCAAATGAACAGGACCCATTGTGGCAGAAAGCAGCAAGCAGCCCTCACCTTCTCTCCTTGCACCACTGATGGGTGCTGTGCTTGTGGCCCCCAGTGTTGCAGGTTACTGGTGACCACTGGTTTTTAGTGATACCTACTCCATGTAGGCAAAGACAGACCTACCAGTAAAGCCGGGGGGGGGGGGGGGGGCAAAAACAGGGAAAAANNNAGTACTACTGGAAAATCAGGGTGAGCCCCTCAGGGGTGCATGGGGGATGCTCCAGCAGCTGCCCGGCTCACTGCAGGGACAAGGTCCCTTCCCCTCCATGGCTCTGTTTGCTTCCCATTTTGCCAGCCGTTTCCTGGGCAGTAAAATCAAACTGCCCAACAATAAAGATAAAGCCAGTCAAGCCCTCCTCCACTTAAGCTGCCTCTCAGGATATGCCTGTGAAGATGCACTGTCCCCCATCCTTGGTGGCACATGAAAGGGAAGGATGTGGTCACATCCCAGCTACCAATTTAAATGGACTTGTATGCTATTGAAAGCAGTAAGTGCACAAACTAGAGGGAATTCAGCGGCAAAATCAAGTGTAGGATGACAACAGCAATGATGCATGCTTAAAAAAAGTAAAATATCCTAAAAGGTTAAGACCAGAATATTTTCAGGGGAAAGAAAGGTTAAAATTATGAAAAATAGGATCAAAGTAACAGAAAGCATATGAAAATTAATGACCATCCTTAATAGATCTTGCATGAAAGGCAGCTGAAAGCCAGTTACTAGCGGAATATATATGACAGAGTATTGAATTGGTTTTGATCATGTGAATGGTGTAATGCTCCGTGGCCCTAGGGCAGAAAGGAATACAGCAACCACGGCAAGTATCGCTCCTTTCGCTGAATGCCATGACAGTACCTGTTTTACAACTTTACAAATACTAAAAAGTCATCCATCTATATCTAAACCAAAATGACGTTACATATTTTCTCTGATTTATTAGTAAACTACTAAGTAGTAACATTAAGCTTTTAGGAAAAGATTAACAACACTGTGCAGTGGTAACCTGTCATCTTAATTTAAGAGAAAGCCGCTGAAAATGCTCACTCTTTGTGAGGAAACATGCAAAATCCTTTGCTTAATGGATGTGGAAATGGTATTAGAATCCCTCTCGCATCAGGACGACATTAAAAGCGGGTTATTTGTTCTTTACTTGTTTGGTTTTAAATTTTGCTCCGGTTTTGTTTGGGTATAATTTTATGGTCGAGGAGGAAGGGCGCGGGTCCTGCCTTCCAGCGTTTGCCTGCCCCTCTCTCTCTCCCTCCCCGGCCAGCCCGCCCGAAACGCGGCGTCCCGCCGGGGCTCCGCTGCAGAGCGGCGGCGCCGGGACCCCCGCACGACCGGTTCCCCCCCGCATCCACCCGGGGACGAGCCGAAACCGCGGCTGCCGCGCACCGCCGGCATCCCGCGTCCCCTCCGGTACCGCCTGCCCGCTGCAGGCAGCTGCCGCCGGCTGCCCGCTCCGCCAGAGCCCCGTCCCGACCCGACCCGGGGCCCGCTGCGTCCCCGCGTCCCAGCACCCTTACCCCAGCGGCGGGGGAGCTGCTCCCCTCCCTCTCCTCAGCCTGTCCCTCCTCTTCCTAGACTTAGATCGATGGTTTTACGTTTCAGATTGATTTTTGTATTATTAAAGGCTATTCTCGTGATGCTGGGAACCCACTCCCCTCAAAGAAGTTAAAGCACGGATGTGAACAACTGTGTGTATTTACCAGTGTTACAGCACACATCAATTTTTTCCTCTTAGGGAAAAACACTGGGGGGGAAAAATCCTGGGTGGGATAATAGCAACAAATACTTTGGTCTTCATTTGCTTCTCTCGGACATTTTAAATGGTAGCTGCTTCCGTCTTGCGGCTGACAAAAGTGGTGGTGGTTCCAGCTGTCTGGGGCACAGCAGCCCTCGGCAGGACTCTGCCACCAAAGGGGGTTTTCACGGGAATGTGCTGATGTGCTGGAGCTGATGGGTTTTGGTGGCAATGTGGAGATTGTGCTGTACCGTGGCTGGCATACCTGCCTGGCACCTGCAGACCTTGGGGACGTGCTGCCTGCAGCCTTGTCCCTGCCCTGCACATCGTCTCACCCAGCCAGCTGGGACCTCCGAAATGGCAGTGCCAGGCTGCTCTGCCCAGGGGCCGCTCGGAACCACAGGGCAAAGGCCACCAGGCTCAGCTTCGCCTGGCAGCTGCCAGCTGAAATGTGATACTGGTTTTAAAAATGGTACGTTTGAACTGCCGCCCAGAATTAATTTATATTAATGTGGGAGATCGAAATACTGCTGTTGTGACCTAGTAATGCTGCTGCTTGCTATGTGTTGGTGTAAAAGAAAAGGAAGATGCCAAACAATGGCAAATCTAACCTGCAAAATTTGTAAAAGCTTTTAGTCCGTTTGAACGCAGAGGCAGGCTAAAGAGAGGTTTCCGTATCAAGACTGGACAAAAATTCCTGATTGCTTCCCAAACAAGCAATCATCAGTATGTGCCAATGAAACCACAAGCGTTCAGAGAACACATTTGGCACAAAACTCCAAGGCCACTGGTACCTGCAATTATTGCCCTAAAATCTCTTAAAAGACAAAGTAAGGGGAGAGAGCACGCAAAAATAAATATGTATTGAATCAGTGTTGCACCCTGGTCCAAAGCTTGCTTGGGTCAAAGCAAAATTCCAATAGATTGGGATACGGATTGGATCAGCCCTTAATGAGGTGTTGCAGAAGAAATGCCAGTAAAATATACAGGCCAGCATATATTTTATGGGGAAGATAGTCTGAAGTCAACATTACAATTTACTAATTCAGTAGAACAGCTGGAAAAATAAATTTGTTTAGCTAGAATAGCACATCTATTTATTGAGCCTCCTTCCGAAGCTATGCACATATCAACAGTGGGATTGGTCTCTAAAACACGGGGGAGGAGAGGAGGGGGATGATGGTGAATTCAAATTGATGCGCTACTTATTCCACACTAGTAATTCAATTAATGATTTTATAGACCCTGCGCTGTCTCACATTCTCAGTCGTTCTCAGGCAAATGAGATGGGGAATCAAGCAATTAGCTGGGGTTGGCAACGCGGCGGGTTCAGCCTGAGCAAAGTGCCGCACAAAAGCCACCCCTTGCTGCCTGCTGGAGTGCAGGGCCATGGGGCAGTCGCTTTGGCTTTTGGAGAGGAGGCCGAGCGGCTGCTTTCAGCTCCTGCTGCCCCAAACTTTGGTCCATTATTCTTATCAACAGCAGTGGACTGGCCAGCGCGGTTGCAAAACGCTTACATCTCATCACTTGTTTCCATAACTTTTTTTGGTGGGGAAAAAACCCTAACTGAGGTTTTCCGTACTCGGTCTTCGCCGAGGGCTGATGACATAAGGAAATAGTTGTGTGTGATTTCTGAGTTATGACCAAACTTTTGGTCAAAGCTACAGCAAAGCCAATGCTTGAAACTTGAGATGAATGTAAACTTGATCCAGGAAATTGTTTAGGTACCTGCCTAATTTTAAGCACTGAAATAGTCCTACTGCATTCACCTGAATTACCAAAGTGCTTGAAGATAAACATTTGCTGACATCAGGCCCTGAGACTCCCTGATCCGTGCTTCTCCCAGACGTGGATGAAGACAGGCCTCAGCAGACAAAGCCAGGGTCTCCCGTACATCATGCTTTGCATATTTCATTTTGTTCAGGTATTTCATAGCAATATTTGCTGATCTGCATCAGGCCTTATCCTGCCACTGAGAAATTATTTTCATATGCATGTCTGCATAGGCACTGCAGGCACCAGCAGTCAGGTCCCTTAAGACGGTGTCCCCTACCCTGCCAGGGCAGGTGTGCAAGTGGCTGGGCCGGTGTGTCCCTCACAAGCCTGTGCCCCAGCTGCATTTGGGCTCACAGCTTTCCCAGCAAGGCAGCAGGCACGCGGCGTCAAGGCCTTCATCTCTCAATCTTTTTTCCCGGCGTTCATCCCATTAGTCATTGTTTTGTTTGCAAATGAATATCTCTCTGAAGACTTCAAACTACAGTTTTGCTGAGGTGTCTGACAAACTGCCATCCTCAATCTTGAGGATGCTCCGTGCCGGGGTCACTGAGCACGGGCAGGAATTGCTGGCTGGAGGGGCTGCTGGTGGTACCCACGCAGGGCCAGGGGCACGGGGAGAGCTGTGCCCCACACCTCGGTGCACGCAGGGCATGGCCTGGGCACTGGTGACTTCTACTACGGCACGCTCGGTTGTTTTCTTCCTATGCAGCAAAACTACCTTTTTTCAGGAGGCCAACGGAGGTCCCTATGTTTTATTCACATAATCCAGACCTTCAGTGTCAGAGCCTGAAACGAATTACTGTTTATATTAGAAACTTAGTTTAATAAATTAAGTCTGGTCTATGAACTGTCAAAGTTCCTATAGTCTGCAATTCATATAGAACAGATGCCTTTTCCATGACTCTTAACTAGAAGTGGCCAACTTGATTGCTTCCTTTTTGCCATTACTACATTCTGTAGGTTTAGTTATCTACTGCCTACAGAGAATTCAAAACAATTTAAAAGGGCATCTGGTATAAAGCACTCTCCGGGAAAAAGAAAAATCTTTCCATATACAATAACTTTCTGTTTAGGTCAGAGAATTATTCAATAATTGGCACTTGTTTAACAAGACCATTCAGAATCAGTTTGCTTTGCGTTTTCCAATTGTAGGTAGAGTTACAGCATTTTTTTTCTTTCCAAACAAGCAGGTTTGTGAGTCCTAATTTCCAACATATTTGTGGCACCACTGTGATTAAGACCTAACAACTAATTTTTGTACAAGTAACAAACACATATTTCAAAAGTGCCATAAATAATTCAGTGATTTTTTTTTTCCCCAGATTGTTTATAAATTATAAATTTTCATTTACTCTGTCCTAGTTTTATATAATACTGATAAAAATGAAGACCTAAAAGCAGTGGTTTAATTGAAGAATAGGAAACAAGGGTAGGATGGTCAGAACAGACCTCTCTGACTTGCGTTCCAGTTTCCTGGTCACCATCATTTAAAAGGCTGGACCTACTAATACGGGCTATTATAAGCCCACACTTTCAATATTCGTGTTTTGTGAAGCACTTTTAATGTACAAACAGTTGTCACATGAAAAGTTAATAATGAAACACATCTACGAGGATGAAAAGAGAGCAGGGCTGATGCTCATTGTGTCAGGAGTTGCACGTCCAGGCATTTCCAGGTAGTATTTTTTTCCCTGTTGCACATTAAAGTGTTTCGTCTTAGGACCTTGAGCCTGCCGGTGTGGGCAGGGGGAGGCTGTGGGACCGGGACAAGTCCCCGCAAGGACCATGGGGAACAGCTGCCTGATGAAATTTTCATTGTGCTCCCCACTAACGCATTAGGCTTTTGGTACAGGCTATAACCCTGTCGTGGTGGGAAACAAGAAACATTTTTCCGTGTTCCTGTGTCTGTCACAGCCTGTGAGACGAAACAGCCACAGGACAGCCTGAGTTGCAGCCGCCGCCGCTGCGGATGCGGTGTCCCTTTGGCAGAGATCGTTCCACTGATGGCTGGGGCAGGGGCTGCCGGCAGCGGGGGCTCTGCACAAACTCTGTGCCCCTCACCCCGGCACAGCCGGGTCCGCTCCGCTGCTGTCTGTAACACACGTCTCAAGGCAGGCTCAGCTACCTTGGGAATTTGCCTCCCAGGGCAGGGCTGTGGTCCATGAGCTCCTCATCTATACCTGGAGGATATTTATTAAAAGTGGCTGTGGTTCGTGCTTTGTTCGGTGACAATTTTCACAGCTCAGGCTAGCTGTTTCATTCTGATCTAAAGCACTACCAGTGCTTCTGTGCAGTTTTGTGTGGTGACCCCCTGTCAATTAGACATCTGCATGGGGTGTTGGTCTGGGGAGAAGCTCTGTTGTTTTTTTATGGTGTCCTCCTCTTTGGGCAGAAAATGAGAGTAAGGCCAGAGAAAGAGAGAAATCTCCGAGCTGGAGGGAACATCAGTCTGTCTGGGCTCACAGCCTGCCACCCATGGCAAGAGCAATCTGATTTAGAGGAAAGCGAGGGAAATTTCATAATGCCAAGTTTGAAATAAAAGTTAGTGAACCTCTGCAAACGAGTAGCTATCTCATGTCTGGAGGCACGAGAGGTCCCTACCTGCAGAAATGCTCTCTGCTTGTCACGTTTGTGAATGAACACTGTCAGTTCTGACTTGCAAGTTATTTATATTGTGAAGGTCAATACTAGTAAATAAAAGACTTATGATGGTGGTGCAAATTGCCGGGAAGGCTGACACAAGGAGGAACGTGCTGACATCCCCCTCCATATTACCTGTGTCAGCCAGTGAGCAAAACCAGCCTGCAAGACCCAAAGTTTACCTGCAATCTCATGATGCTGCTCCACCACAGTTGAGCTGTGGTCAGCTTACAGCAGCTGAGGATCAGTCCCACAAGCCTTAAAAACCCTTCCAGTTACCCAGTACAGGCACAGAAAAGGGAATCTGTTGGTGGCAGATCAGAGAGGGGACCCAGCATCTGCAGGGAGCTGGGCTTCATGTCAGATGATGACCAGCCTCATGGACAGCCCACCCTGCTCAGGGCTGGGGGGATGAGGGATTTATTGAACACACCGGCTGCTCCTGCGGTCCCCTGCTCCTCATTCAGCTGGCAGAGCCAGGCAGCGGTCACAGGTCTCAAAAACTCTTCATCATTCTTGCTTTCTTAACTGATCGCAACAACGTGGATGATAATGTTACTCATTAGCCATAGAAGTTGCTTCCTCTGTGGAAGATAGAACTGCACAAGGACAGTTATATATACGTGCATGTGTTTATAGTAAGTATACATATACATTATGTATACATGTGTAAGTAATATGTAGAAGCATAATTTTGCTTGTGTGGGAGAGAAACATCTCTGTTACCGTGTTTGTGTAGACCCAAACTCTTATGCAAATACATTTTGTTGGATATTTAAACACAAAAGGAACAGCTAGTAGAAATCAGGAATACAAAATGAGAATGTAAATGGCAAACACATACCAGAGCAGAGAGCAAGCTCTGTGTGCGTGAACAAGCAGTGTGGATGTGTAGTTTGCTTTTGTACAGGAGGATGAACAACTCTCGAGCTAGGGACCACCAGGAGAGTGTTAGTGCCCTGGTTTTAGTGCAGCGTCCCTTTTTTATAGCATAGGTGCCTGCAGAACTCATCCCATTGTAGCTGCTGGCAAAATTCCTGTTGGCTTGGGTGTTTCACAATGTATAGTCATCTCAGGCTCCCAGTAACAAGAGACTTGGTACTAAGCAGGGCTCGTAAGCGTGTAATTGTAGGGATTGATGGGTCTCTGCCATGCACGTGCTTAGGTGTAGATTCAAGCACCTGGCTGAACGGGGCCCAGACTTGCTAACACTCACTAAGGTGCCTCTGCTTCAGTGAAAGACTTCTCAGTTTACATCACTGACTTTTTATTACCTGGCTTTTCCTACTCCAAGTCAAGTCAAACATGCAAGGATCAACTCAAAATGCGACTTCCAAAAGTAGCAACTTTCTTCTTTCACGCTTCCTCTTTGATTTCTAATTTAAATCCATTCAGAAATCCAGCTGTTTTTTTCTTGGTGTTTTTAAATTCATTTATTAATCTCAAATTGCAGGGAGGTTGGTCTTCTTTTACTTGATGCTTGTCCTTTTCCTTCTGTACAAATGACCCGACTCCAATCTGCTGGGTACGCCTTTCTCCTTCAATTATTCTGTTCTGAAACTTTCTTCGTGTCTGTAATCCTTTTTTTATTGGCTTGTCTTTTTTTGTCTTCTACCCTTTATTTTACTGTCTGTCCTCTTCACAATGCTCTAATTATCTTAACTTTCCACAGCCATTTTGCAAGCCACTAGCCAAGGCAATTTCAATATATTTGAGCTTGCCAAAGTATTCTTGGATAGTCCCTGCAATGGAATTATACTGTACTGAACCTAAATCCGACCCGCTGCTGCTCTGATTATAGCCCTGCCTGGTCTGCATTGAAAAAGCCCAGCACATTTAAAGAGACAGGTTTCCTATTATCTTAGGAGGCAGCTGTCATTCTCCTGCACTCCTTCTTTTTCTAATTAGTTTAGTGAAATGGTGTCTGTCAAATCCACTCTTGACGGTGATCTTTGCACTCCATTTCTTAAGCTGAAATGCCATTGTCCCGTAAAACCTCAAGGTCCATTGCCATCAAGGGCTTGCTGTGAGCGACTCCGTTATATAGCGCTATGAAATAAAACATTTTTTCAGCCAAATCCACATGTGCCTGGTTCACAGACCACTGGAATTAGAGAGACTCTTTCCGCTGGCTTCAGGGCTTTGGATCCTGCCCTATTTCTATTCGCCCTAAAAAGCGCCAGCTTTCGGCTAACGCCCCATGGTATCGTCCTTTGAGCCACAGCTTTACTGCTCACATGTTCCACTCCCAATACAAAAAAGCTTCTGCTGACCCTAGATGACCTCCCACTGCATTGCCAGACTTACATGTTTTTTAGCTGTTTCCCTACAGCTGGAATCACACGTGCCAGGGGGGATGAGTGGTGGAAAGTCAGAGAAGTGTTTTTATTTGACAAACAGGAAGCGGGAAGCTTTCATGATGATGCTACAGGCTCAAACGCAGCAGTTCCCGTAGCTGATGTCTATATCTGTATGGATACCCCGTGACCTGGGGCTGTGGTGCTGCACACCCCTCTTAGCAAGTGCTTGACAAATTGCCTTGTGCAAACTGACCAAGGGCCAATCTTGTGGATACTCACTGTACCGGGCAAGCAGCAGGCCCAAGTCATTTCATGAAGAAAGAAAATATAATCCCAAAACAGACTGAGCAATGGGAAAAAAAGCCTGCTCCCATCTTCATTTTATTTTTGTTTTCTATCACTGTTACTTCACCTTACCTTCCTCACAAGCTCACTATGTGCATCAGCAAGCTCAACATCATGTTTTGCAGTTGTATATTTGTCCCTTGAGTTTTTTGCCCTTTGCAGACTTTGGTATGAGGGCCAAATTTCATGTAAGGAAAGATAAATCCAGTGATATCTGCTGAGGAGCTCTGGTGGCATTTGAGTGACTCTCTAAATATTTGAAGCATATCTGAAAGTGTTTGGCAATGAGCTGTGGGATTTCTGAGGCCGTTGCAATGGTGCTGTTGGGTGCTGCCTTGTTGAATGCCTGTCAAGGTCAGCAGGAACAAATTTAGGGGCAACTGAGCAGCTCTGAGAGCCCACAGCCCCGGTGTGCTTGAAACAACCTGTATCGTGGTCAGAGATAGAGAGCTCTTGGCTTCAGAGTCTTGGGAGTGTTTGGTGTCGGCACCTACATGTGCAAGGGCAGCGGAGGCAGGAGTGGCTTTGGTTGTCTCTCTAGATGAAGGTCTCTGACAATTCATCTCTGTTCATTGACACAGTCTCACCCGGCTCTTGTGCCTGGGTGGAGGGAGTGCAGCCACTGCCTGTGGCCATGCTCCCGGGTCTCCTCCCTGCCCAAAGCAGGGTTTGGGGTCTCTGCCCAGTCCTGTCTGCAGGCTGGAGAGTGGCAGGATAGCGTACACGGGCCTGGGAGCTCAGAAACATCCCTGGGACAACTTGTTGGGATGAAAAAAAATAATAATAGGATGATATTTAAACAACAACAACTAAATAGTTTTAAAAACTGGGATAATTTTAGCACTACCTTTGTGTGTACCTGTTTGCCTTTAGGGATGCTGCTTCCTTCAGGCTTAAGAAGCTTGTCAATCCCTTTTTAACACCCCCTTCCTCCTTTCTCTTGGATCAAGCCTTTTTTTTTTTTCCTGAAGCTGCCTCAGTGACACCTCTTCTTTGCTCTCCTTTTTGGAGGCTCAAAGCCTTCCAGCTATCTTCTACTGGCTTAAATCATTCAGATCCGCTAGCACTATTTGATCGGAGATAGCCAGTCTACCCTGAGGAGCTCTCACACAGTCTTGAAGCCATCTTCCTCACTTCAATTTCTCAGTCGCTCTCCTCCTTCTCTGCTGCAAGGACAGTGGGTGTCCGCTCTACACTATGCATGGCTGGTGTCTGCTCTCCATCTATTTCTGCTTGTCCCCAGCTCCTTTCTGATGTGTCTGAGAGCCAAAGCCATAGAGAAGCCTCCAGCCCCTCAAGCTGGGAGGGATGGACCCTGATTATTTCCCACCCGCCGTGAAGCTTTTCCAGGCATTGTCTTGGCAATCAATGGCACTTCGGTGTTTTGCAAAAGGATTCTACGTCCCCGTCCCTTGCTGGTGTTGTTGAGTCCCTACATATTTGCTTCAAGGTCTCCAGCGTCAGCAGAGTGGTGGCGTCAGCAGATCACAGGTGGCTCGGGTCCTTGGGTCCTTTTCTTTATCCTTGGAAGCCTTGAAAGTTTTCCTCAGGCGGGAGGTGAAGAGTCTGTTAATTTCACACTTCAAAATAATCTTTGCCCTCTATTTCTCGTTCTTAAATACGATTATTTTATCCAGGGAGATGTTTTAGGGACTCGGGAACAATGTGAGGCTTCTCTGGCTTTCTCATCCAGTGCTCCCACAATGCTTTTATTTCCATTGCCTCGAAGCACTTCTTGCCATTCACAAAAGCCGACCACAATGCCCCGCGGGCTGCCATCCCTCCAGCTCCGCTCTTGGAGGCGACCAGCCAGACAAGCCAGCGATAAGCATCTGAATCTTGGCAATGCTAAGATAAATTGTTTGCCCATGCGCTGCAGAGGGTAGGGGTGTAGAGCACCTTAGCATATTTCTGGTGACCTGCACTGCTGAACATCAGGAAATCAGGGGGAAGGAAGCAGCTCCTGCTCCTGCCAACTGGGCACCAGTGCCCTGGCAGAGGGACCAGGTACCTGGGCATGAGCCCAACGAAGTGTGAGTCCCCCCACCGGCTGCCATCCCCACTTCTCACCCCAAACCTTTTATTCCACAAGGCAGAGAAAAACAGGTGGGAAACCAATGGGATTTACCTGCTGCTCTTGCAATTGGTCCCTCCTGCAGCACAGTGCCATCAGCCCAGCCCTGCAGCTCTGCGCTGGTCGCCCGGTGCCACCTAGATGATGTAAAGTTCCTGTGGCACCTCTGTCCTTAGATGCAAGAAGGTCCGGGTTTTACTCGGAGAGCCTGGTGATACCAAGAAATTGAAGCATATGAGCGTTTGTAACATACCAGTCTGTGGTCACTGGTCCAGATAGATTTTCTCCTACAGATTTGGTTGAATTTCAGCCAATTAGAATTCCATCTCATACTGCAGGTCTTGTGCACAATGACTGGGAAAAACCTGAACTCACTGAGTCAGCACATATTTACTGGTGCTCGTGGGGATTTTTAGGAGTGGGACTTGAAATATTTTAAAAAAGGAAATTTTTCTGCAGAAGAGACTGAGGGGTGCTGTGTTGAGATATACACATGCAAAGGAGAAATACGGACAAAATTGTGGGCTGAGCTTTGCTGGGAAATAATGAGGCTGGGGAAATGCTGGGGCAACTGAGTTGTGCGGCTGTGGTGCCACCTGAAGAATACCTAAGCACAGCTTCTGGTGGATGCTACTCTCATTTTCTCTTCCTACTAGAAAAAAAGGCCTGTTCACATCTGATATCAAATATGGCCCTCCTGTGCCATGTGCCTCAGCAGCTCCTGGCACGCCAGGGAGCTCCACGCAGACCCTGAACCGCTCAGAACCCCCCCAAGCTGAATTTTTGGGATGACTGAGGGTTTACCTGCTTCACCCCAACCCTCATCCCTAAATCCACGCAAGAAGCTTCGAGCCTACTGCCCAGTACCGGTGGGGCATGGCAGGGTCCTTTGGAGAGCAGGTTTGCAGCAGGCCTGGGGAACAACAGGATGTTTTAATCTTTTCCTGCAAAGTTTTGCACAAGAAATGGTGTTATGTTTGGCTGCACAGAGGGTTCCTGTCTTAAAGAGCTGGTTTTCTTCTTGCCCGAGGGGGATGGAATGATATCAACCAGATTTGTTGAATGCTAGTGGTTTTACATGTCATTGTTGAGATTGTAAACACTTCAGGTCATCAGCCCTCTCCTCTCCCAACGCCTTTGCTCAGGTCCTGCACGAGGAGCCCCTTGTCCCTGCTTCAGCCACAGATGCTGCCAGGGCACTGCGAAGAGTTCACTACAGCATTTCTTGTCATCCCCCCACAAAGCGCGTGCGGCTGCAAAGGCTCCTCTGGCTACCCCCTTCCTAATTTCTGCTCTCCCAGCGTGGTCTGGGGCAAGTATCTGCTCTGCAGGCTCTCCCGTCCCCTCCTCGGTGGGCAGCAGTGGCCGGTCCCTGTCCCCGGGCTGCAGCAGCCCCACGAGGGCACACGTCCCCACACAGACACCCATTCGTAGGAATGAACGTGTCTTCCTGAACACTTGGGCAGATAAAAATCATGTGTGTTTTGGATTAGTTTTCCCCAGCTGTTTTTCAGCTTGTGTTTCCCCTCGAGCTGAATGGGATTTTGTTTACACACTGCCCGGGTTTCCCATTTCCGTGGGCCCGGGCACTGTCCCCCTGCAATGCCCCCAGTGCTGGCTGTCCCCTGGGACAGCAGGGCAGGTCCCTGGGGGGCGCTTTATAAAGCTCCTCTGACGGAAGCACCCCAAACTGCCCATCACTGCGGAAGCCCTGGGCCCTGTCACCCTGCAGGGCCATGCAGGGGTGGCCGCATCCAGCTGGCCCGGTGGGGTTTTTAATTCAACGCTGCCTGCTCCTTGCAGTCCTCTGCTGCTCCACGCCTAAAACGCTTGGTCCAGAGTCCAACCAAGGCTGGACCAGCAGCTGGGTTACCCCAGCACCCATCAGGTTGCACACGGCAGAGCGTGCATTTGGGGTGGGCTGTGCTGCCTGCTCCCCCTCAGCTGCTGGGGGGGCAGCAGCCGCCCAGCCCCCTGCCCAGCCGTGGCCTTGTGGGGTCCAGCCATTCTCAGCTATAGGAGCAGCCCGTGTGCCATACAGGGAATCGCACAGGCCTAGTTATCAGCTTGGAAACTGATGATCCTGACATCAAAGGGAAGAAGATGACCGCGGCGAGGGCATGGGTTTTCACAAATGTGCTGGCGGCAGAATGGACCCGACCTGCAAACTCTCCCTCCAGCAGGAGCCATGTAGCAAATCAGGTCAGGTCCCTGTCTTCAGGCATCAAACTTTCTCATAAGCCAATAACCCGGTTTGTATGCTGACTTTAAAATGTTTATTTGCCTCTGTCTTTGTGAGAGTTGCTTTTGCAAAATTAAGTGACAGAGCAATGGAAGTATGGTATCTTTGATTTTACTAATTAAATGAAGGCTGCGGTAAGTTCATAACATAGTCAGCTGTGCTACCTGGTGGCTTGGTGGTAACTGCATGAACTGGGGGACAGGCAACCTTTGCTGAAGAGCCCGCCTGGATCCACGCTGGCTTTGTTTGGGGGAGGTTAAGTGCACTCCAGCGCTGACAATCGCGGTGTGAGAGGCTCTCAGCCAGCAGCAGCGGTGGCGGTGCCTGCGCTGGAAGTGGGAAGGAGGGAGAGAAGCTGCCTCTCGCGGGAGAGACAGCCAGCCTTCTGTAAAACATTGCCAGGGAGAGATGATCGTCTCTGCTTGGGAAGCAATTGCTCATACTTGTGTCTCTCGTCCCGCTTAGCCAGAGACTCTTTCCTTCAGCCCCGGGGGCCAGGCTGCCCCAAAATCGTGCTCCAGCTGCAGGGAGGTTGGAAGCAAAGCCTCCCATGGGTGCAGGAATCCCTCCGGATTCCTGCTGCGTGCTCAGGCAGCACCGCTGCATCATTTATACCTTAACTCCACTAATTATAGAGCGAATATGTGCTTTCCTCTCTGTGCATTTCAAACAACTAGGGAGACAGCACTGAGGGCTATCTGCCCTTGACTCCTGCTGTGGTGTCTGAGCCCTTGGTCTCCATTCCAGCAAGGAAAGGCTGTCCCACGCAGCACACTGCTGTCAGGAGACCTGAGGCTCATCATTTAACAGAGCTTATTAACAGAAAACCCGGATGTTTAGTCTTCTCTTCCCCAGGGTTTAAAAAAAAATGTTTTCCAAATATTGTTGCATGCCATAAGGTCTTTCCCCCACTGCCAGTCACTTCCCCAGTGCTTGGATGGCAGTCACAAATTCGCTGGCAGGCTGTGCAGCAAACCGCCGCTTCTGTCTCCTGCCACCCATCAGCCGGCCCCTATTAGAAGAAAAATGGCAAGTGCTTTATTTGCCACCCGTATGGCAGCCCTTATGGGGCAGGCATCAGGGGGGGAGNCTTCCCAGCAGGAGCCTGCCTCTGCCAAGACCCTGCTCCCCCCATACCTCCCTGCCGCCCTTCCTTATCTTTGGCATAAAAACAGGGACCGTGGGGTAAATCCCATCAAAATCACCGCATGCCAGGTTTCCCCATCCGTGGAGCATCACTGTTAACCTGCCACCAGCACAGTCCCTCCATAACCTCCTTCTCCCAGCTTGTTTTCTTTGGAAAAGTCGTCGCTCCTGTGGTTGCTGACAAAGTTTCTTTGTAAGCGTCCCACGGGCTGTCAGTGCCTCCTTCCCTGGCCCAGCCGGCAAGGAGGGCTATCACTAATGTGTGTCATTTATCAAAGCAAAATTACATGTGTCCCAAAAAAAAAAAAAGGACAGCATGCAGACAAATTACAGCATGCAGCAAATTGCTTACTTGCAGAGGAAAAAAAATACAGCGCGCTGTTTTCCTCCCCTCCCAGAGGTAGGTGTTTAATTCAACATATTAAGACTGAGAAACCTAATTATAGCTGTGGGATAGGGGAAACCCAATTGCAGTGAGGCACCGCTCTCGCCCCAGCTGGCGGGTTCAGGGTGGCCGAGTCGTGCCACGTCCCGGCAGGGCCAGCCCGTGGCCCATGCTGGGGGGGCTCCTGCAGCCGTGGCCGGGCGAGCCCCCCTGTGCTGAGCCAGGAATGTGGCGTGGGGAGCAGCCCTGGGGCCGCTCTGCCTTGCGCCGAAGCTCCTGGGCTCACAGGGGAGAGGAGACGCCTGCGCAGCGGGAACGTGCTTGGGGCAATTTTATTATTTTTTCTTTTAAGGATTAGAGGTTTAGATCGTATTTTTTAAGCACCTTCCTGCATTGAGGGACACTTAATTTCTCTGAGGCTGGGCTGGCCACGTTGGCAAGCAACTGGTGCTAGGGAAAGGGGGGGTGGAAGGGCCCCCCCCTCCAGCCAGGTGTTAGCCACATGCCCAGGGAGCCAGTGGTCCTCCCAGAGCCACCCTTGGTTCCCACCTGGCTCCCCCACCAAGAGCACCCTGGGGAAGGTCTGCTCCCCTGATTTTATCTTTCAGATTGCAAAAGCCGCTCTTACATAGTTAACTGATTTTCATTAATCACAGTCTTCTCATCTACTTGTTTATGTTCTTCACTACTTCACAAATCTAATCTGACATCTGATTTACAGATTTCAGAAATTAACCTTCCTCCAGTGTTTCTGTTTCAATATATCTTTATTTATTTACATTCCTGTCAAGTGCCTTTCAATAGGAATGATTTCTACTTTTGGCAAGCAGAGGAGCCTATTGTTTTCCATGGAAATGTACAGTTTTGCCAATGGGGCAGAACCCAAATGGGTAATTGTGGGTCAAACTGTAACACCCTTGCTGCAGTTCAGTGGCGCTGGGCTGCGAGGTGTCCCAGAGAGCTGGGCTGCAGCCTGGGCACCCCAGATACCCGCTGGGAAAAGGGAGCTAAAGGCAGGGTGGGAGGAGGGCTGGCCTCCACGCCGGCAGAGCTCTCAGCAAAGCTACAGCCCGGTGCTTTAATTTGATTTGTCACAGCGACCTGCGTACTCCTCTGTCAAACACAGAACAGCTGCCTCCAGGAATAGGGAGTCTGTATTTCTGAAGCAACAGTTAACCTGGCAATGACATTATTTTCTTTTTTGCAGAGGACTGTGTGTGCATTATTACGGAGGCACCACAGAAATAAAGCTCTTTGGCTCTCTCCACGTTAGAGAGCTATTGTCTTTTACAAAGCATCATGCAAAGAGCAAGAGTAGCTTCTCCTGCTGCGGAAACCTTGCAAAGGAAATTAAAACAAACCACAAACAATTCTTTATCAGAATGAAGAAGAAGACGACAAAGGGGAGGGAAAAGTGAGGGCACAACGCACCAAGGATTAAAGGTAATTTTGAAGTGGCCCCAAAATAATTTCCTCCGTTTTCCCTGGAGATGGTGGTGCTGCAGGCGGGAGGGGAGGCAGGGAGTGAGAGCTAATGGGTGCCACTGCACGGAGGCAGCAACCCCTACATCCAGGCTGGCAGCAGCGGCACCCACGCCTCGCAATGCCCGGCCTCCACACAGGGCATCAGAGAGCAAAGCAGCCATGCCTGAAAAATATAGGACACATTTTTCCAGATATAATATTGACAGGTAAATGGTAAATGCAATACAATGTAGCATGGGTTTACCAAAAGCCGTCGGTATCAGACTAATGGATCTTCTTTATTTAGCGAATGATTTCTCCAAAGCAATGGCATTCGTTCCATTTCGTACAACACCCTGTGGGATGTTATGAGCTAAACAGGTGATGGTAGGAACCAGTATGGGAGCTGTGGGATGGTGAGAGAGGCAAGTGGAGTGGAGACCATGACTTCATACGCTTCAAGGGGTTGTGTTGCGTGAGAAGGTAGTTACTTGTCGGGTTTCTCAAGCACCGTTCTTGGGATCAGAACACTTCTGTATTTTAACTATTTACCTTGATATAAGTCATGGTAATGCAATGATGGAATTTGCCGTGGAGGGCAGGGTTTGACATGGTGCTGGGGCAACCGGGTGGCCACAGGCAGGGAACTGTCTGGAAGAAAAAGCAAAGGTTGTGCACTTGGGAACTCATAATTACTTCTGTCGTTAGCTGAGAGCATGTTAGTCAGGAAGCACACAGGGGATAAAAGACCTGGCCAAGTTAATCAGGCCCCGAGTGAACCATGAGCCGCTGCTGGGAGGGGGCCATGGAAAGTGGGAAAGTCAGTGGCAGAGTGTATCAGTCCAGACAGCCCCAGCAGTAGCAGCATCATTCGTTTTGATGTCAAGGTGGCAGATAATTGTTCACCTTCTCAGTGAAGTTGTGGGTGGCTCTGCCACCACGAATGAGCCTGACCCAAGAGCAACCTCACAGCCCTTCCTCACCCTTGGCTGCTCTCGCTGTCAGACCACATTAGAGTCAAGGCGGCAGGGGGAGAAAGCCATAACCTGCAATAACCAACCTGAAATAGCCCAGGGGACCAGTTCTTGACCCTCATGGGCTTCCTGTGAGCGTCACTCACCTGCTGTAGTGTGGGTGGCAGCCAGTGACACTGACCCTGTGTGCAACCTTCAACCCTGGGTGCCCCGAGTTGCTGCCTCATCAGCAGAGCAGAGGAGAGCGGTGCATCCCAAAATCCCCCCTGCGGTGGGGCATTCAGGGAGCCGGTGGCTGAGCCTGGGTGCCCCCAAAGACCGGGCATCATTTGGCGGCCCCGTGGTTAGAAACCCAGCCCGTGACCTTCCCTCCATCTGTCGTCCGGCCTTGTGGTAATGGAGGGGTTGCTATTCTTGCTGTGCCGAATCCACTGGCACTTACCCATCCTGTAAAAAACCCCAGCCCTCTGGAAGCCAGCGGACATCAAGTATGTAATTTAGTTTCTTAATAGCCTTGCTGAGGCTATTTCGGCACACATGCTGCGACAGCGGCGCTCCCTACTGCCTCGGCCAGTGGTCAGGGTGAAGGGGAATGGGGCAAGAGCCTGGTGTTATGTGCTGGTGGTCAGAGACCTTCAGCTGCAGGATGTCTGCTGTGTTCATCTCATTCTGTTATGATTATCTGGCTCGGATAGTCTCCTGACCTTCATTTGCAGTTGCTTTAAGGTTATGGTACCCAGCACAAACGCGGTATTTCGTTTCCCCTGAAACATGAGGACAGGAGGTGGAAAGCCCAGTTTTCCCCTCAGCCAGGGGGTTCCCCACAGCAGTGTCCTGCCAGTGGTTTTACTCCAACCCAAACCCTAAATTTTTTTCTACGCTGGCTGTACTTTTGCCACAGTATTGCTACGTGGCATGCTCTTAGCCTCAGTAATAGTGCACTGTAAATCACTATTTATAAACATAAAGTGAAGTGCATCCTATTTGAAGGCATTCACGTTAGTTTGGTTTTGGTCTACAGAGCAATGCATGACTTTCAGAGCAGTGGGGCGGAAGGACGTAATCAGAAATATATCCCTTTTGGGCACCTTTTAAGAGCAGCCAGGCGGTTGTAAAGGGAATCTTTCCTCTTCATAAAATATTAGAGGCAACAATTAATATCTTGTCTGCGTTTTGTATTTCAATTGCTCCCTCTCCTTTCCACCTACCACGAACCACACAGCTTATTCACCCGCTGCCACCGGGATTTCGATGATTCAGGCACCCTTCAGGAAAGCATTGGTTGCCATAAATCGAATTGCTCTGTCAAAGGGTTCACATAACCAACTGAAATGCCATCACCAGGTTCCATGGCTACCACGGTGCTGCCGTCCCGGCCCCGGCATGCCGCATGGCCCTTACCAAGCAGAGGCAAGCAGACGGGAGCCTGGGCTCCAGCCGAGCCACAGGAAGCGTGTTCCTCAGCTCTCCTCCCCTCGCACCGAAACCCATCCCACTGGCACCGGCCCGGCAGCCAACGGCACGCTCCAGGCTGAACCCGTGTCTGCATCCCCCCGAGCTGAGCATGGGCAGCCCTGCAGGCTCAAAAATAAGGTGAAAATTTAGCTTTGCCTTTGAACACTTCTGTTCTTAGCACACAATTAATGTAAACGGTGGGGTTTGTCTACAGAGTCCTTTTTTCCCCTGTTTCCTTCTCCAACCCTGAGTTTTCAGGGTCGACTGTCACAATGTGGCATTAGGGTGCAGGGACATGGGCGAGTGTGTCCCTACAGCCACTGTGATCTCACTGACAGCCAAGTACACCAAATCAACCTATTTAGACTTCAACCCTCTGAAACACTCCTTCACTAGAAACGAAGCCATTTTCCTTGGCACTTTCAGCGCTCCGTACATGTGCAAACTCATTCAAAACCCAAATTCCTTCTCTGAATTAAATTGTCAGCCTCCCACTCAGACAGATACATTAGCACTGACTGTGTAACATCAGCTCGGCTCTCTGTATAACATATGAATAAGCCTTTAAAATTGCATATTCTGCCCTGCAGCATTTATCTCATATTTTGATCCCGATTTTTCTCAGCTAAAATGCTTCCTGGTCTATTCAAGTGCCTTGATGGTTTACACGCTTCTAATTTAGGGTTCATTTGGGACTTACCAGTTCTGCATTGATTTGTTGAACAGTTCTTTCATGTACTAATACATTCTCAAGCCATGGATTATAATGGATTTCTGAAATTGTTAAAGATAGTGACAAAAGATTTTTTCACATTTCATAATGTGTAAATGTAGCAGTTTATACTTCTGAAGGAGGTCTTAATCACCATTTTAATTCTCTTTTGGAACGAAAAAAATGTTATTTATCTTTAGAAGCGAAGACAGGGTTCGGGGGTAATTTTGAGAGTACAGTATAAGACAATACTTCGATTAATTAAAATAAAGAAACGTGTTGGCTAGGAAAATTTGTGTCGATACACCAAAATTAGCAGGGAACTGATGCCTGCAACTGAGCGGGAGGTCAAAACTCAGTGGTTAAAAATAATGAGTCTTATTTTCAGTAAGTCACCTAATATATTGTCTTCATGAAATTTCTCACAAACATTTTGAGTTCCCAGGAAACCTTAAAGGCCAAGAAACAGCATCTCTGAGGCCAGGAGGGGAGAAGGGAGGGGAAAAGAGCTCTGCTAGTCCCAGAGCTGTGGCAGAGCCCCGGCCATGAGGCTGCAGCAGGGACATGATGCCGTGTGGGAGTCGCTGGGAATCGCGAGTCTCCAGCTCTGGCAACGGGCAGATCTTGGTAGATTGAAATAAATGGCAAACCTCCCATTGACTTTGAGCGAGAAAAATATCCCATCTTTTCATGTGCAGTGCGAGTAACAATTAAAAGAAACATATGGGTTTTCAGCTGATGTACAGCCACATAAGGATTATCAGTGGTATCTTTCGCCCTGTCCATAGAATACCCCATGGATCAATCTGCTTATCCAACAGCATCGAAACTCGGCAAAAAAAAAAAGGTGCCACACTTCTATTGTGTGCTTACAACTGCAGCACTACCTTTTTCTTTTCTCAGAAAGAAAACGCAGACCGCCCTGCAATTAGCAGCAAAACCATGAATACTTTCTTCGTTAACCACAAATGGTTCTTTTCGCGACGAGCGGGCTCACATATGTTCTAAATATGTTCAGTTTCATTAGGCGGCGAAGCGCTGTGGATCTGCTATTTTATTCAGGAAGGCAAACAAGAGCTGCATATGTGCAACATAAGTTGAGGAGAATGGGAAAAACTCGAGGCACTTGCAGAGTGCCCGAGATGCTCGGACGTGCTGATTTAATGCAGGATTGCTCCCAGCTCCTTTCCATCAGCCTTGTCACTCGCGGAGATCGGCGTGCTCGGGCCAGTGATGCTCCCGCTCTCTGCCAGCCTGAAAGCCCTTCAGAGAGGTGGACTCGTGTGCTGTAGGTGACCTGCTTTGACAGACAGTCAGCCGCATTGCTGGGGTTTGTCTCCGCTGCCCGGCAGCCGCCTGTCAGGCAGAGGGGGCCAACTGCTGCCCCAAAACCAGTGATCCTTTCTGTGTGGGGCGCTGCAGGATGTCCTGCTGATTGCCACTGCCTGAGGGGTGGGGGCGAAGCCACCCCGAGTCCAGGTCCCTGCACCGGGGGTGGCTGGACCTCAGGGTGCCGCTGTAGTCTGCAGGCTGGGAGAGATGGGTGGGGGTCCTCTGGATTTTTTCCCAAATGTCTCACAAGTTTTTCCATTTGTGGTTTTTAGGGGTTTCTTCCTTGTTGCTTGTGCATTTCGCTAGTTAGCTGGTCAAAATGTTTCAAGTATTGGCACACACAACCCCCATCACTTGAACACCTGCAGTTTGCTCTGGTGAAGAAACTGGTGTGAGCAGTTCTTCAGACTTTGGTGTCTCTTTTTTGTCTCTCCCCTGAAAGCGCGACGGACTGTTTTTAATCAATGTAGCAAGTTTATACAGTGCCGAAAATGAAGATTTGTGTAAATCACATTTTTTATGTAAACACATACAGTGTTAAAAATATTCACACCCCTAACTGTTTCCCATCATGCATACGCTAATGAGTGGATTAAGAAATACATCTTCTCTGTTTTACACTTGGTCCACTTTCTCCCACTAGAAGGGACCCCAGAGGAGGCTGGATGTACCCATGGGCAGGAAAGTGCTTTGAGAAGATTTTGAGAAACTTCACTGTTCCTTTGGTCCCTACCGAGAGCTACAGGTACCACGTTACTGATGCAATGTCACGGCACTTTGCATTTGTCAAGGGGAAAGCTATTTCCTGTGAAGCTGCGACCGATTAGAGGTACCCCAGTTGGGGCTGCAGAAGACGATGCTGGTTGGATGTCCATCCAGTGCCTGCAGGCGGGCAGTGTCCTCACTTAATCTGCGTGTACGGAGTGACATTGCTCAGAACAAAAGACAGCAAAATGTAAATAAACAGAGAATAGTTCTCAGAGGGCCATGGGAAAAGAGTTGTAAGAAATGAATCTACTCTTATTTGCCGATAGTATAAGAGGTATGCTTTAAATGCCCAATTTGTGGCAGCGAAGCGGTTGTAAAGCACGAAATCAAATCAACCAGTGAGAGCTGCCTTTGTAGGAACAACCAGCGATCAATAAGTATCCCAATATCTGTGGTGACGGAATTAATTTTTCTTCCCCTAAACGCAGGCATGATATCGATAGCGTCTTTAGCTGTGCATGGGTTACTCCGTAATCTTTGTGCAGTGCTGTCGAGCGATCTTCACCTCGGCACACCCCGCGCCTGCTGCCAGGAGCTCAGGAAGCATGGAGTTAAATAAGTTTGCCATTTCCTCCATCCGAACAATTGGAATCAGCAGTTTGCATTATTTTAAAAATGAATGCTTGGAATCAGCAATTTTCTTTTTCTCTCTTTTTTTTTTTTTAAGATCTTGAGGATTTTTTTTTATTATTTAAAGTGGAAAACTACATTAAGTGCAAGGCACTCAACAAAGAAACAGTCATAAAGCCTAAGTATTCTTAGAGTTATAAAATATGTCCGTGGTGGCAATTCTACTGCCAACAATGAAGTTTTAAGCATTAATATGCCTTCATTGCAGTTTTAATGCCTTAATATTGACTCTATAGCTCTTTTGGGTAATTTTGCTTTCTCTGGTACTTGAAAGGTGATGATGTCAGCGTTCTTCGTACTGATTCATATGCAGGTTGATGAAGCTGAGTTATTTATTGAGTTCCATTATATTTTCTATAAACATTAGTTCTCAATAAACAGAGACATTTAGCCGAGGGTTTATTTATTAAATAGGTACTGTACAGATGGTTTTGCCACACATGATGTGCTGCAGAGGATATTACTCAGGAATAATCAGCTGTGTTATAGCTTGGCTAAATTAATAAGATGATAATGATGAAATTGATGCTTTTGAGCTAGGCTTGGTAAATGGTTTTTGCATAAACAAACTGATAAATTTGAGAAGCAATTACTTGCTTGTCAAAGATAAAAACACAACAGGGCCCATTTATAGTTAGGTCCTATTTATTTTTAAAGATTGTACCAGATTTTATGTTTAATACGCTGCAATTAAAAAATAATACTTAAATGAAGAATAATAAAAAACTAACTTTCGGAGCTCTCCTTCAAATTTGAAGATGCAGCATTGCTTGGTTAGACATCAAGTAAACTTTCTCAAGGCTTTCGCTACATCTAGAAAAAATATAATTGTTTTATGAAAGATGCTGTCTGGAATTGTGCAGCGCAGACTCTGGCAGTGCTTTCTGTAGCAGTATTTGCTCTAAAATCGAGCTGGATTTCATATAGAGGAGCACGGTCTCCAATTCCTCGTTTAATGTGGATTTCGCTGCAGTGATCATGCAAGCGAACGAAACATATGTGTAGCCCAACACACACCAGCTTCATGTAACTCTCCAATAAATTAATTGTGCATGCATAGGTATATACGTGTGTATACATATGTATACACACACGCACACAAAGAAGACTAGCTCTTGACTTGTCTACTAACAAACATCTGTGTCTTACGTGGTTTTATATACTAGCCAGAGTAGCTTATTTATGTTTATTTAGACAAAACAAATGGACAAGTGATGTGCGGCCCTTCAGGTGGCCCCACTGGAGAAGACCTCATGAGCTTCTGAAGTGATTTATGTTCTTGAAGAGATAGCGATACTATACGGTGATGACAGCTAGAGGTTTCCACCCAAGGGTTTGAAGGCACCTCATGAACGTACATTTAGCTTCGGAATGTCCCGGAGAGGTAGGTGTTACCACCCTGATTTTACAGAGGAGAGGCAGCCAGGAGCCAGGGAACAACCCGGGCTAAGCCAAGCCTTTGCAGCAGAGCCCAGCCCAGCCCTGAAGGCCCATCCTGTGCCCCTTTACTTGTCGCTGCAGGTCTCTGCCGTCTCCGTGGCAAGAACAGGCAGCTCTTGTGTTCACCAGTCAGACAATGATGCTCCTAGCGATTTACTTTACCTTCTTGTGCACTGGAGGATGGGCTCAGCCCTTCAGGCATGAGATTAGTTCCTTCTTTCCCTGGAAATCACTAATCCCCAAGGGTACCTGTGTCTTCTACATGTAAATATTCCTGTGGGACTGTCCTAAGCGGGTTACACCTGAAAAGAGGCATTGTACGACCGAACAAAGCAAGCTGCGTAGGCATCTCCTAATTTAGAAGCGTATGATTTCCACCATGACATAAAAGGCTTTTACTTGTAGCCTTAAAGAGAGATTTTTTTGCTGAAGTACTTTGCTCTGTAAGGACCTAAAGCCAGCAGCAGTAGCTCTGCAGCACCATGCGCCCACCAGCAGGAGGTCCTACTTGTCCAGGAGGACTTCCCAACTGGAAGGGGCGCAGCACTGTTAGAAGGCTTTGCAAAGGGAGTGGATGAGCAGCTGGTCCCCTTATTATTTAAAACGCCCTGCCATGAGCAAGAACAGTCCTTGGCTGTAATTTTTTTTTCAGGAAATTTGGAACTGAAGTAATAGTGTAATGTATTCTATGACTTTATGTTAGAGGATCCTTCATATGTTTTTCCTGCAGCCATTCAAAAAGAATTTAAGGTCTTACGCTGACCTGAAACTCTCGGCAGAGAGTAATTCTCTCGGACATGATGCCAACGATGACTACATAAAGGAAAAATCATAATGTGTCGTGACATCAGAAATATATATAAAATACACCACCAACCAGAAAGGTGAAACAAGGTCTCAGGTTAGCTTTAAAAACCTGAAATGAAGTTGCCTACAGTGCTTGTGTCAAAGTTAGGAACCTCACTGGTGAGTTTTGCATTGGATTCAAGGCCATAGAGAAAGATGCTGTGGTTTTCTGCTGGTTCCACCAGGAAGGCAAAGCTGTTAAGCTGCCTCAGGCAGAGTTTGGCTGAGTATTTAGTGATCAGTTTTAGCATGTGAATAATCCCATTGACTCCTTCCACAGAAAACAGTCGCATCCACCCAGCACCTCCCTGACCCTGTTGCCGGTTTTGTGCGTGGTGCTGATCCAAGGGGCACAGGCGTACCCGGGGCAGGAGAAAGGGCAGAAATTGTCGCTTCCCAGTAAATGTCCCCACGTGTCTGAACCCAAATTTGCCACATCGTCCTTTTACAGTCTTGTCATATGAATGGCTGTGCTCTCAGGATACAGAGGAGTAGGTTTACATTCACAAAAATACTATTTAGGTAATAATAACTATTTATACACTTTCACAAACATTTGCAAAATGTGACTTCGTGAAAATCCAGATCCAAAAATTCAGTGTGGGTCAAACTGCTCAGCTGAGACAGGCTTGCAGGGCACAGGGACTTTCCTGCACTGCCCCTCCAGGAACAAATTTAACTCAGAATTTATTGTGAATTGACATCCCTGCTGCTGAACTGAACCGTTTTTAGCAAGAAGGTGTTGAGCAGGGAAAGACGAAGCTATTTCCATGCTGTGGTGCCACACTTACTTACCCAGGCTCTGGGTCAGTGTGAAATGGAGCTGATACCTTTGAGCTGGGCCACGTGGGGTGGCTTAAAAGCAGGTCTTGGCAGAAGATTTGGGGTAAGACCTTACTTGGAAGAAAAGAAGTCTTTATATTTTTTCAGGTATTGCCAAGTTTCTTGTGCTGAGAATGAAAAAAAAAAAATGAAAAAAGTCCACGTCACTCCAGTAATTTCAAAATAAAATTACTTTTCAAGTATTCCTGGGAATTTCATGTAAAGAATTATAAGGGTTGTTTTTTTGTTTTTTAGAAAGTGCCATGTTCAAAGAAAATATTTAATTATCAGTAAAACAATACTTCTGTCAGTGAAGATTTTCTCCTCCTGCACAGCTTTACAGTACCCAGAGATATTGTTGGTCAACGAAAACCAAGACAGAATTTTTCCAAAACATTGACGAAGGTTTTCCTTGCTTCAGACAAGGTCAGTACTGAACTTTGGTTTTGGTAGAAGAGTCAGCTGTGAGCTGCCATTGCAAAAAAAGAAATTTTTTTCTCAATAGAGAGAAAGCTGGAGCCGCATAGGGCTGCTGGCCAGGAGCAAGCCGTGCAGGCACAGCGCTGTGCCTGGCCTCTGCCAGTGCGGCCAGTGCCCGTCGGGGGCCGCGGCGGCTGAGCAGCCCTTTCTTGCACGTTTTTTCACTGGGCTGTGAGGAGCCACTGAGCCGCTTTGGCATCGTTTGCTGAGACAATCTATCTTAAGTCTGCCTTAAAACCCAGCGTACGGCAGCGCTTTAAAATAGAATCACTCATTATTAATTAGGTCACAATAAAAAAAAATCCTATGGATGCATTTGTGACGCTAAATGAGGCGATTTCAAATAATGTGATTGTAATGAATTCCAAAGGAATAAATAATGACTGGGCCATTAGCATAAAGTGCCAGCCACAGCTCTGCGCTGCCCGCCTGGCACGGCTTCCAAACCCACCCAGCCGCCGGCGGCCCAGACAAGGGGGTCCCTGGCCACAGGCTGGTGTGGGGGTGGCGGGGTCTGTCCCACCACGGGGGGATGCTGTGGGGGTGAGGGTACTTTGGTGGCTTCCGCTGGGGCTTGAAGCAGCATCGCACCGAGGACGGCCACCCCTTCCTGTCCCTGTACAGGCAAGGAGCAGGATAACGCGGAAACATGGGAAGATATTTTTGCACCTCTTATTCTAATATATAATCAGAGCTTTTGTTCCATGGCTTGCACAAGCAAATTAATTAGAAATTTATCTGACCAGAAGTTCAGTTCAGTGCACATTTAAGGCAGAGGCCATTTCTGTGCATGTATTTGCTCTCTTCATCATGGAACAATTATCTACCCACTTAGGAAATGCAAAATTTGTTTCTGTTTTAATAGATGCGCCTAACCATAAAAGATATCAGACCACTTCTGATGGTAGTGCGCTTAAAAACCTCCAAGAGGAAAACATTATCTGTAACCCCCCCTCCTCCTACCCAGAGCATCTCCCTGGGTGTTCACGGCAGGCCATGGGGCAGGCGGGACAGACCGGCACTGCACTGGCAGGGACAGCCAACCACCTGGGCGAGCAGAGGGCTGAGACGGCAGGAAAATAAGGTAGGATGAGGCTGGGAGAAGAGAGGTGCAGGGAAGGAGAGCAGTGATGGTGAGTTTCTGGAAAGGCAAGCTGTTTCCACCGAGCCGTGTGGCTGGTACCTGGCCAGAGTGGTGTGGAACACTACAGCGGGGCAAGGACCAGTGGCTCTGGGGCACCAGCACCAGGCAGAGCCCTCCATCAGCTTCACTGAGTGCCCTGGCAAATAAAATAAATAGGTAGAACAGGTAGTGAGGATGGTGGTGGGACCTGTTTTGTCAGCGTCCCCTTCCCTCCCAGCAGCCAAGCAGACAGGCGCGTCAGGTGCTCGTGCCCCTCTTATGTCTGCTGTTAAAAAACCCAGCCAGGGAATGTCATTAGAAACAGCCACACCATCTGCCTTTTCCTCCCCTCCCCTTTAAATAAGGAAACACCTTGTCAAACACATCCCACTAAATATCCCTAACACCCTCCCGCGCGCTTCGCGCTCAGCGGTTCGCGGGATCGTGCACCATCTGGACCCTCGCGCGACGTCTTGGTGGCGAGGCCCCGGCTCGGACCCGTTGCATGTGCCACGGACACCAGTGGGTCCGTGATGGTCGACGGCGGGTCTTTGCCACTCACCTCTGTGCGTGGCAGGAGGAGATCATGCAGTTAACCAAAAGCAATGAGGTCACAGGGAAAAAAAAACAACAAACGATGCAGCCCAGCAACTCCACTTCGTATTGTTAAACCTAGAAAATTAACCAAGGAGGACCTTAAACACAGACATTTATTAACATGTAAATGGACTGAGTCAGCAATTAGTCAACACTCAGCATAATTGAATAGAATATAGTAATTAAGTTGCCATTTAATTATTCCCATTTCGTTTAAGGTAAATATTTACTACAATCATAGTTTTTTCCATTGTCTTTTGCATGGAAACGCCGTATCTGTGCGGAGGGGCTGCATGGAAGTTTCCCAAGAACTTTAAAAAGGCAGGTTGCCTCCTCCCACCCCGGCAGTGCCAGTCCCCAATGCTGTGGGTGAGCGTGTCTGAGGAGCATCGCCCGGTCTCCTGTGCGGGGACGAGCTCTGCGGGACCCCACAGCCAGTGCCCCCAGGCCCTGAGCCACGCACGGTGATAGCTGGCTGAGGTTTGGTGCTTACCCCGGCTCGGCTGCCTCCCACCCGTGCCCCTGAAGCCCCAGACACTGTCTCAGGCACACACGTGTGCACACACACGGTCACACACTCCCCCTGCTCACTGACCGTGCAGATGAGTCTTTGTTCTTGGTGATTACTGTGCAGACAACACACTCACCCGGCTGCGCCGAGGCACTGCGTACGAACCAAGCGATGTACTGGTAAGTGAAATAGTGTTGAGCCTTAGGAGATAGAAGAACATTATTTTAAATTATCTTGAACATAAAAAACAAAGTGAGGATTTGGCAACCTTGCAGCAAAAAAACCTCAAAACCAGTTATTCCTTTTAAATAAAAACAAAAATGAGAAACAGTAACTATTAGAAATCCCACCTGGTGCTTTCTCTGTGTTAATGATGCTTCTTAAATTGCATGTGGGTAAATGGTAATTTTGTCTCACACCATTAAAAACTAATGGAACCCTTGATGATAAGAAATGCCATAGCTAGCTTGTTGGAAAACGTTTAATTAATAAAGTAATAAAATTATTGTAAACTAGTGCAGTTTCACAGAGAATTCAATGGGATATAAAACAGATAAAACATCCTTGAGAGTTGGTACAAGAAATAAATGCTCCTCCATAAAAAGCAGCACTATCAAGTTAAGCTGGGCTGTGTTAAGACAAGCTATGGTGGTAGTAAAGGTATTTGGATGCACCTTTCATGGAAAGTGGTGGGAAAAACCTCACGAGTGCAGGCGAGTGTATTTTTACAGGAGCAGAAAGCCAGCATGTCTTCCCCTGCGCTGGTGTGGAGCCGAAGGGGGCTGCTCACAGGAGCTGAGTCCTCTGAGCCCTGTGAATATTTTGTTTTGTTATCGTTGTTACCAGGCTGTCCCAGAGCCTGTGAGAAAATCTCCACTAGCCTCAGTAGCGGTCTGCAACAGTCACTTTGCTGCCTGATTTTTGTGAAGCAAGTGGCTGGCAGAGAGGAGGGGTGGGTCGCTTCACACCCCACCTGCCCTGCTGCCAGGGAATGAGCCCTGTGCTCCCTGTGGCCGGTGTGCAGCTCTGTGCAGGTGGCCGGCTGCTGGCATGGGCAGTGGCACTGCTGCCATGGCTGTGCTACCAAGCATTTGCACCGTGGCAGCTCAGTGCATGTGCATGGCATCCTGACTGTTCCATGGGTCAAATAAAAGGACTGGAGAGGGACGAGCGTGGGGACACTCGGTGAAGGCGGAGTATGGCTGCCTTGTCCTACCACCAACCCCAGTCTGTGCTTCATGTCCTCCTGGGGATGAATTTCCCATAACTGTGAGACCGTACAGAGGTTTTCTGTGCTGCACCAAGTACCACTGGTACGTACACACCTGTGTACAGGAGCCCATAAGTCTCCATTGCCTGCACATCCTAAATATTTGCAGATATTTAAATTCAGGAAAGGTGTAACCTACCAGTTGCCCAAACTTCCATTTAGTCCAGTGCTCGATGTATACATCTTGCTGACAAGCACTGTCAGCTCTTTCTTCAGGAGCCCACAGTGACAGGAAGACCAGAGGAAGCCACAGCTGGGAGAAGGGCACACACCAGCATGTCCCCAATTTCAGGGTGTCACGAGAGCCAGTTGCAGCCCCTGTCACTCGGCGGGCCCTGTGCAAGCTGGCGCTGCCAGGGCAGCGATGCCAAGTGATGCCAGCCCTCTGTGATGTGCCACAGACAGACCTGGAAAGGTTTGGGACCAAGTTTGGCTGGTGTATTTCCAAACTTCAATGATATTTTTCTGCAAAGAGCTGGAAGTGTCTCTGCAGCGAGCTGGCAGGCCGCCTGTCCTCCCACGTCAGAATAGTTGATGCTCATACAGGGAAATAAAGGACACTGCACTATGCTCCCAACACGGATGATTTCTTTAACCAGGGCTTTGTCCAAATCCCACCACAGCCATAGCCTCTCTCTTTCATATAATGGAAAGAAATGATATTACAGTATATACAACTTGTAAATTGTTGCATCACAAAGGTTAGTGCCTGTGTTCATTAACCTCTTATGACTTGATTGTAAGAAGGAGGTGGTCAGACCATAGTAATAAAAAGTCTGCTCTCCTCATCAAGTCACCGCACTGCCTACTGATGGGAAGACAACTTCTGGTTAGTATTTGAAACACCATCTACTTTTAATTTGAGTGCCTTTAGTTTCTTCTACAGTGTCCACCATTAGAAGGCATTCTGCTTAATCTCTAGTTTTAAAATGAAGTTGTTTGGATGGTTTTTTGTAAAGCACATCAGCATAAATAACACTGCCTACAATAAGGGTCCTTGAGTGGTTTTTGGTAGGAGCAAGGTATGAGATGGATGTGCCCCTTGTCGCTGCTCCTGTTTGGCATTACCTTCATAGCCACAAGCCACAGCTATTGATGGACACAGAGAGAATCTGGCTGGCACGGAAAAGGGGCAGAAAGATTTCTGTTATATACAGACACCTCCCGGACTGAAGATCCAGCACATTGTCCACCAGTGACTGGTCACAAACTACCGTCCGTTTTGCCCAGCTCCCCGGGTACAGAAAATACTGTTCCCCTTGTAGGCGGGTTCTTTTGAGGTGACCTTAAAAATGCAGGCACAGGACAAAGGCACTCTTTACTGAGGCAGCATGAAAATGTTTATGGGGCTCTATAGTCCATCCCCACTGGCAATACCAGCAATGACATTTTTAGCTCCCCATTGTATGAGGAATGAAAACATGAATTCAATATAAGACTGATACAGCCAAGGCTGGGATATTTGTTCCCTGTCAAACTGTGATTGCTCTTGATTTAGCCACAGTTTTCCCAGCTGATGTTCTACAACCCCAGCAGAAGATTTAGCTTTCACAGCTCTGTGAACACAGGGCTGGAAGCCGCCCCTGCGCTCACTGGCAGAGAGTCAGGCCGAGCCTCCTTCCTTCAGGAAGATGGTCCCAGGACTGCACGGCTGCGGGGGCAGTCCAGGGAAGGAGATTTAATCTTTTATTTTTCCCGTATGTCATAAGTATGTCATAAGATGATGACAAAATAATAACAAGTTGATGGCTGCTTGAAACTTTTTTTTTAGCAGCTGTGTTTTTAGAATATTATAACCATCCTTTTGCCTTAATCACTTTAAGATTTCTAAAATTACTAGGAGTTTACTGTACCTTCTGTCGACATCAAGCTTCCCCATGTGGGGACAATGACTTTACCTTTAGGAAAGGAAGGCAGAAGAAGCAGGGCAGAGCTGGAAACACACAGATTTAACAGTAGAAATTACTGAAATTACTGTGATAGTTTTAACGTACAGCCATTGTACTGTGAGCAGAAAAAGAGGTGACATTGTGTTTCATCCGCACAATGACTGAGTCACTTCTCTCCAGCTCATTTCTGCAAAAATTCAAATGAAGTAAGCACAGTATTTGTCGGAAAAATAAAAGGGTGAACTGTGAGTAAAGGGAGGAATATTTGTCAACTTGCCAGGGAGAAGCGCGATTAGAAGCTCGCTGTTAATAAAGCATGTGGGTGACAGGACTGTCTCACCACGCGGTGCCGGCGCCTGGCTCAGGTAAAAGCAGAGGGCTTTAGCTCAACAACGCACTCCTGTCTGTCAATGTTAGGGTGTGTTTTTTTTAAATGACATGTTTTCTTTCGGCAGATGGGAACAAGCCTTGAAGAATAAATTTTTGGAGGCAGACACATTGGCTGCTTGGAAATGTATGTATTTAGGAACCTGTCAGGTGGCTGTGAGTGTCAGCACCACCCCAGCCGAGCTGGCCGGCACCACGCCGCATCTCACCCGCTCCAAGCTCCCCGCGGACCTCCCGAATCCCCAGCCCACCACTGCCAGGCCAGAGCAAAAATGACAACTCTGATATAAGATTTGCTCTGGATATTGCTGATATTGCTTTGTGCCTGCCTTATAAAACTTCCCCGTTGGCTATTTCTCCAGCCAGGGGATTTTACCCAGATGAATGTGCTAGCCTCCCTCCCGCCGGCTGCCAAAATCCAACTTATCTGTAAGTGGAAATAACGCTGTGGCCCCCGGTCGATCAGAGCCGTGGTGCTCTTTACGAGAGGAGGCGAAATAAAACCATTCTCTGTGTTAACAGCTGCGAAAGCTGACGTGCCGAGAGGTTAAGTGATTTCCCGGGCGTGAAGGAGGACGGCGCCCGGCTCCCGGGCATCCTGTTTCTGCGGTGATGGGGGTGGTGTGGCGCGGGCAGGCAGCCCAATGGGGGACCACAGACACCAGCCATCGCCCCCCATCACCTCCCCATGCCCAGCCCCATCAGGGCAGCTGGTGGGAGGCACCACCTGCAATCCACCTACCCCCAGACTGGGCATAAGCAAAGTTTCACCAGCGAAAAAAATGTGTTCTTCCGAAATCCCCCCAAAATTAGGTACTGAGAGCGGGTGCTGGGTTTTGTGTGCCAGCATCAGAAATAGGTGGCAGCTGAAATGATTTTTTAACATCTCAGCAGTGCCTAAATGTTGGAGGTAAGTGAAGGAAGAGGTACATTGAGCCAAAATCCAGATGCCTTGAAACTCACATGAACGTGGCCAGCACAGCCTGTTGTCTGCCTCGGGACATTTAGGCCTGTTTGCTCAACCAAGGGAAATCAGCACCTTTTAAGAACAATTCAAATCAAAGCCTAGGTATCTCTATAGTCCTTCAATATAGGTGGTGCAGTATATGTTACTACAGCAGAATAGTTAATTTCTAGGAATGTATTATTTACTGCCACTTTATTAGACAAATGTGCTACAACTGGAGTGGCTATGTATATACGCAGGTAGGTACTACAGAACGTATGGTAAAAGGCACACTCAAAAATAGGCAGTGTTGTTCCCCAGTTTTGTAGGGTCGGTAAAACTGGTAGCAGCTCCCTAGCAGTGGCTTCATCTCCACACTCACAGTGTGTGTTCTTAACACCTTCCTTCACTGCAAAACTGAAGTATTTAACCCAAAACATACAAACAAATCTGTTATTCTCTTCCTTTATTAACCTTCCGAGTCCTCTGAAATCTCACACAAGGAGAAAGCTCTTCCCTTTTTCTTTGTCTAAACGAAGAGGTTTAAACTTTATGTACAAACAGACGCGTGCATACGTGTAAACCTACCCGTGTAATCAGACACATGCGGCACTCTCTTTCTCTCTCTATAAATATATATACACATATGTATATCCACAGATATACAGGCATGTGTGCGTATGTGTGTGTACAAAGAGAGAGAAAAAACCTCTTAGAAAATGAAAGACAAATGTTAGAGAATGATATTCCCAAGCCCTCAAATCCCTAATCATGAGTTTGATGCAATATTTGCCCTAATGGGAAATGATAACTGGCACTATTCCAAAGCAAACCTCGAAGAAAGGAGCAATAAAAAAGGAAAATGCTAGCTTGGCAGTTAAAGAAAGAGGAGCCGAAGCGAGAACTGCTGTCGGAGATAATAAAGAATTAACCACAAACCCCTTTTCTATTAAGCACAAAAAAGGATATTAAAATAACATGCCCCCTCCCTAAATGTTTCAAGGCTTGTGTCATGCTTTGCTGCGCAGCTTCCCCGGGATGTTCTGAGCCACAGGGCTGCAGCCCTGCGCAACCCGCCTCCCCAGCCTCCCCTCTCGTGCGAGGAAGGCTGCTCCACTCCAACGCACAGCAACTCACTTGCAGTCATGCTCCTATTTTATTTTTTCTAACTTACACAGTATGTTCCAAATCTCGCCCTTTCCGAGGAGAAGGAATATGGTCGCAGCCCGTGACCATGCGAACCTTCAGGAACTGACTGTGAAAGACAAGTTCTCACGGGTTCCCTTTCCCCTTCTCTCCCCGTGGGAGCCTACGCATTGCAAAGCCCACCCTGTGCAAGGCAGCTTTGCTATGTTAGCCATACTGTCCATAGGCACAACAACATCCATTAAGTATACAGTGAGTCTAAATGCTTTGTCTTCTGGCTATAATGGCAAACATCAGTGCTTTTACTTTCACATTCTTACTATGATTTTTCCATTCGGCACATTTTCTCACTTTAAAAATTGCATGTGATAAATTACACAGAAAATGCCAGGGATTTGGGACAAAAAAAAAATGGTGCAAAAAAACCTGAATCAACAGCTGCTAGGTATAGGAGAGCTGAAAACAGAAGGGAGGGCTATGAGTCAGGAGGCAACATCCTCCTTGGGAGCCGATGGGGACATCCCATAGCATCACCAACAAATGGGGATGCTACTGTCTGCTGAGTTTTGTTTGACTGAGGTTAACAGGTGCTGCAGGAGAAGTGGGGCTGACTCCCAGTGCAAGTGTGCCTCCGCACTGGGCATGCCCTCAGGCAGTGCTCCACAGCCAGGGGTGCACCAAGGGGCCCCAAATCGGCACCATTTCTGTCTGGTCTCAGGGTTTGTATTTACAAATATGGGATTTTTGCCCATTTCGTGACTACCCGACCCATTTTGACAGCAAGATTCAACATAAACACCCCTTGAAATTTCCACCTAAACTAAATACTAGCTTTTACTATTGCAGTTTTAAATTTGCAAAAGAAGCGGTATTCAGTGCACTACAGCCCCAACAGGCTGAAGGTACCCCTCTGTATCAAGTCAAAGAAACCCTCAATAATCTTGCATTTCAAAGCTATTATGACCTAACTCGGTTCATTAGCACATAGGGAGGCATTAATCACATGGAGTAATGAAATGTAACAACTCCTTTGGTACTTTCTTATTATCTGGGTCTTTAATATGCAGTTTGACAAGAGCTAGACTGTAGCAGCTCTAACAGGATTTCATAGAGCAGGTGCTCACTTGTGCACTAGGAGGGCCCCAAACCCAAAATGACGCAAGCCAAAAAGATGAAAATGCAGTAAGGAACCACTAAGAGCTTATCATAAATACTAAATGAAGTACATCTGTCAGTAAGACCTTATTTTAAAAAACAATGTGTATACTGCATTGATTTTAGCCACTAAGAGGGTAAAGCATTAGAAGGAGAAAAAAAAAAAAGACCACCGGTACAAGACATTTTTCAAACCTGAACCTCTCGCTCTTTTAGACTTTCAAAACTCTTTGTGAAGGAGATACAATCCACAACTCAGGAAACTGCTCATGCAATCTACCTTTCAGAGACAAAAATCAAAACTCCCTCCTGAGCTATGGCAGTGCAGAAGAGCAGAGTTAAACATCAACTGCTTTTATCTGAGTGCCTAAATTTGAAAATACTTAACCAGAATTATGCCAACTATTACAGAGTTTAAAAAACAATACTTTGTATGCCAGGACCAGCCTAGGTTAATTTCTAAGCTGAGCTTAAAAAAACCCCGATCAATAAAGGTGTAGGTGGAGAGTTTTAAAAAAGAACTACTGGAAATGGTGAGCCAAGATCTTTAGAACAACTTGTCTCTGCCTGAGGTACAGGCAGGCTGGTTTTCAGATCAGTCACCTACAACTGTGGTGTCATGAAGTGGAAAAATACCACCGAGAGTCATTTTTAGCAAAGAACACCAAAAGCTCCTCTCACATTCGCATCCAGTGAAACTCCATTCCGGTTAGATTCGTTGCCAAATTATAAATTCTTATTTGATTTATCAATCACAATTTTATATTGTTAATTCATATGTTCATTAGACAAATCTGTCCCTCCAAGGTAATCACTTAAGGTACTGCTGGCATGTGAACATGCACAAATGGGTAATTCTTAATGACCTTCCAAGTTGACATATTTTTGGCATCAGTTTTCTGTATCCTAATTTCAAGCTGCCTCTCTGGTGCCTCGTAGGGCTGACTTCACTAAAGAAGGAAGACTTGCAATTGAAGGTTGCTATTAAGATTGTTCCCATTAGATATCAGCAGAACAAGGAACAATTAAAATTACCTCCTTGGATGAAACCCCCATGTTTCTAGCTGGGGAGATCAGTAAGCAGACCTGGGAAGAGGAGAAAACATTCACATCATACAATTTGGCTGGTTTTATGACTTTTTCAGTATTTCCACAGTAAATAATTTTTGGCCTGCAGATGCTTGGTGCAGAAAAAAATATTTTGATAACTATGGGCCATCCAGGCTACTGTTCTGCCAGTGGGTCCACAGGTTGCCCTCCCACAAAGCCAGGAAAATATCACTGATCTTCTACTGCAGGTGAGTCACAGGCGAATGTACATGGGCATAGCACTGCAGATGTCCAATGGAGGAGCTCATGCTCCTTAGACCTCTAGATGGATTTGTCACTGGCTGTGGATGCCAGGTTTGCAGTATTACAGTGGGTTCAGGTCAATGACCAGAAAATGCAGGAATGTTTTCCATATTGTCTAGCTGAATGACCATTATTCACAGTGATACCCAGACTCCTCCCAGTCTATAAGCTCTGTCCACACAGGAGTTATTCCCACTGGGGCTGCATGGGGTCTCCATCCCAAGCCTCGTGCCGTTACTGCCGCTCATTCAGTGCCATGAGAAGGGG
>VXAK01020285.1:273938-295560 GCA_013399435.1 Arenaria interpres | reverse complement strand
GGGGGGGGGGGGGGGGGAAGACAAGTGTCTTAAACACAAGGTTTCCAGAGGTGCCAGCGTTTTCATGGTGCTTCCCAGAGCAGATCTGGGCAAGGAAAGAGCAATTTCTAGCATTTTCCAGAGCTTAAAAGAGGTGGGAGGAAGAAATGTGGGGGGGAAAGCTGAGGTAGACACAGCGTCGCCATCCACTGAGGTTTGGCAATGGGCTTTTATGGGCTGGAGGCAGGCTGGGAAGGGAGTGAGATGGGAAGGGAGAAAAAAAGAACCAGGGAAGAGCCTTTCCTCAGCTGATGACCGACGTGACCAGCCCAGCCCTTCCAGAAGAAGCCGCTGGGGTGAGAGGCAGTGGGTTGCAGAAGAAGCTGGCAGGAGTGGGCGTGTGATGTGCGTCCCCTGCGTGCAGCAGGCAGCGCCCAACTGCCTCCAAAAAGTTGAAGAAAAGAGTTTGCATCCCTTCCTCAAAAGCACAGCTCAGGTTGCAAATCCAAATGTATGGACAAAATGTAAATGCATTGTGACAAGCTGTACAGAGAATCAAAACAAGGAACAAGGAGCGTATGTTTCTTTTAGAGAAATGTCCTTTATCTCGCAGGCAGAACGAAGCGTGTGGCATTCAAATGTTAAGATTTTTACACACTTTCATGAAATACTAAAGAGAAACCAAAAAAAAAAACCCAAATGAAAAAAAAAAAAAAACAGCAAGAAAATAACCCAAGTCCATGTCACTTCTCAGCTAGTTTGGTTATTGCTGCTCCTGAGTACTGTAACATATGCACTTTCCCTTTTGAAAATGTATCAAAGTTGTTATTTTGGGGGTGGGATAAACTCTTACCCATGCATATCTTATGTTTTGAAGCCAAGAATGCTTAAGAACCTGCTCTGGATCCGCACATCAGATGCATAAGTGATTAGTGACAAGTGACACAGAAACAGAGAATGTGCTGTGTTACGATGAATAATAAACATGCGCAATTTATGCAGGCAGAGCGAGCGGGGAGATGGCATCCTGCACTTTTTCCATATAAATAATGTGAATCTCTCGGCAATGGAGCCAGGCCGACCAGGGAGTTTCTCCAGCCTGCCAGCCGCACAAGCCGGTGGGGAGTAAAGCAGGGACGGGCGAGGAGGGGTCACCCGCGAACAGGGCTGCTTCTGGTTTCCTATGGGTCATTAGGGAATGGACGGCAATTAATTGTCTCCAACTAAGAATAAAGACAGGAAGAAGTTTTACAGTGGGCAAAATTTTTCATTCTCTGGGAGGAGTGAGCTTTAGATAAATGAAAAAAAAAATCACCAAAAATTATTCATATCATTTTGTCCTTCCTGAGTCTCTGGAGAGCATCACTACAGTGCTCATTGTAAAAAATATTGCTTTATGATAGGAGTGGTGGCGCCTATCTGAAAAAGCACATAATAATTCATTTTTTTAATGAAAGAACTCATTTTTGAAATGAAATTTCTCCAGGAAAGGTGAGTGCACACTCCCAGGAGGCTGGCAGGGCTGAGGCTGAGCTGGCAGCAGAGTTTCCCAAAGAGCCGTGGGTACCCGGCAGGCACCTGGCCACTCTTGGCATTTTCCATTAGCAAAACCATACATAACCCCTAAGAAAAAACAAATGCAGTCACAAATGACTGACATTTGTCCTTAGCCCAGCTCTCGCGTTATGCTCCCGTGTGTGCCTGACCAGACACAATCATCAGCACTGTGGAGCGATGCACACACATCCCCCTCTCAGCCCCACATCCCTCAGCTGCATGCTCAGCTGGGGGCATAGTCCCAGGCTGGCCATGGTGGGTCCTGCAATGTCCCCTCTTTGCCACCTGCTTTCCTTAGCCCCATACTGCCATCCCACAAATGAGCCATCCCGAGGAAAAAGAGAAAGAAATTAAAAAAAAAATAAAAATTAAAAAATATCCCAAATGCACCTGCTACTTAACTCTGCACATTTTTTTCCTGCCTGTCCTGGCCTGCCAATTCCGAGCAAGCTTTTCTTTTTCTTTTTTACACTCTCTCTACACTTCCAGAAATGTACGCACTTGGATAAAAGTAGAACTGAGAGGGGAAAATGCATATTCTGTTAAATAAAAAAAAAAAAGTTGAAAAAAGTGTCTAAAAGATGGATGCGTAAAGAAATCATACCCATACTTTAACTCTGGGTTTGAGTTATATAAACTGAACTGTGGTAATTACCAAGCTCCTCCAGATTAATAAACAATTACCATAGTAACTACACCATCGTATGAAACCTATGCTCATAAATTTTTAAAGCATAAATGGAAATACACGCCGGTTGAAAAAGTCTCCTATTTATTTTGTTCCTGAAAGACGAGGGAGACAGATCCATTAAAGGATCCCGTCAAGTTATTTCTTCCTCCGCTGGTTCCTGTAGCCACACTTCGGACAAGTGCTATGTATTATGTACTAACTAGGAAAGCCCATTACGCGGTGCGGGGCCGGGGGCTGGCAAGCGGTGGGGCTGGCCTCGCACCCCGCTCCCCGGCAGCCCGTGTGCTCTCACGTCTCATTTCCCCAGAGGGTTTTAGGCAACACGACGCACCTCTTTCTTTGCCAAAAATTTAAGGTATTAGCTTGGCACAGCAAGTTGTCCCCATTTACCCAATAGGCTCTTTTTATTTTTTTATGGATAACGTGTGAGAAAAAATTTCAGGTTGATGTTGCATGACCACATTCATGGAATTATAGACTGGTTTGGGTTGGAAGGGACCTAAAGATTATCTAGGTCCAACCCCCATGCCATGAGTGGGGACACTAGACCAGGTTGCTCAAAGCCCCATCCAACCTGGCCTTGAACACGGAAAAGGCACCTCCACCAACTATTTGGGAAGCAGACTACCATGAAACAATGCACACATCCAAATCCAGCCTTCCACGGCAGGGTGTGACTGAGCCTCATTTCCAGCATATCCACCAGCATCCCACCAGGCTGACCCTCCCTCAGGGCACATCACAGCCTATTTCCCACAAGTGGAAAAACCCAGTGGGAGCTGCTCCCATGCCAGCACCTTGCACCCGGGGCCGTGCTGGGAGCCTGGGTCCAGCCACCAGGGAAGGGCTTTGCTGCAGCCCCTCCTCTGCACAGCCTGACACCGATGTGACGGAGGCAGCGAGGACGGGCAAACATGCTGGGCAGAGCAGCAGTAAACCAGGGACGGACCCCTGTTACATCAGCATAGCCGCAGTATTGCCGCCCGGCCACCCAGCACAAAGGGTGTCTTGGTTTGGAGTTGGCTTTCCCCCCGAAGCCTGAGAGGAGCAGTCCCCCCGCACTGCCCCATGCTCCTCCTGCCAAAACGTGCCAAAAACGTGCCTGCGCTTGCTCACACGAGGCATCAACAATTAAACTATGAGATGGACCCAAGGTCATTCAAGAAAAAGGCTTTCTCCTCCACCAACGTCAACTCTTGTATTTCACTGTCACAGACGAAAACTTGGTGTGAAAGCTGCACACTTATTTCAAGAGTCTAACTTAGCTGAGCCTGGCTTTACTGCACTTCACAATTTTTAACAGGTAAAAAGAAACACATCAAAATGCCAAGTAACAAGATTGTATATCAACCTGTTGATAATTCTGACAGGAAAGCTGAAAAGGAGCACTGAGTTAAAAAATAATGTTCAGCATGTGCAGTAATAGTCTAAACCATGAGGTGAGAACCTCTGCGATTCAAGTTTGAGCCACTTACTTTTGATAATTTTGATGAGCTGAAATAATATCCCCCTTTTGCAAGAAAGTATTTCTTCAGACACTCTGAGAGTTAGGAAAGCCATTAAATCCTTGTGGATTGAAGGTAGAAAAATAAATTGTATGTATTTTAGACTTTGAATGATCTTCCTATAGCAATTTTCAGGAAAAAACCTATGAAGAATTCTGCAATTTTAATCTCCTCAGTAGCTTCCCATTACTAAACAAGCAGAACGCCACAGCACAAATGTGGATGTTACATGTCATCTTGATCTGCTGCTTTTTTCTTTCATTAAAGCTTTAATGCAGCAATTATGGCTACGTTGCCCTATAAAAAAAGGAAAAGGCAGTTTACTTTAAAAAGTGAAATTGCATAGCCTACTATTTAATTATACACAAATGTAAATGGCCTATTTTTCCATAACTGGTTATTACAGCACTGTTTTACTTTCTGAGTTTTCACAATCTCTAAAACCTACAACGCTTCCTGCTATATAATTGTTTTGCTACATTATTGTTTTCATCTTATTTTTTCTTTTAATGCGAGTGCAGCGGGATAAATCTTGGTTTTAAGCCAGCCAGTACTTCATCTACTTAAGCTTTTATAGATGAAGATTGCTGTAATTATCAGAATACCCGCTTATTTCTGAAGTATTATCTTGGCAACCTGCTGGCATTTACAACCAATTAACAAGCTTTGCCCATTAGTTGCATAAGGGGTATCACAGAGTAAAGCCATTGTGTGCTAATTTTCTATTTTAGATAATCAGTTTGGCCATCCAAAATGGAAAGGGGAAGAAAAGAAAGGTTTGACACCCAGTGGCAGACATATAAAAATGACTACATGCCTCTCAGAGACAAAGGTATCCAGCAACTGCATGATTGCTTCACTGTCGTCAGCACTGGGTTTTAAGTATTTATTCCCTTTGTCTCTTTTGGAAGAGAAAATAGAAAGTACAGCTTCGGCAAAGTAATCATGTCCTCTTTTTATTTTTTAAACAGACTGGCTTCTCCCTCTGTCCTCTCGGGCTTGTAATTTCACCAAATTGTACAAGTGTTAAACACGGTTTCAGAGAAAAAAAAAAAAAAGAAAAAAGAAGAAAAAAAACTGAATAAGAGAAAGCAAGCAAGAGAAAGAAACCTGGCTGCCGGTGGAAATCACAGCTTTCCTCTCCTCATCACAGGGGGCCGAGCAGAGCCCTCATGCCGAAGGCAGCCCTTCTTCCTTGCCTTGCCAGCACCGCGCTTGGTTAAAGCCATGTGCCGGCTGGGGGTTTTAACCAGGCACCGCTATCAGCAAATGGGCTCCTGGCCATCCTTTGGCTCCCGGATGCCGAGCTGCGTGCCAGCCCCGGCCATCTCCTCCCTGCCCTGGAGGGTTTGGGGCAGAGGGACCTCTGGCATGATGCTAGCTCAGGAAGTCAGGCTGGGCACTTCTCTCTGGGGAAAGGGGAATAAAAAGCTGTGAGAGTTTGAGGGATTTTTTGAAGCATTAACCTCTGGTTAAGGAACAGCTTCCTTTCTCAGTTGCCTGGTGCAGAGTAGGGAAGATGCATCTCCACGCAGGTGCCCTGGGCAGGAAGATGCTCCTGCGTGTACCCACAGTGCTACATCCCCACAGCAATCATCCAAAGTGCTCAGCCCCACCAGACCCATGTCCTTGCCCCACAGGTGCCCCAGCCCCTCTTCACACAGCCTTTGGCTGAGTCTTGCCACATCACAGGCACTGTAACCCAAAGCCAGCACAACAGGGGCACGGGCACAGCCTGCTCCAGCATCCCAAATCTGCCCTTGCCCCCCTACTGACCCCACACCACGCCAGCCGCTGCCTCTGCCTTCCCACCCCATCCCGACCACCAGGCATGAGGCTTGGTCCTCCTCCATCTCCTGCTGACCCCAGGCCATGAGCTTGACCTTTCTCTGCATCTTTATCTCATCCGACTGGTGGCAGCCAGGACCGCAAAGGGCCCCCTCCACACCAAGGCTCATCCCGTACTGCGCAGCAATGGGCAAAACGAGGCTCTGATCCTGCCCAGGGAGCCTCAAGGTAAATAACGACGATGAAATGATTATGCTGGAGGCAGCAGGGCTTGCCCATTTAATTGTGTATAAAATTAGATGTTAGACCTGGTATAGATGCCTGCATTTTGTAATAAGGATAGAAACTAATCAGTTTAAAGATGAGCACAGTCCTTAAAGCGTGGTTAGATCCCATTTACTCCGTTGAACAGAACGGGTGGATGGTTCCTGTTGTAAAATGGTTTTATAAAATGTAGCGAACTGTACAATGACATGTTTTATTTGCCTCCTGTGGTTTAGATTCATATTTTGCTTTAGCATAAGTTAAACAAAATTAAGACTATGATTATGCTAAGAGGATGAAGCCAGTAAAGTAAAGATAGAAAATGTTGAACTCCTCGAAGTCATAAAGAATTATCAACTGTGCAATTAGTAAAGACTGAACATATACACTGAAGTCTATTAAGTCATAAATGAATAGAAAAATGTTGTGCTTGGCAATTCGATGTGTATATTTGTCTTAATTATTTTAAATTAATTGCTATTGGCTGCAATCATTAGGAAATTTAAGATTTAAGTAAGGTACAGCATAAACCCCCTCCTATAAAATTAATCTAGTTATACAGCCAAACTGTTTCTTGAATTGTCTAGGCTACTGAAAAGGAAGGAGTAAGAAGGGCTGATGAGCAGAGCACTGGGGATGCCTCTGAGCTCCTTGCAGCCTGTCTCCTGCGATGCTGCCCCAGGCTTGAGCACACCGAAACTCCCTGCTGCCGGCAGGGAGCACAGATCCCCAAGCAGCCCTCTCTCCCACCAGCTCCAGTAGCTTGAGAGCTGACAAGTGTCCCGTTTTCAGGCACCTCTGGACATTTCCGCCCCCCGATCTGGCCTGGCTGTGTGGCTGCTTGCAGCAGGGCAACACACCGTCAGCCTGGGCACCACCAGCAGAAGACTGCTGATATTTCCTGTCTGCATGGTCAACACAAAGATTATTGTTGAAATGCAAAAGAAAAAAAAAAAGTGGATTTCTCCCAGTCCTTCACTCCTGAAGGACCCTTGAGAGATGAAGCTTATCCCAAGCGAAAGGAAAACATTTTTGTGAGTGGCTCTTATATGACATAAGTACCATACCAGTGTTGCAGCTAAGCAGTGGAGAGCCAGCCAAGGCTCTGTGGGTGGCAGGGAGCAATGGCCCACAGAGGTGCCCTCACATCCCGCTGGAGGAGCCCTCCCAGCTGCCCACAGGGCACCACAGCACGGCTTCTGGCGCCAAAGGGCCAACGGGCACCACACCAGGGTGCTGGCAGGACAACACCACTGGCTGTTGCCACAATCTTCTCAGGGTGCCTTCAAGATGCTACGAGTAGCCAAGGGTAGGAGCTGAATGAGGCAACAGGTGTTGTCCAAAAATAAGCATATCAGGAAATGTTTATTTCCTGGAAAAGGTCAGCATACTTTTTTCCCAATGTTTTGTAAACTAGAAGTTTCCATTTCCTGTTCTGAAATGAGATTCGGGGATCATTTGTAGTCACATTTCAACATTCCTTTCAACATCTCAGGTGGGCCACAAAAATGAAAAAGCAGTTATTTGCCCAGTTCTAATTAATCCTGTAAGATTAGTGTGTCCTGATAGTCTTACCAAGAAAATGACAGAGGCAACTGGAAAATAGGTGAGCAGAGAAACTCTCATCAGAGAAACAAAAGAGTACAAAAATCCCCATTGTATGTTCTGCATTTGCAAGGGAGGAAACACGTTCCTCCAGGACTCTAATCTCCATCACTAATACTATTATTATTAAATATTTACATACCGACCTAAGTTTGCATGACACTTCGAGGAGATAAAAGATGTTCTCTCAGCACTGAACATCTTACAGCCTACATCAGACAAAAAAAGCAAAGTTAGCTGTAAGAAGACATGATGAAGATTAAGAAACTGATCTAATGCTGGTGACCCAAAAGTATTTTTAAATTGTAACGGAGCATGGGACTAGGGCTGAGGGTAGTGGCATTGGGGCCCATTTTACTTTCAGGAGCCAGCTGACCACCTTTCAAACTCAAGGTGGCCGTGTGGACCTATTTCCCCACAGCTTTGACCCAAACAAACAAAATAGTGGCACCCTGTAACCCCTAGGAAAAATTTTTTATCTGATTTGTCTAAGGAAAAGAGAAGTTGGGCTGCCACAGTTCGCCCAAGTGTTTTCCCAGGCTGGACAAATGGGAGAAAGGCCGGCACACCGCACCACTGAAAATAGAAGTAGGAGTTGCTCAGTCCTTCAGCTTGGGTTTTCTCCATTTTGCTTAGTTCCCTCACTTCACTTTCATTTCTGACAGTGGAACTGGAGACCCCTGATGAATTCAGCCTTCCTTGTCAGACACACATGGCTGGGGTGGCTCTGGCTTCCAGCTGTGGAATGAAGCACCACAGCAGCGGGAAGATAAAGCAGTGAAGGTGGAGAAATGGGAATGCTCAGCACAACTCTACCTGCCTGGGCTGGGGTTCCTGCTCCTATCTAGTAAAGTAAAGGGAATAGTCCTCTGCAGAAATGATGCTAAAAGCCCCTCTGGTAGAGGACAACACTCTTCCTATACGGTCTGTAAAATAATTTAACTTATTTTAATGTAGACATTGTTAAAATCTTGGGTAGCCAAGCCAAGCCCAGTGTTAAGCTGCTGTAGGAGAACACCCCTCTGCTGCCTTTTCCCCCAGGTGTGGAGGGGAGCTGGCAGCCTCAGAGGGAGCCAAGCCCACTCTGCAGCGTTCTCCCCGGCAGTGCCACAGGGCTCGTCCCCAAAACCCCTGGGGCTAGGGGGACTGTGGAGACAGCAGCACTGATGGGAAAGCCAACAGGCTTGAGGACACCAAGAGGAAGACAAAGAGGGGAGGTGCCAGTGCTTCTACCAGAGGGTCTCTGGGGGCAAAGACCCCTTTCTGGGTCCCCACCACCCATTTTCTTTCACAAACTTGGTGATCAAGACAAAGAGTATTTCCGCTTTTGAAATTTTTAAAACTAATCCTAGCCTAATGAATGACACTGAGAGATTTCCCCAGGTTTCCTAGAAGAAATACGTTTGTAGCTGGGCCTAAGGAATCGTGCAGAGAGAAGCAGCAGCACTCATCATATCGCCTGAGACAACAATGGGCAGGAAATTCAGGGCAGATGAAGTGTAATCTAAGGCATATACCAATATATAGATTGCGGACACATGCATGCACACAGGCACCCCCCCACACACATACATACACACACATATAGATACACACACACACACATATATATGCTCCTAGCAATTCAGTTGGATTAATTTGTTTTAGCTATTCTATTATTTTACTGTAGTCCTTGTATAGTACTTAAAGAATCAGGTTAAGCATTCTGCATTAGATATACAAACAATGCTTCTTTACCTCCACATGGGTGTTGTGAGACTTTAATTAATGTTTGTAAAGTGCTTTCAGATCCCCAGAAGAAAGGCACTATAGAAGTGTGAAGTTTGATTATTTCGCAGCATACAAAAGTAGAGGTGAAAAGAAATATTCTCCTCCTTACACATAAAACTACTGATCTCAACTCATGCATTTAAAAAAACAAGATGTTAAGAAAGAAAAGAATTCTGACCATGAACCTACTTCAGGTTTCCCCTTTGCCTTTTTCATCTGATTTCTGGTTGAGTGAAATAATAAACTATTGTATTGCTGTAAACTCTTTGTAAGTAGATTTGACTAAGACAACAGAGTTCAGTGCCAGCAGCTACTCTGATCATTCTTTTAAATGGAAATTTACCGTCTGCTGCATCACATGGAAAAAATATAGAACTATTTTTCACAGCTTGTTCACTGAACAGATTATTGGAGGGAAGAAAAAATAAAAAGGCTTCATTTTCTACAGATCCCAAATCTCAGCGTAGAAAGTCTTGGCAATTTCCTTTTGAGAGGAGACAGATTTCACTTTCACATTGATTTAACAATGAGAAGTGCATCCAAAATGAGGGTCTGATTCTGAACATTTAAATAGTTAGCCACGGTTGATTCAATAGCTTATCTATGGGAGAAAAATTACTCACATCCATAAGTCTATGTAGGATCTGGTCCTAATATAGAACCAGTTCTTGATGTCATAAAATCTTTTTTAACAGCATCTTGTGTTACATTTAATTTATTTCATATGGCCTCATAAAATAAGATAAAAGCTTGCAAGTCTAAAAGTCATATAAAGAGGATGGAAAAAAAAAGTCCTATCATGTATTTGTGTTTATTAAGTATTATCTTCATGCAACTTACAGAATTTTAACTCCAGAATTTCCAAATTTTTTCTAACCCTAATAACAGTCAGCAAGAGCTGCCAGAGTGTAATATAAACAGATTACAACACTCACTTTTTGGAGAAGAAAGTCCTTCCCAAAGCTCTCTCCCAGACAGGTCCTCCCTTTCAGCTCATGCTAGCAGCACACAACTGTACAAAGGCACCATAACAACTTACCTGTCACCTGGGCAGGGTACAGGCAGGCAGTATGGTCTAACCTCTGAATTTAGCCCAGGAAACTCCAGGGTGACAGGCACAAGAAACACTAGCTTGCATCAAACACAGTGGCCTAAAGAGTGCACAGGCAACTCTCCAGCTCATCTACTCTTCAATATACAGAAAGGCTCCAAACAGAAAAGTCTCTAGCAGAAAAACATCTTCAGAGCCAAAGGCAGCCTCACCCCTTTTTAAATGGAGTTTGCAGAATGCCTCCCCTCCACCACTGAAAGCACACTTTCTGCTTAGGCCCCAGGAGGGGAAGGAAAGGGCTGCAGCCAAGTGCCCCAGGATTTAGGCTGAGCTCACCTGCAGCCAGGGTGCCGTGGCCAGGAGGTCCCAGGAGGCATGCATGGTAGCCTCTGGGGTGTGAGAAAGAAAGTAGGTCCATGGGTGCAGCTTGGCACCCACAAATTCCCCACAGAAAATGGGCTCCTTTTCCAGCTTAGAGGGACAACATTTCTGGATGCTGGGAGGTAAGCCGATTCAGGGACACACGTCAAGAGGCAAATCTTGGTCTGCCTTTAGGCTCCCAAAGGTGTGTGTATCTGGGTGGTAGGCTGATCCTCCAAGGTTGGCCATGGGGCAACCAAATGCCAAATGGAGCAACTTCCTATTCATAGTATGGGTCCTTTACTTGTGCAAGTGTATAATAGAAATCATCATATAAGTGCTGTCAGCATATCAGAGCATGTCAGTGACTTCAGAGGGCTACTGGTATGATTACTTGTTTGCCAACAAGAAAAAAAAAAAATTAAAAATAAAAAAAATCCACTGCCCTGGTTCTGATACCCAAGAGTGAGAATCGTGACAAGTTAAGGGAATGTTACATTAAAAAAACCAACAACAAAAGCAATAACAGTTGCACCGTTTTTCAGCTAACATTTCTTCAGTTTGACTATGATAACCATTACTGTAAAAACATGATAAGATCTTACCTGATGCTGCTGCTGGTTAAATGGTTTCACTGCCAGAAGGCCACCACAGACTGGCACTGCTTTAGGTGCCAGCAGCAGACCCATCGCCTTTCCTCCGGGAAGCACAAGCCAGGGGCAAACCCAGGGGTAATGTGGTAAGCAAACGCTGTGCTTGCAAACTAAGCCCTGGAAAAGAAAAGTTTCTTTTGATGAAGTAAAAGGATTCCTGAGGACAACTTTCTGTAAAGATAAACTTTAACCACAATCTGACATGACAGTCAATAAATAGCTTCAAGATAATCGCACGTACCTCTTTGGTAGGCAGTGGTCTAACCCAGGCAGAGATGCTTTTAGAACATGGCTGTTCTCACCAGCCCTTGATATTTTTCTTGCGATCCAGGCAACATCCACATTGAAAAACCTACGCCACAGCTGTCAGGGCTTCTCTCCAGCAGATAATTACATTCCAACTCTATTGCCATTGTGACAAGTGAGCTCAAGTTTAGTGATACCATCCCTGCCAACCGAACAAGAATGAGTGCCATCAGCCGCATAGTCGTTAATCACTTTGCTGAAAGAAAAGGTGCCTGCAGTACTTACCAGCATCCTCCCAGGGTAGGTGTTCAGCCTCCAGGAGATATCTGACAATAACATGAGTACGTCTCAAGGGACGATTGTGTTTGGATCAGTGTGCTTACACAGGGAGGCCTGGCAAAAGTGGAGCAAGTCAACAAGTTTAAAGGACTTTCAATATCTCTTCCAAACCAGAGAAAGGCAGAGTTTAGCTTGGGTGGTCACAGGGTAGGGTTTTGCTGAATGCAAAAGATGAAGCCATTGGTCTTTTCTCCTATGGATTACCCTCTCAAGTCACTCTTTTAGGTAGAGGTCTGGGGTTTTTTCCTCTCCAGTTGACTACAATGTGCACATCCTGTATTTCTGCAGATATGTTTATTTTCCTTATAATATAGCTTTTAAACTGAGCTTATCCATCAAAAATCAAACTGCACATTAGCTAAGACCTATTTAACACCCTAATAACTACTTTTTCATTTCTATTTTGCTTCACATGTAAATCTGTTATTTCTACGTTAGTTATTGAACTATCCAATTTTAAGTACAGCTAGAGGAAAACTGCAATTTTTTCTCGCAAGAGAAGAATACTGCTTCACTGCTAGCATTCCAGAGAGGCTCCCCAGCTAACAGAGACCAGGTCTCATGCTTAAGAACTGCACAAGCCATACCTATTCCCTTGCTTTGCCTGTTGCTCAAGTATTTAAAGCTAGCTTTCCCTTGCAGTAGCTCCCTGGAGGCCGCTGTGGAGATCGCAGTTGCAGAGGTGAACATCTGTCTCTGACACGCTGTGCCAGCCGAAGGACAGCTCAGACCCCACATGGCTTCCAAGCTCTCACCCACTACATGGGACTCCAGGACCCTACTGCTAAGCCAAAAGCCAGAAAATGCAGGGCATTTGAGCAGGAAATTAAACCTGACTCTCCCATTGCCTCAACAAATGGCTCAACCAGCCTGCTATAAAAACAGTCTCTTGGAAGTCTTTCCATCCCCTCTTAAAACCCAACACCAGCACACACTTTCTGTATCAAACCCAGGTGCCCCAGTCCATGGGACGTCAGCATCGGCAGCCGGGTAGGGAGGTCTGAGGCTTGACAGCACCCAAATTCTGGGTATAGAGACTTAAAATTGTGGCTAAATAGGTTGGCCCCTTGCTAGATCTCATCCTAGGCTCCCAAAGGCTGAGTTTATTCATCACCCTATGTGCTTTGCTTGCAGCATTGGCTTCCCTGCTTGTCAACACGCCGATTTCTGAATTCTCAGTGCAGAGGAAGCCTTTCATGGTTTGGCATCCTCTTATATGTTTATGCTTCTCAAGATACATTCTCTAGCCAAGTCTTTAAGTTCTTACATTAGTCCCCAAGCCCAGACATCAATCTGTTCCTGATCAGGTCTTTTCACATCATGCTGCTTTTATCTGGAATGCTGTTTTTGATGCTTCCAGGGAAGCTCTGGGTGATGTTTTTAAGAATGTGGTTATTTCTTTTTCCCTTTTTGTTTAAAATGACACTTGAGCACAGCTATTTCTTCTAACCTTTTGCTTTTACTGTAAGACTTTAGCAAGAAATTTGCCTTATAAATGCTATTATACTGGGGAGGTCCTGATTTGCATCTTTGTCCTTGGACAGTGTAGAGGCAGCACAGGGGGGCCACAAACAGAGAGAGATTATTTTTTTTTCCCTTTTATAGTCTACAATAAAAAGTTTCTTTAAAGAGGAAGAAAAGAGAGGCACATGCTTAATATTGAAGAAAAGCCTGCTTGTGCTTGATACATTGGAGAAACAGTTCAAGAACACTTCATCCTCCTGCAACTATTTCCCGCACTTCTGCCAAGGTTAGGGAAACCTTGGGTTAGCTGCCGTCTGAATACTGCAGGCTGGTATCAGTCTGAACAAGTTCAGCTGACTGCTTAGAAGATTTTTGTCTTTATTCTTCCTCCTGTTGTCTCCCCACTTTGGCAAATAGAAATCACCTTCATCTTTGGGGGAGGCCTCAGCCTGAAAGCACCCAACAAAGAGAATTCCCTGAGAGATGTTCACTGGGGGGTCAAGGTCCTTCCATTGAGTCCCCCAACTCAGCTGTGCTGGTGATCAGCCAGCTGTCATGAACACAGGACTCTCTAGATCAGCGTGGTCTGGGACCAGGTGGGCCGGAAAACACAACAGCACACTGATAAATGACTGAAAAAATAGACCAACAAACAAAAAACCTGCAAGAAATATACACACACAACACCCCCCATATGTACACTCCCATTTTTTCACACCAGTGAAGAAAGAAATAAAGTGACAGAAAGCCAAAGTATCAGGCAAGTACTACAAACTGTACCTCATTTTTCATTTGACTTTAAATTAAAAACACCGCTGACGAAAACGATCCTTGGATGCCGATTGTTTTAGTACATCGCTCCTCTGATGTACGAGCCCAAAGAGGAGCAGCACCGGGACGGAGAGCAGGCCAACCAAGGAATCCCTGCTCTGAAGGGCTGCGGAACACCCAGGCCAGCACAACTACAAAGGGAGAATGCAGCCCAGCCCCACCTTGCTCCCCTTGGGCTGCCCCTTACACCAGGAACCAGCCCTTTCATTATCCTTCTGCACTGCTTCAGGTCTAAGGTCGAGATCAACCAGGGGACTAAAAATAGTATTTTGTGTCTAATGTACTAGATGATTAACCAGACCCAAAACCTGAAGCGTTAAATTCAAATTTAAACTTTTAATATATTTTTTTAAAAAACCTAACAAATCTGCCTGGAGGACCTCATGCAGAAATGGCTTGGGTCAGACCATTACATCATGGAGTAAAAGCTTAAATGGGCTTTTCCAGAGTTATAATTGTTCTTATCACCATGGAGCTGTCCCAGCGTGTGTGCAGAGATGAACAATACTCTCCTGAACTCATTCTGTGTACCTTATAGTGAGGGCCACCTGGGTAAACCTGACCTGCTGCTTCATGGAAAATTAGACAAAAATATAGCAAATTCCTCCTCTAGCGGTTGTCTACTTCGTAATAAGAAACACACAAATTGCTGCTTTCTCTCACAGGACCATGGTCTGGACTGGACCTAATGGTGCAGTCACTTAGAGATGGGAAATGGAGAACGCAGGGACGGGGAAGAGCTTGAGCACTTCAGCAGATAAAGGAGAGCAACTCCCTCTTCTGTGTGCTCCCTTGGGGAAACTGCTGAAGACACATTACCATGGCTACCTACCTCAGCAGACAACTCTCTTTTCAGATATTTTGTGGCAGCACCAGGGACCCCAGTAAAGTCTCCTCCCAGCATGAGGAGATGCCAGCAATGGATCTTGCTGGCCAGGCAATCCTATCCCACGATGCATGCACCCACCAGTCCCTCCAACGTCCTCTGTGGACCTGAGGCACACTACTGGTGTGCCCTGGCTCTGCTCTCCACTGTTCTGGCCAAACCCTGGAGATGAGCTACCAAAAACCCCACCACAGCTTTGGGGGGCCATCAGGGAAAGGGTCTGAGCCTTGCTGCGCTGGGGAAAACCTCAGAGGTGGGAAACAGCAAGCAACGGACCAGAGGAATGGGGGAAGAGCCCAGGTTTATTGAGGAGGAGGTGTCCAGAGGGAGTGGGGTGCACTTTGTGATTGTCAAGTCTATTTTACGATACCTCTTTTCTTTCTTGCTGAGCAGCTAAGGTTAGAAATACCCTAACTGGCAGTAATGAAGTTAATGACTAGTAACTGGCAGCTATGCGGGCAGCTAGCCAGGATGGTGAGGGCTGCAGAGAGCAGAGGAGCCATGGTGGCAGTCCTCACCCTGCCCACCACAGGGTGCCCCCCATGCCGTGTGGCGAGTGGCTTTGCCCAAACGCCCCCTTTGCTGGGCAACAGCAGGGCCAAAACTGGGACTGGCCACCAACAGTTGCAGTCACCCCACGGCCCCGTCCCGGGGCTCCCCACCTGCAAACAGCGGGGCTGGGTTCCTCACAACGCAGCCGAAGCCTCTGCAAACAGGATTGGCAAGTCCCCCTGCATCCCCCAAGGGTGGCCAGTTGGGCTGCGGGCGGAGAGCCAGAGCCCCGCCGCTCGCCCCCGCAGGGGTGCCCGGCAGCCCCAGCCCCGCGGCACTCACACTCCACCCCGCGAGCCCGGCGACCTCATTAAACACATTCTCATTTAAGGATTACTCTAACGTTGCTCATTTCTAGGTCAATTATTGACTTGAGTCATGTTAAAGTTTAACATAAATATGCTACTATATCACCTCTACAGTATTTCATATATTCATATTACGATAATTATATGGTTACAAAATTATTCTAAAATAGTAGGGAAACTAGATACTACTGGAAAATAAAGGTTCACAGTCTGCTCTGAAGCCCATGCAAAGAAATACAAAGATTCCCATTACCTTTGCATCAGCCTCACAAAGAAAAAACAATTTAGATTATTAAATACACCCACAAATTAATTACTCTCCAGTTAAAATCTTTGCTTCCTAAAAATGTTTTCTCTAACCTTATCAGATAGAAAAGGAGAGGGTGAGCAGAGAAAGGAAAGGCATCACATCGTAAGCAGATTGTAAAGCTACAAACAACATGAGAATAATCTTTTTTAAAAAAAAACAAAACAACAAAACAAAACAACACTGCTAACTTTTTCACATTTTAGCAAACTTTTCAATTAGGATTTCTTCCTGGCTATTTAAATATGCTTAAAGTAATGATTTTCTGTAATTTGTCTTTTTCCTTTGGAAACATACCGTGCTATTGTCAGCTTTAAAAAAGAAGCAATTTTCTGACTTTAGAGATTGAGCAGGTCATGGAAAAATTACTACTGTGGGAACCTATAATTAAATAGAAAATGCAGCTGCACTTATGAAAAACTAAAATTAAGTTTATTCTATTAATACTTGATTCTAGAATGGTATTTGACTCTTCAGACACAGGTCTTAGCTGAAACTGTACCTTACCTGCAGAACATTTTAAGCTGCACGTCTACTTGCAAAAGCAGACATGATATAATCTGTACAAACACATTGCCAACTATTGCTGTTCATCTGAATTAGATTCAGTATAGCATGATAGTAATTTACACATGTAGTCCCTTTTTTCCTTTTTTCCTAGTACGGGCACTTCATTTTGGGGTGGATTTTTTTTTTTTTAAGGAACTCAATTAAAATAAATCTACATAAAATCAGTAATGTTTATTATTTAGTTAGAAAAAAGAACTACAGAAAGGGACTTTTGAACGAAATTATGTGGTACATCTGAACTGAATAAAGGTCTCTTCCCAGCATCTGACTAGCTATGAAACGGAGACAAGATTCTACACAATACTATGATAAAAAACCAGGCTCCGTGTATGTATAAAGAAAATTTATCATAGTTCCCAATTGAATGTTTACAGAGTACCAGATACAGTTTTTGAATTAAATTCTAAATTAAAATCTTGAAAAGATATTTGTGACCACAATAAATTTTAAAACACCTAAAATATACAAGATTAACAAAAGCCTCACTGAGAAAATAAGGTACAGATATGTTGACTAACAATTCATGAGGCTTGTTCAGCGTCTGAAGATAAAACATACTTGCACAGAAATCTTAGAAGAACTATATAAAATTAAAAGATGGCCAAATCAGCCCCAAATAACAATATTAATTTTATTTAATAATAGTAATAAAAATCGCATTTTTTTAAACCATTGCATTTAGGACAACTACCTCTCATAATTTTCTAGGGTAATAATAGGTTAGATTCCACAACCCGTCCTTATTGCATAATATTATAGAAATCACTAAATGCAAATATTTTTTTATATACTATGCAATAATTTGTAAAACTATATTTCCTTTAAACCTCCACTAATTCACTAAGTTTGGGGGTTGTTTTTTACTTTTAATAAATAGGAAGGAAATACTCCATCTTCTTTTCATCAATCATTTTCACAAATCCAGCTTTTTGTGCTATTATAAAGAACACAACTAAACCCATACAGTTTAGATAAATGTCTATATCCTACTTATAGCATTTAAGATGCTGGAATCCTTTCTTCATGTGCAAACTCAGCTTCACTATTTTTAATACACTTACATATTATATCTAATACAGTTATCCATAACTACTGTGAGAATGAAAATAGCGTATCAGAAATGATAAAAGAAAAAGATTTGTGAAGAAACATTTTATACAACCCGGGAAAGATTTTTTTTTTTCCCCTTTCAGAAATGACTTGTGAGTGACAGTGTCGTTGCCGGGAAAGCCCACAAAACCTGGATCATCGCATGCACTACTTGAGTAAGATGCCCAGAAATGATCCTAAGAACCAGCGATATAATTATTTTGATTTTAGATCTATGGCTTGCTTTCTTTCGGCTGCCTATTTGGTCAGTGGCATGGGGTGGTTTTTTTTGCTTCGCGCTGTGGAGCTGGATTTCTATTTTCCAGCTGCATATATTCCACGGAGAAAAGGAAAACTGATCCATGAAGTTCCTATTTGCATAAAGTGCAGAAACATCTGTCACAAGATTCTTGTTGGAGGATTGAAGCATCAGGAGATACTGCCGTTGATCATCTGCCCTTAATAATACTGAATTATTTTTCTGTCAACAGGAGCTTAGAGTGAGGGTATTTAAGGAGGCAGAGAAAAGAGAGAATTTGACCAGAGAAGACATATTCTTACATTACTTGAAATGAGGGATAAGTTACGTGATGCTGTCTCACACAAACACTCACAAATGACCTCTGCCACAAGATCAGTAAATGCCCTGATCTGTCTGATACCAGTTCTTTGCAAATACAGATCTTATAAAGGTATACGATGATTTAGTCAGCATCCTGCAGTTGCCTACAATGCACAGTAGCTTTTTTTTGTTAAACTTTATGCAATGAATGATCTGTGGTAGCAGGGCTAACATTAGAAAGTGCTCAGTCTGCAATGCTGTTTTGAGTTGTGATTTCAGTTTAGGGAAGCAAATAAAAAATCTCAAGGAAGACTTATCTGTGTCTCAGATCAGGAAAATTTTCATTCTCTTTCTGTATGTATATATAATGTATGTCTACAATCATAAACATCAGGTCAAGCAGCCAATTCGTTCATACAGAATACATAAATAGAATTGAAACTCAATGAAATATAATAGCAAGTATTTAAAAAGAAATAATGACTATGTTAGGTCAAGTGTTATTTCTAAAATCACAGAAAGTACTTTTGCTAATATACAAGTTCCATATTTCTGCATTAAATTTTGCTCTTTTTTATTACAGACTATTTTTAAATTCACTAGCTCTCGATATAATTATATGATCAGATTTTAGGCTGGCCTCCTCTCTCACACCATTGAGAGTCAGAAATCAGTCTGACCTATAGTACGCAGTGCAAAGTGCTCCTCTCAGCTCATCTGTTTTGTGGAGTTTAACAGCCAAACTGAGAGGAAAATAAAGTTTCTTCACATTTACTGCCTACTTACGTCAGAAGTAGCATGAAGGTGATCGATACAGCAGTATTCTGTTTTCTGCCAACGGTTTCAAGATAGCCGGCTTCCTAAGCTAGGTCAACAGTGATTAATATCACATTAGTAACATCTCATTCATCATTGTCATTGTAAAACAAAAAGGCTTTAAACATTTCTTATTCATAGCTGATCTCTGTAAGATGCATACGTGGGTTTTGGGTTTTTTCTTTCGCTCCTTCACACATTCACAGGTACCTTGATTCAACTGTAAATATCTGGGTGCAGGAAATACCTGCTCAGGAGTGCAGAAGAACAGGGCTACGAATCCAGCCAGGGTAACCATATATTGTGAAACAAACAATTGTAAAAATAATACCAAAAAAAAAAAAAAAAAAAGCAGCAGGAGTGATCTTTGCTCCCATACACATATTTGTATAAAAAGTTTCTCTGGCAGTGGTTCACCAGCAGGCAGTAATCAGCTAAGATACTTCTTTGTAATTTTTCTGTTTCATAAATAATACAGGAGTTTACTAACAGGAAGTTTGTGGGAAGCAACAGTAAACAGTCTAGCAATCCATCTGTTATTGCGGAATGCAAGAAAGCTGAATCAGGTTCTCTGCAAGTGGACTATTTTCGTTGTTTGTGCTAGCAAAGATGTGTGGGAAATGGGCAGTTAGAGTCATTATTAACATGAACTCTTGCAGACCTTTCTCCCTCGCCTTGCTGAAAGGGATGGCTGGGCGCGATTTCAGCAAGAAGCTCGAGTGCCTCAGTGCCTCAGCAGCAATAAACCTGAACAAAGCAGACGAGGCAGTTATATCAGATGTGGAATATCCAGGTGACAGTTACAAAGAAACTTTTGCTTCCTCGAAATCAATCTCAGAAAGAATGACTTTAAATTTAAACACACACAAACTCCTGTTAACACCTTCCTCAGCGTCAAGGTATTTATCAGGAAGAAATCGAAGGGTTGGAGGGACCTGGAGTGGGAGGAAAGGAAATGAGGAAAATTAAGGTAACGACGGAGGTTGTACTGACAGGCTTTCTGTGCCAGCACAAGTAAAGAGTCAAGGAAGGGTGAAAAAAAAGCTAGTATCTTTCCCGAAGACAGGCTGTTCCGCTGGCATTCATCCACCCTTGATATGTTGCTTATGAATAGAAGGCTAGAAAGAGAGCGGAGGCGGGCGTGTAAATTAGTCACTACTACTACAAAAGCAAGGTTTCTTTGCCAGCGGCAACGCGGTGTCTCACCTCAAAGATTAATTTGTAGCACTGAAAGTGTGCGTCCAAGATAAAAAGTTGTGCTGCCAAATACATGAGAGTCAGAAGCCTAAGTATAGGATTATACCCTGTGCTAACCAGGAATAATTTCATTTTAACAAGCTAACAAATTCTGCTTATTCACAATGTGTCTGAGTATTACACATAACACTTGGTTTAGAAAAGACAATGAATACACAGAAAACCTCTGTCCAAACCAAAACCTACTAAAAATATGTATGAAGTTATGAAGAAACAAAAATGTCAAGTTACTGGGCACGATACCAGCTAATTATGCATTTAATAGACTGGGGGCAGTAGTGCAAACCTGCCCTGCAGTAAGAACAATTTGCAGTAGAACATGCTTAAATTAACATCAGAGTTTTAATCTTCACAAAGTCTTTGCGAGGGCATTCTAACGTGTTTTTGGATACAGGCAAAACCTTGCAGGTTGGCAGCCTGATGATGATGCTGACACACATAGAACCACAACGGTGGTGGGCTTTGCTGGGGCCAGGGAGGGTTACCGGTCCCGAAAGGGGAGAACTGCCGGAGCCGGCGGCCCCTCAGCCCTTCCCAGCCGGGGTGCCGCTCCCGGCCGCCTCGCAAGGCTGCCATCTTCTGGCTTCCCGCTGTGAACCAGCTCTGACCAGCAGGGAAGGGGGTCTCGCACTAGGAAAAAAATGTCATTCTTTGGGACAGTGATTCAGCAGCAGATTTCAGGGGTGGGCGGGGGGTCAGAGCGGTGCAGGCTTACCCCCAGCCCACTGCAGCCTGGTTTAGCACCACAAAATGGAGGAGCAGCCATACCTGTACCTTCTCCTTTCACCTTCCCCAGCCCGCAGCCTCAGCGCCACGATGTCCAGGCCAGCAAAGCCCTAATGCATTAACACTTTTCCCAAATAAGAGTCTCCCTAAACAAAACAGCAACACTTTTTTCCACAGGGGAAGAAGGGTCATGCTGCTGCGTGCCATACCTGGAAGGTGAGAGACCCCCCCGGTGCGGGCCTTCTGAGGGGTTTGTTCCCCTACATACACACGGTGTGAGTGGCGGAGGCTGCGGGTCGAGGACGTTTGAGAGCCGCGGGGGAAACCCACGACAGGCGGGAGAGACCTCGGTGCCTGGGGGCCCAGAGAGGCGCAGGAGGACCTCAGCGGGCCCCCTCGCCGCCACCAATCTCCATCCCACCGCAGCGCCCGCCGGCAGCCGGCAC
>VXAK01020285.1:17729-268978 GCA_013399435.1 Arenaria interpres | reverse complement strand
CTGAGGCAGGGAAGAGACGTGGGATACACCACGAAGCTGCCACTTCAGCGGCGCATCTGCGTGGACGAGGCTTCCCTGACAGCGCGGCTGCCGTCCGACAACCCACACCAGGGGGCACCGGGAGAGAAGGACGGACGGACGGACACCCCTCCGCCAGCCCCGCGGGCGGGCGCTGCCGCTGCGCCCTACCGCCGCCGCCAGAGGGCAGGCGAGGCAAGCGGCCGCGGCTGCCGGCTGCCTCCAGCGGCCCCCCGGCGGAACCGGGAGATCCCTTCGGAAGGGCGGTTTCCTCTCTTAACGGGGTCCGTAGAAGCACAGGGGGGCTGCCTCCTCAGAACGAACACTTTAGGGTATGCGGGGCAAAAATGAACAGATAAAAATGAGCGGGCAAGCAGGTGTGCTACAGTTACAAAGAAGAGGAAAGGCGCAGGTTATGACGAATCAAAGCTCTGCTAAGACATCTATGGCACGCTTCTAAATGTAGATTTAACAAGATGCCATTCTTCATGTTCATGCCGTGCAATCCTTGAAAATTCCTGATTTTCAAGGAACTGAATGAAAAAATTCTCTTAAGAGGACCGCAAGTTTTAAACCAGTCATTTTCATTACCTGCAATCCAAACCCCTCCTTTTCAGTATATACATGGAATCTTAAGTATACATTTTCTCAATGCTGAAACATAAAAAATGCACAAAAGAAATGTTCCTGATTTCAACATTAAAGCTTTAGTCATTCAAGGATGTGGAAGTAATGTCTAAATCTCAAGTCACTAGCTGCAAGCAAACCACACGTTTTCCTCCCAGTGCATCTAACTAAGGTCTCACAGGTTTTAATTTTACGAGACTTTTAAAATAATTTTATATTCTCCTGTTTCTTTCATAATATAGATGGGAAGAGTTCTTTGCATGGTTCAATGGGAATATCTACAAGAAAACATTAGAAACTGCATTTTCAATATCTTTCCTTTCTCAGCTCAGTTACCAAATGAATTTCCTTCATTGCTGCTCAAACAACTGCAGAACCTGGGAAGTGTGTAACTGCATTTGCAGCATGAAAACTGTCATCTATATGGATTTAAATGTTGTGTGTGCAAAGATAGTAAAGATCAGTGATAATTTGAGGCAACCTAGACAAGGAAGAATTCAGCAGTTTCTCAAGCCTCCCAATGACCCCAATAAGTACCCATTTCCAAGGCTCAGTCGTGCTGCTGAGAACAGAGGAAACAAGTATACATGGCATATACTGGTCCCCACCCCAACTCTCTTTAGTCCCGTAATTAGGCAGACTATCAGGCAATGGTTACAGCATCTTTTTTTATGCACGGCACATTTTCCTTCCCTGGGGAGCTCCTCAGCAGAGGGAGCTGAACATGCCTCTGGTGCCTCTTTAGAGCCTTCAGAAACAAGACAGAAGACAGGGCAAGTGAGAGAACCCCACCACTGGCTGTGGATGTAGCACAAGTACAACATTTCTCAACGGGAAACTGCTCCATTTGGGAGATTTCAAAACAGTCATAAACATCCACTACTTTCTTTAGGCTATATTTTCCCAAGGTCATCATAACCAGTGTTTTGCCTATTAGATTGAAATTTCTTGAGAAAATATATACTTTGCAAAAGGCCAAGTTAGCTGTTATTGTTACAGTGACACACAGTGCCATTTACAAGCTCTAATTGTTTTGGAATAAGTTTTCTGTCAGTGAAAAGCAGCCAGAATGCACAGAATTTGGCTCCACTGATAAAAGTAGTGAACATTTGCTTTATGTTCCACTTTTAGGGTGGGGGAGTGGGGAGACAGGCAGGGAAGTTAATTTTAGAAAGGGCCCCAAAATGCAGCAGGTTTAGCTCTGTCCCTTTTAATGATCTGGATTGTAGGAGTTTGGCTGACACCAAATTAAGGAAAACTGAAACCAGACGGTGTAGTTGCAGGATTTTTCTCTACTGTTCTTTTAAACCAGCACTGACACGCTTAAAGAGAGGTAAAACAAAGTTATGTAAGGAAAGCATCAACATACTGCAATCTATAAGTGGGAAGGTTCAAAGCACTGACATCTTTGATGGCTGCATGATAACAGTAACTGGCAAACACAATGTATAGAGAAAATGTTCTTTTCTCTGTTAAATTATCCTTGGACTTTTTCACACTCTCCCCTTCCCCTTTCCACCAGCAGGAGTCCCACAGACATTAGGGCACAGTAAGAACTAACAAAAGACTTAAAAATAATGGTAGGTTGCTTTTCTAATGAGAGTTAATGAAAGGTCTTCCATTGCAGGACACCATAAAGCTATTTCAGAGATATTCCTCTATCAATAGCAAGTTGACCCTACTTAATGGAAGTTTGGAAAGTACTCTGTCAACTCAAATTTGTATGCACATAAAAAAAAAACAGTTTAGAAACCCATAAAACTAGTAGGAATGTTTACACAATTTCAAAATGTTCCAGCAAGGACTGTAGCTATTAAACAAATCACCATGTCCCAGAGTGTTTGAAGCCCAAGCATTGAAACAATAAGTACCCAGGAGTATAATTTGCCCTCAAACACTTTTTTTGAAAAAAGATGCTCTTCACAGTTAACAAAGGTTGCAGTAAAAAAAAGGGACAAAGGAATCTCATGAGTGAGTACTGAGTGTAGCATAGACAGAGGGTTACAGGCTTGCAGGGCTGGATCCTAAGCAGGAGTGGTGCTGGTTGTCATGTCAACTGGGGACTGTGATTATGATTTATAAATTTGCAGTAGCCCTTTTAAGGGCAATGTAAGCCTTCAGGATATGGAACTGGTAAAGAATCAGGGCTCCAGTGAAGTCAATAGCAAAAATTCTTCAGTGCACACAAAGCAACCCTACTTCTTTCGTTTCAAAGACTGACAGTACTCATATACAGAGACTCTACTAAATTGCTTGCACAATACAGTCAAAATATGTTCTAATAAGTGATGAATTCTTCTCCTTTTTTGGCAAAGTCCCTTTTGAGGAGCACAGCAACCAAAAAACAGCCCATGTCAGCTCACAGCCAGCACATCCCCTTTTTAAATGACACCACTAAGTATACCTAGCTGGAGACGACCAAATCCCTCAACATAGGGCTGAAGTTGAGGCACTGCTTTGAAAAGTGTCTCTCACACAGCGTCCCTTTTTTCCTAATGAAGGCAACAGGAAGGCTTCCTTCCTAATGATCAGCCCACTGGAGCCTTGAAAGTCAACCCAGATCCCTTTTTCAGCCCTAATGCAGAATTAGCTATTTTACAGGGAAAATGTGATACCAGTTCCATTAATGATACATTAGCCAGAAGAGAATATACCTCAGCTTCTTTTAGTGTTGTTCTAAGATTTATAAATTAGGGGCTTTAAAAACTTGATTATCTGTGCTGCCACTTTAATCAGCAAGCAAGATGCAACACACACCAGAAGGTCAAGAAAGAGAACAGAAATTGTCATCTTTAGAGGCGCTTTCATCTATCATAATCACAATCTGCATAGCAGAAATTTTCTTTACTGTCCCATCATAGTGCAATCCAGAAGGAATAGAGAGAATTGCACTGTGTCCATTGCTGTCACCAGCTTACATCAATGCAGTTACCAGATGTAATGATCTGTTTTCTGGCTCTTCACAACTGCGTTCTTCAGGGAACAAGGTTCCTATCCATTTGAATTCAATAAATAAATGTGTAGTATGAATGACTCTCAGGTTTAGGTGTGGAAAATTCTTTGCATTTTATCCTGAGAAAGAGGAGGATGAAAGCATGCAAAAGACAATTAGTTTATTGTCTGAGGATACTCTTCAATGAGTTCCCTTCATTCACCTTTCTCTGAGTCTAAGAGTCAATGTCTTTATGCTGAAGAGAGCACGATATAGCGGCTGTCTTTCTGTACTTGTATGCCCTTTTATACTTCCCCTCCTGTTCCACTTCACCACATACATACATACACATAGGAAGAGCATCAGGACAAATGTCAAGGTACCCTATAGACATTTACAATTGTAAGTGCCAGTGTATATGAAATAATAAATACCATATAATAGTCTGATTAATGTATGCTTCTCGTATTAATTTATTTTCCTAAAGGCCTGTGTGGGGCTCACACAGGGCTGCAGTACTTGCACGTACTTAAGAGTAGCTCCAGAGGAGCCAGCATTTGGAGACTGTACTTGGGATGAACACACAGGCCACAGGAGTGTGTCTAGTTCTAAAACTATGGCAGAGATTGCAAACACCATGAATCTACCACAGAAATAAAAATGTTCTCCTCCCCAGGGGAATTCCAGAGCACATGTCCAGCCTGAAAGTCTGGGTGGGGGACTTATCATGGTTATACATGACTTTTCCCAAGAAGTAAATTCCTTCATCTTTGGAAGCATCTTTCATACCCTTAAAAAAGAAAAGTGGGGACGGATGACATTCCCACTATTCCAGAGAGGAAAACCATGATGACAGCCCCAGTGGCTGCTGCTGCCCCAGTCATAAGTCTCAGGGCTGTGACTGGGCATGCAAGCAAGAGGAACTTAGACATCAAGTCTAACTGAAGAGGACCAAAAAAGGAGCCTTTTAAAGTGACTGACTACAAAGGATAAAAAAAGGAACTTGCATAGATAGCTAAGTTCTTTGGAGCACTCATGATCTCCTCTGTCTGCAACTCTGCTTTGGAAATGTAAGCCAGCATCACAGCATGTGGGCAGATGACTCTGGATGGCTTTCTCATGACATATCCCTGCAATCCATCCATGGCTCAGCGGTTTCCTTGGTCATTATCCCACTGAAACAAGGACAACAGGGAACACTGAACCATGCTCCTGATAACAAGCCCAGACTGTACGCAAACTGCTCTCATGGCATAGAAATCCCAAGATTCAAAGCCACCGACAAAACAGGGGACAGACAGACATTGTTTGGCATTGTCTCTCTGTTTTTTGATACAGGAGGACACAAATTAGATTAAACCTGTTCCTGTGCTTTTTAATACAGTTATGGAACAGTGCTAGAAATGCTGTTCAATGTCCACATAAGAACCTCCATCATGGATATATTTGACACCAGATTGTCAATGTGGGGATTTTTCCTACGTAGTTTTGCTCCTTAGTGGAGACACTGCCAAACAGGCTGAGTCCACAGGTCTTTAATACTGCATACAGATTATCTCAGGTCTCCCCCACCTCTGGTGAGCGGAACAACCTCTACTTTTCTGACATGGGATCTCCAGGTGGAATTACAGCCAAGTACAGCCCACAGCCTTGCAGGTATGAAAGGAGACAAAGTAGCTGTTACCATTCCAGACCTAGTTCAGCTCAAGTCTTCAGTCAAGCCTGCTCCATCTGCCTTTGCAGCAAAGATGCATGCATTTGTGGGTAACTCAAGTACATACCAACCCTATACATCTTGTGCAGTGTGAATGAAATCAAACTGTCCTGTGCAACAGCTTATATTAGCTGAGTCTTGACTACCCAATACTTTAATAATAATCCATTTTAAAAGTAGTGTTTTCATTTAAACATGCAACATAAATAAAATGTCAGCTAATGTTACTAAAAGACAAAAAATGTGATTTCCGTAACTTCAATAATCTCAAGCACTTAAAAGCCATAAAATGCATATCTAAAGGCATCAGTTCTCACAAACCCACATTTTTTAAAGCTATAAAAAGCACATATTTCATCATAACAGTAATGGTATTTGCACACAAATTTATCAAAACTCAGCACTACATACTTTCTTTCCTGTGAAACACAAGCAAACTCTTTCTCAAGAAGCAGCAATTATCAGCACTTTCTGAAAAGACACTAGTCAGAGGATATCACATCTCTAAAAGTAACTTGTTAAATCCACTGGTCAGAACTGAAGTTGTAAGTCAACAGCAATGTTCTTATGTCTGAAGGATACGTTTAAGTTGCATGAAGTTAGAGGTCCTGCACTTATCTCCTATGTTTGTTTTCTGTGAGTGACATAATAGGGACCCCACTGGTACTTTAGCATCTGTAATTGTTTGATTTGGAATTATTAGCCTACCTTAACTTGGTTCTGGAATTTGTTTCAGCTTTCCTTTTGGACCCCCAAAAGAGCAAGATATTTCCTCTTTCCACCTAGCTGCCAAGATCCAAATGTGTAGTTTCTGTGTTTCCCTGGTAACAGCCAGTGATGTCATAAATTTACTAAGTGGTACAGGGAGATTCTATGCTCTGTGCAGCCATGAAAGTCTGGAAGTGAACAGCTAGCTGGCTCTCTGCCCGGCTGCCAACACCATTCACCTTCTCCACCTGTCCAGCTCCGTGGACGCTATCTGGATCAATTTGGAAAGTTCCCCAGAAAGCCTGAATCCTTCCTGGGAATGGGAGTGGGAGGTGTTGAAATATCTGTTCTTATTTCTGGTGTCTCAATCTTGAATGTTTTGTGAGCTCAGTATTCTGAGAATTGTTTTCTAATCAAGGTTTGTATCTGTAATGACACTCCGAGTTTTTTGGTTTTTTTCATCAGTGTAGCTGTCAACCTGCTCAGAACTGGCAGCAAGCTCTACATCCACACACATCACTGTTGCTCACAGAGACTGGTGAGCTCCTCTGAAGGTCAATACCCACAGCAGAGGCTGGCAATTGGTTCCTGATCAGCCTGGGTTACTCTGTGTCATACAGGAATACATTGGGAACAAAGAGAACAGGATTAACCCCCTGATTTCTTACCTGAAGAATGACATCCAGGAAATGTGCATAATCCCAGCAGAATCCAAATACACACAAATGTACTACTCCACTGGAATTTTCACTCTATTTCCCACCAGAGTCACTTGCAAACATTATAGCATATACATGAGAGAAAAACATGCTTTCCCATCATTAAATACTAGGAGATAAAAGGCACAATCAGAGAACTAGATACACAGAAATTCTATTGGTTGTGTGCTGCAGCCACTTACTTCCTAGTGTATACAGGCAATGGGACTGGTGTTCCAATCCTCGGATATAGATCACAACTACACTGAAAGAACAGGTCTGTGTATTGTTCTTCCAGATTAAGCAAAAAACTCTTTACTCTAATTCAGGTCATTTCTCTTTGAAGAAGACGCCAAAGGAAGAGAAAGAGTTAGGTAAGTTACAGAACTACCAGTGTGATTTGAATCTGATTTACCTAGTGATTTCGAAGTAACATCCTCCTTGACACATCCCTTGTCATGCTTCAACTGAATACTTTGAAGAAGATAGAAAGAAAGATAGAAAATGTACATAAAGAACTCAGAAGGCAGTTGGACAAACATATTTCCCCAGGACTGAGAAACAAAAGAGTTCATATATTTCTCAAGGTCCATACTCCAGTAGGCTAAAACCAAGTCTACCAGAAGCAGATACAGAATTTCTGCAGCAGTTTCAACAGAGCTCTGCAGAGATAACTTGCCTCCCTAGTTTTACGCCTGCTTCCTATTACTGAAACCTCTAGAATGAGGAAACACCTGTGCACCACATTGCAGGGCCATATGGCTCAGATACCACAAGCAAACCCAGCTCAGGTGCCTGTACATAGCTGTGTGACTTTTAAGTAAGCTATGCCTGTCACCCAGGGCTTTAGTATGGTAGATCAGTGTTTGGGTAACTGTCTCTGATGTCATTGTCACAGTCAATGCAGTTCACAACACAGAACCTATTGCCCATCACCAGGTCAAGGACAGAAATTTCATTGGTGACACCAGCTCAGCCAGACCAGAAGAGTTACAGGAAAAAGTACGACCAGCAAGATAACAAGAGCTTTGCCATCTCCATTTCACTGTTCAGAGCCAGTTTTGATAACTGATGGCAAACTAGTTTCTCACAAATTCCTGTCATCTCAGGAAAGATAAAAGAACTGCACCTGAAAAGAAATAATGTTCTTGTCTACATTGACTATTCCTTTAAGTTTGGTCTAAATTATTTTGGAAAGGCTTTCCATCTGGCAACTGGTGCTGCTTCTTTATCTCTTCTTTCTTCCCCTCAACTCACCAAATAATGAGTTTGTTTTGGATTCTGTCAGCACCAAAAATTAATAAAGCAAAATTACTTCGAGAGATAAGACCCCTGCATTTTCCCTTTTTTTTTATATGGCTTTAGCCTAGAGCTAAGGTCTTGCATGAAACAAAAGAAAAACAAAAAACGCCCACAAAACCCAAAGTCCCTAGACAAATAAGAGGAATTCAGAGCATAGCGATGAACTCTACATCACTCCCTATAAAAGATGCCTAGAAAGAATATTACTACTAGAAAAGCAATCATCTTCACTGCTGGTGCACAGTGAGGGATAGAAAGCCCTAGGCTGAAATTGGTATCAAGCTTATTTTATTAATTTCTGTTATTAAATTATAAAACCTTTGAAATCATTAAGAGGTCAAACTGGGCGGCTGAGACCAATTATTCAGGAAAACATACTATGGGAGAGGGGAACTCTCCTGAATATTAGCAAGAAACACGGGGAATTGCCCAGTTTTGGTCTCACTGGGGATATGGAAGTATCGTTGGTATTTTAGCCTTTCCAGCAGTAATGGCTAATAGATGAAAGCAATTAAGGTTTTAAGGGCTCACCAAGACATTTTGATAGCTTCTATAATAAATACCAGAGTACCTGGACCTTAGACCCAAGAGTCAAATAAATATATAATGATTTCTTTTACTATGAGAAAGGGTGAATTGTATCTGCTAGTAGAGCATTAAGAGCAATAAAGCATGAAGTGCATTACCATGTTAGGCTTAGAACTAGGTAATGGCATATTTTCACATCAAGTGTCCTTACAAGAGGTTAATGAAATCAGGTTGTATTTTTCAAAATAATTGTCAAGTTAATCTTTAACAGTCTGACACTGGTGACATTGGAATTCAAGAATAAGGGGTCACATAACATTAAATAGCTGACTAAAGCATATGTAGTTGTGGCATAAGATGAGTAAGCAACACATAAAATCTTCAAACACATACGTGTATTTTATCTTTTAAAGATGATACTGGCATACCTAGTGGTTTACAGGGAAGACAAGCTAATTTTTAAGATCTGTGTAACCAGTTTATCCTTCCTGCTTCCACCAAGCACAGGAGATTTTAATTATAAGACAGTGAAGAGTGTTATCCTTCAGAAGATGATGCAGAATACTTGCATGAGATTTTGTGGTCACTCTTTATGGGCCTGTCTCCCTTTTCCATCTCTCCCATCTTTCATCTCTGTCATGTATCACAGTTCTTGACACTTTGAGATTATTCCATCAGGCATAAAATTACCCCCTTGTCTATGGACATGCAAGTGCATTGAACAGCTTAAAGAGCTTCAAAGCCCTTACCTTGCAAAGAACCCCAGGTCCTGCTGCTATGTAGATCAACAGCCAAGTTCACATGGGCAGGCAGGGTGAGGGTCTCCATCCATCAGCAATCTACAGAGAAGAAAGGACCTTTGCTGCAAATCTCATTCATACTCTCTCTCACATACTTAATATGGCTTTAGCCAAGAGCAACTCTTAAGTGCATTGTAATGTTTTGACCTCAAAAAAAAAAGTCTCACTACTGCAATGTCAATCCACACATGAGCTTTCACAGCAACTGAGCAAGTTCTAGCTTATGATGCAGTTACAAAGAAATGCTGACTAAAGACAGCATGACTCCTGACACAAATATTTCTTTTTTATTGTGCTCCCAGCAATGGTATCCGTATCCAGCAGAGAAGCTTTCAGAACATCTGACAGATGGATCTCCAAGTTATCATACTTCTCACTTCTGTCTAATGTTGCATTTCAGTACGATCACATTGTATAAACTCTCATGAGATCAACACTGTAAACCCCCCAAAACGAATCTGAGCCAATCACATTAATAACCACATATCATTTCTAATATCCCTGTCGATGAAAATCACACAATCGCAGGTACTTTAGCTCCAAGACAGTAGGAGAAGAAAATGTGCAGGGAATCTAGAGAGAGTCACTGGCATTAGTGTGCAGATTCAGGTGTTCTCTATTTAGCTGTGTTACACAACCTGACCTTGAAGAACATCTGATACTTATAATGAAGAGATTAGTCAGAAAAAATTTGAAACAACCAAAAATCAAAATACAGTTAAACCTCACTAATTCCCATTTGTGTCTGGGAAACTTAATTTTGTTAGTTAGCAAATAACAACTGAGTTGCAATGGGAGCCCGTATTTTACCATGTACTAATAAATTGTTTTTATAAAGTCATATTACATATTACTATATCATCAGCATTCACAGCCACAAGAACATTAATAAAAGGTGAGTTTGTGTTTATACGTGTATATGTGTCTATGTGTGTGTTTGTGTATTGATGCACACAATAACATATATACATTTCTTTAAAACTCTGTGCTGTTAGTTTAGAAGAGCTCCGCTCTGAAACCTCAGGAGTGGAAGAGGAAGAACTTTTTGCACAGACTTGAAGATACTAGCAGTTGTTTGCTGTACTGTCATTCAGACTCCAGAAGAGACACTTGACAAACCCAAATAGGTAAATGTCAGTAAAGATACAAAGAAAAGCAGGGTATTGATGCTGCTTGGGGAAAGAGTGGCTTTCACCACTAATTGTCACTAATTTCCAGCCTTAAGTCTCCACAAGAAGGAACTGTCAACTATTTAATTTTTAAGTGTTGGTATACATTTTCCCTGGGGTTCTTACCTAGGGTTCTTGCCCTTCTTTCACACCTGCCACCATGAATCCGGATTTATTCTGCTTAAGCAAAACCAGGGAGAAGAAACTTAGGCTTTCCATTTGTTTTTCATGAAGATTTGCAGTCACTCTTTATGATAACACAATCTCAGAATTTAACTTCACCAGCTCCTTCACCTTCTTCAAATAGTGACATTTGGCATGATTACCATAAAAAAAGAACAACAGCAGCAATAACAACCAGATTCTGAACTTGCCTCTTCTGATTAGGAAAATGTCTTGTAGCTGTCAACAGCTATGAATATCATGTAGATTTAATACTTATGTTACATGGAGACCTCAAAAGGCCATATACACGACAAAATGTATGCCACAGACACTTCTGGTATCAAGGGGCTGAGCAGAGTGCAGGCAGAACTAATACCAGTACTCTTAAGTGCAAAAAAATAACTCCCAGGAGCTGACAGCAATATTACGTGTCAAGAATATGACTGTGCTGAATGAGATGCAGCCATGATCCTAAGGCTGTTTTAAAGCCGACATGGTTTTGTAGAAACAGCAATATTATTAAATTCCGGTTTCCATTTTATCTTAAATAGTATTAATATGACTTTGCTCACAATGATCAAATATTACTGTGATAATGCTCTAATACTGGCTAAATGAAATGAATAGATGATATATTCATTGTTGACCCTTGTGTAAGAACTTGCTCAATTTTTAGGTTGCTGGTACTACTGCACCAAGAGTTTATTTAACATAATGAATAAAACTTCTGAACAACAATATATTCACATACTAAAATAAATTAAAAAAAAATAAAAAAATGGGAGAGTAAAAGATTGCAGAGTGATAGCTTTGATCAGATTGCCAGCAATTTGACATAAATATATTCTTAACTATAATATAAAAAACCCTCATCGCACACACACTCAAAACATCTTACTAGAGACAAGTCTATTTTTAACAGCATCCAGTGTCTGACAGAGGCATATTTCATCCTCACCTTTCACATACAATGAGGGTGAGGAGGAAAAAAAAAAAAAAAAATAGAAGGAAGATAAAAGAAGAAGGACAACAGATACATTTAGTGTTCCCTTTACCAAAGTAAAGCTTAGCTTATTTGTAGCTTTTGGCTTTCAACCTTTCCTGCTAAGCTGATTGAATTCTTTAGGAAATGATGCATGAGGGAGGTTTCCAGCCAGTTCTGTTGAGGAACTGAAGATTCCCAGGAGGGTGATGATAAGCTGAAATGATGGGTATGATAGGAGGCATTGCAGATATAGATAGGAAGAACAAACCAGCTTCAGCTAAACACATCCAAAATTCACAAGCCTGAAAGTGCATTTAGAAACTATCAGCCTGGAAAGATGACTGCTTCAGCAGAAAAAACTGGTCAGGGGCAAGCAGCTACTTTAGGACTTTAATCAGTATTTCCCAACTGCTGCACTGTAGGCATTCCTCCTGGCCGCATTATTCACTTGGCTGTCCATATGCCTGATCATAATGGTTGTCTCCTGGCCTTATTACTGGGCACCAGCAGGCTCTAGTTTCATTTTTCCTGGTTACCTAGATTTATAAGGCAGCAGCCTCCCAGCTGCATGGTGTATGTAGCCCACAAGCATATACTTTTAACATATGCTGAATTTTGTCCTTTACACTATTCCTACTAAACCAACACAAAATGAGGAGACTGGGAGTGCTCTGTCCTCTAAGCAGTCGGTACGTCCAGGAGCAAGAGGAGAAAAGCTCCCAGTGTTCCAACCTGGCCTGAAGGATTCAGAACAGTAAGGATTAAACATTGCCATGCGTCTAACCATGTGCTCACACTGAGTCTTCTTGCCTTTGCTTTTCCTTGTAAATTATCTTTCTTTTAACTTACTTTCTCCTTTCAAATAGAGAAGTGCTCCAGAATACTCTGTTGTGGTTTAACCCCAGCCAGTAGTTAAGCACCACACAGCCACTCACCCCCTCCCTCCCAGGCGGGCTGAGGGAGAGAATCAGAAGAGTAAAAGTGAAAAAACTTGTGGGTTAAGATAAAGACAGTCTAATAAGTCAAGCAAAAGCTATGCATGCAAGCAAAGCAAAACAAGGAATTCATTCACCACTTCCCATCAACAGGCAGGTGTTCAGCCATCTCCAAGAAAGCAGGGCTCTATCACACATAACGGGTACTTGGGAAGATGAAATGCCATAACTCTGAATGTCCCCCCTTTCCTTCTTCTTCCCTGAGTTTTATATGCTAAGCATGATGTCGCATGGTATGGAATATCCCTTTGGTCAGCTGGGGTCAGCTGTCCTGGCTGTGTCTCCTCCCAACTTTTTGCACTCCCAGCCTACTCGCTGGTGGGGTGGTGTGAGAAGCAGAAAAGGCCTTTACACTGTGTAAGCACTGCTCAGCAATAACTAAAACATCCCTGCATTATCAACACTGTTTTCAGCACAAATTCAAAACACAGCCCCATTCTAGCCACTGTGAAGAAAATTAACTCTACTCCAGCCAGAACCAGTACAAATTCAATCTGAATAAATCCTCAATGACACTTTAAATTAGATCACATCGCTATTGAGCCCATGAGACCAGAAGGCAAAGTACAGATGTAATATTTACATGAGCTATTCCTGATTTATACTCATTTAAGCGACAATTTAATCAGAGCAGCATTTTTACCTCAGATCAAGATCGAAGACTTGAGTGTTTTACCTAGCTGGCTACAGAAATTATATCACTCCCTTGGTCATTCATAGTCAGTTTTAAATTTGCGGTTCAGCTATGTGACTTGCATTCTGCTCAATACCAGAAATAAGCATTTAGTTGTACAAAAACTCTTTGTTACCTCTCCAATGGGTTGTGCAGAAACCTCCTAATCCCACCATACAGTATTTACTGCATTCTGAGCTTCGGGTTAAGCGACTACAAAGACCTCCGGTTTATAGAAATGAGAAGTGGAAGTAGATAGATAGTCAACTCCAGCTTTTTCTTGCTGATATATGCACAGTATACATATGTACCCACACAACAGAATCTGCTGCATTAAAAACACAGATGACCCAGTGAGTCATTATCATGTCCTGAAATATTTAAAATAGAACTATCTTTTCCTGAAACAGCAGGTCATGAAGCATTACTTTGTGTTGGGCACTAAGTGGGACCTGAGCAACTTGACTTTCATGCTACACCGTGTTCCAAAACACTTCGGGCTCTTGGAGTTAGTGGTTCTCCAGTCATATCTATGCATAGTCTGTACATGGAAGGAAGCAATATATAGAAGGCAAAATTAGGGATGACAGTTGGCTCTAAAAATGCTTTAGAACAAAATAAGAGCTGCTCTCCTATCTCTTCATCTTTCCCACAAAGATGTACACTGTGGTTCTTTATTTCATGATAAGCTGCAGTTTCATTCCTAACAGAGCAGTGTGCGCAGGCTCAGCATTACTTATGAGAGTCAGTCTTAGCAAAAGGGGAGAAAAAAAGAGACTTTCAATAACTGGAATTTTTTTCAGCAACTTCAGAAGTGCTGGGAACAAAAAATCCAGCCTGACTTTACAACTGTAAAACTGGAAAGCAGTTTATGAAAGTCTGTTCTCATCAAGAGCTCAGAATCTCCTCTTGAAGAGCTGAAGTCCTCTAAGTGCTGGTGACAAGCAGCTCTTGTTCTTTTTCCAATGTCTCTTGGCACTCTTTGTTTCCTATTTGAACCTGGGATTAATGCCAGGCTGTTCCTGAAGCTTTCAGACCTGCAGACCATTTGTCAAACCTCTAAACCAGAGTATGGCCACAGTGCAGAGAAGCAGGGTAAATTTAGCCTGTGCTGACTCCCACGGCTGGATTCCTCTGTGATATCCAGCGCACTTCATTTAAAACTAACTCGGGAACCTCCATATTTCACTGCAACACAGGCAGACTCCCCAGGCTTTGTACCAAGGACAGAATGCCTCTTTAAGAGGGAGTCTTGTGCTCTTGACAAAAAACCGTAAAGTAGGAATCATAGAAGTCCTTTGTGTTACCTTTAGTCTATGACTTTTGTGGATTCATCTTTCATAGTGGCTGAAATGGTGAGAGGAGTCTTGCAGTGGTGGTGTTTGGAAGACTGGACACCGCATGTGTCAGGGCACCATGAAGTCCGGGAGCAGCAGGGGCTCCCTGGGGCTGGCAGGGCAAGGCCTCACAGCCAGGGTCTGTCCTACCACCCCAGCCAGGAAGCAGGAAAGCCTGGGGGCAGCCCCGGCCATCAGGCACCTCCCTGGGGATGGGGACGGGACAAGGCCAGGCCTGGGTGTACCCGCCATGGGTGGGGTTAAGGTTCAGGCCCGGTGCAGCGAACCATGGTCAGACACAGCCCCAGGGTGGCCGGGCAGGGCCTAGGGGATGGAAATGGGCTAAGGCCAGGCCAGGACATCAGCATGCAGATCAGGCCAGGCTTGGCAGAGGCCATGGCTGGGCAGGGCAGGAGATCGGCTTCCTATGGCATCTCTGGGGCAGGAGCTGAAGTGGGGTCCTGAGCCATGAGTAGGGGCGAGGGGAGGCCGGGCAGGGACAGTGAGGGCCCGTGTTGGTGCCCTGTGGCCCTGACAGCATGCGGGTAACACCGTACGCTCTTGGGGCTGTCACAGAGAAAGGACCATGCGGCTGCCTGACACTAACCTGTAGCCATATTTGAAAGTTTTAAAACACGATGAAGAAAAAAAATATATAACGCTTTCCAACAGGAAATTAAGAGGCATTTTAGTTTGCTTTTTTGCATTTGGCAGGCAGAGGGCATACTCAGCCTAGACCTAAATATAGCCTTCTGTCTGCTTAGGGACTATTTATTCTTTCTGTCTCCTGACACCGGTACACACAAAATTTATTTAACATTCAGCAGATGCAGCGCTCATACAAAACCATACAATCTGTTCCTGAGAAATCAGCAGTAACTTTAAGAAGCCATCAGTGTTCTGGGGGCGGAGGACCAGCCAGCAGCACCATGACAGTCATCCATTTCCCAGCAAGGAACCACTGTTCTCTCCTGAATACCTGAAACTGCTACTGGGATTTGGGAAATAAGATGGTCAGAATGAGTTGAGGCAATGCTAGGGTATGACTGATCAGGAGTTTTCCATCTGACTGATTTTTCCAATAAAAAGTCACAGACTGTGCTCCCCTCCAATATCACTTTTTTCTGTCAGCAAAGTCAGACCCATGGCTCTCTGCCCAGCTGCCTCTAAAGGTTTTACAGTTTTGTCTCTGCCTCCAGGAAAATGGCTTTTGGATCCCTGCATGTATGATACTCACATGGAAATATTAGCAGCAATGAAAGTTTCAATGCGAAAGCATTATTTTTCATGCACAGAGACTCTGCTCTCTGTGGTTAAATTAGCAGCCTTAATCTCAGCTAACATATTCATCAAAAGAGTCTCATTATATATTAAGTAGTGCAGTGCATATATCCTTGCTTAATTTAATAACTATTCATCTGATGAAAATCTGACATATTTAACTGCTAGAACTGAACTATTTCACACAGAAAATTTTGTCCATTTGCCGGCAAAACTTGTTACTGAATGCTGTGAGTCAATTTAAATATATACTGTAAGTGGTGCACCAACTCAATATTTACTAATACCCCTTTTTTCTTAGCAATATCAAGTTTTTCTATAAAAAGACACACAGTCAAAAATGAGCTGCACAATTGGGTCCCCAGGGATGGGGTGGATGCCCCAGATGGTGGGGTCCCTGGCAACCCCAAATACCTCAGTCCTGGGAGTCTCCATGGGTCCATAGTACCCCAGTGGCCAGGGTCCTCAGCCTTCCCAGACATTAGGGTCTTTGCCTCTAGGACACAGTGGTGACACTAGAGGTGCAGACCCAGCTGTGGCTGCACTCACCGCTGTGGAATGAGCAACGTCATGTTTGCATGGCTGAGGGAGTCACACGGACATGTGGTATTAGGGCACCCAGGTGATGCTGCAGTAGTGGCTAGAGCATGTCAAGAAGGAGTAGTATGTGGGATGTAGGAATGACTGGGACAGAGGGGAGAAAGAGGGTCATGGGAAGACACTGGGAAGATGGGGAGGGTCAGGGACACATGGTGTCCCTGGGTGCTTTGGTCCTTCTCAAAAGCACCACAACCCTAAAAGAAGTAGTGTTCCAGGACAGGTTGATGAGTGAGTGCCCAGAGGTTTCAAGGGCCTGCCAAATATCCACGGTAATGGAAGAGAAGAAAGAAAGATCAGCATGAGCGCAGATGCAGGAGAGTGTACCAGGCACAGCTTGTTTCTCTAATGGAAAATTGTCTTTTGTAATGCTTGGTGCCAAAGGAGGCACCATTCCAAATTAAAACAGATAAATCTGCCAGGCTCATCTGAAACCAGTGGCCAGGGCTCACAGTCAACACCATCCAAAGCAGGGAGCCACCATCGGCACGTGGGGTATCTCAGAAGTGAAATGGTAACCACTCACTGAAAAACAGATCTCAGCAAGGCACTAAGGGTGGGCTTTCCAGACTAAGTGTCCTGAACTTTAAATGCTGTACTGGGAAGCTAGAGCCAGTCTATTAAAAAGAGCCTAACAACTGCCATGGGATATTCATGCCAGGCCTCACTGCTCATCCACAGGAAACCAGAGATGGAAGAGGCAGAATGTTGTGACATGAAGTTGCATTTATCTAGAGAAAAAACAACTGCAGATAAGAGAGCCATGTAAATCTGAACCCTTAAGTGGCAGCAAGTAATTGGGCAACTGAGAATTACACAGCCTGTTTATCAAGCTAACATCTAAAAATCCCAACACAGCACAGATAAACCCCACTGCCACTGAGGACTGGGAGCCCATCACTGATTTTAATAAAGCTAGAATTTCTCACAGGACATCAATCACCATTGAAAGAAAAGATGATGACTACTGCCTAAACCATAACAAAATTCTATGGAGATTTTGCTCTTCACAGAAGAAAAAAAACAATGTGGAAAGTAAATGTTTCATGTAATGTTTGGGAAGATAAAAACCCCAAAGCCTTAATCTCTAATTCTCATGAAATACCTATATCAATAACTTCCTCTGTATAAGCCTGTATTTCTTGCAGAGATGTGTTCCTAATTCATAGAAGAAAGAGAATAGGCAAGGTAGGTACTTGGATAAAAAATTAGACAAAGAAATGTGAATGCACTCTGTGGAGAAAACAGGAAATCTCTTAAACTGTTAGCACATCAATACACCTGTTACGAAAAGAATCATGGCTGTTTAATCAAGCGCTTGTTCAATGCCTGAAAACATATCTAAAGATACGCAGGTCTATCTCTTCAAGGAACATTTTTTATTCTAAGAAAATCAACTATAAACATGGCTACAAAAGAATACTAAGTACTGAAAAGTCTACTGCTACTGGGAAAACTGTAGTAATGTCTACACCTCTCATGGTCTAGCTAGCTGCACAAACCTCTTCTCAATCAATCTGCAAGCACTTCTTCAAGACTTCTAACTGCCTATGCTGTCCCTCAGCTGGCTGCTTTTTGCCAGCCAAAAATTAAATTCCTGGGTACTTTTAGTCCAAATCTACTTCCCACATCAGCACTTGAATCTGGAGATGGTTTGGAAAGTGCACAAACACTGTTCTTATTCTGCCCAGTAGTTTTAAGATGGTCCTTTCCTAGAAAAAAATGTTTTGTCCCTCTGAACAGAATTATAAATAGGGAGAAGAAATTCAGATGTGCTGGTTCTTTTTACACTTTGCCTGTGCTCGCTGCTTCAGTAGCAGCACACACTGGGTGCGATTCAAAGCATTTGACTGGGGTCTCCTCCCAGCACGGAACTGTTATGGAAGCAGCTTTGCATGTTACTGCTGAGCAGCAGGTCCACTGACTCCCAGTTCATTAGCTGCATTCACTGCTGGCTGATGCTGGCAAATCCTGTTCAGCCAGTCTCTCTTTGCTGTTTGTCCAGGTTTTTTCTGACCTATTAGTAGAGGAGTCCGGATTTCACGTTGCTGGGTTTGGGTCTAACTGGCTGCAACAATCTGGAACGACTGGTGTCTAAGTGCACAGACTGCACCATAGCACATGCCTTCTCATCCACTTCCCCTTCCATTTAAGATCACAACACATATCCATGGCAACTGTAGCTCCTGCTTACCAGAAAACAGAGACATTAGGAAATGTCTAGAATCTCCTTCCCTAGTTTGGCATCAAAACATAGGATGTAGATCCAATGGCTCTCAGTTCCCTGGAAACCACAACCATCTCCTTCCATGGTCTCCTCCAGAGACCCCAGGTCACTAGAGCACCATAGTTCCCCTAAGCACACAGCAGCAATCAAGCACAGCACTCGGCTTGAAGAGAGCCATTTCCTGCCTGAAGGGTCACCACAAAGTAGAAAAGACATGACAGTAGAAGGAAGACAGTCTAGGAAAAGAATTAGTTCATTACACAGGAGCAAGATAAGAAATAGCAAGCAGCTTGCATATCATATGGGCAGAAAGGTGAGGCCTAGGAGAAAAAAAGAGATGACGTGTTGGAACAGTCTGTTCCAGCAAAGCACAAAGCTAAATGTGGCACAGAGAGATGCTATTCACCCACAAATTCTAAACCAACAAAGGAAACAGACGTCTGTCAACATTTTTTACTTATAAGAGAATTAGCTTCACATTACAACAAAACCAAAATAGGCTTAAAAAGAGGACCCTGAAATGGCAGAGGAAAAATGAAGGTAATGAAAGTGCTTGTTATACCGTGCTGATCCTGGCTGACAGGTATTAAGAACAAAGACTTGTAAGAGAGTCTGCTCGTCCCTGATATTTGTATACATTTACAAACCCAAATGATCCTTCGGGGTGACAGCAGAGTAAGATTAGAACGATGTATACCTGGCAAGAGAGACCCTTTTGGACTTGCTGTTTGACTAGACATCAAAATATGTACTGTGCCTTTTTTAAAAAAAAAAACTATTGCTCAGATACTTCATTAACGATTATTTTGTAAATGAAGGATGGGCTTCTTCCTTCCCAAGAATACTGCATGTAAACAAAGGAATGGGAAATTCTAGTTCTGGAAAGAAATACAAGAAAGGATGTTCCAAGACATCCTACTGGGACATGTCTTGTTCTGTAAAGTTGCAGTGAGGTTGCAGACAGAGGTTTCAGAGAAGTTATGCCTCTTATTAAACCAGCTGATATAATGGCGAAGAAGTTTCCCAACTTTCTTGTGTACTTGCGAGCCTCTGTTTTCTTTTTCCCAAAACTATGAATTTTTCTCTTTTCTTTTTGTTACATCTCTCTACAAAGCTAACTAGATCATGCTAGTTAGAAGAATGCTACCAAATCATTGCGAATTCTCTGTGAAAAGCACCACAGACATTAAAATAAAGAAAAAGTTTTCTAAAAATATTTTTTCTCTTTGTGCTGATTTTGGATCAAGCCATAAGGGCTCAGCACAGTTTCTGTAAGTTCAGCTGAGAAAAAGGAGTCAACAACATAAACATAATCCTTAGGTGCGTGAGTTCAGGTAAGAGACAAAAAAAGTACCAGTTACATCCTACACAGCTATAAAATGGTGTCATTTTTTTTCCAAAATTGGAATATTCAGCTTTGGTATCCAAAGGATGAGATCATCACTCTTGTCAGATCTTAGCCTCATGTTACCTCACGCTTCTCTCTGATAGGAATGAACAACACGAATAGCCTTGTGACCTGGCAAGCTTCAAATTGCATTCTCCACACTCAGGAGTTAGTTGTTACAGAAAATCTGTTATCTTGGGCACAGGTAGAAGTTAGATGTTCAGCAGTTACTGGCATCCAATGGATGTTGCGTGTGCGTAACCATCAAAAAAGCAATTTATGAATACATTTCTGTTGACTGCAACCCATTCTTCCATGTTACCACATCTGCATCAGCTATAACAATAGTTACCACTATTGCATATGAAATTCTGACTGGATGTGCTTTTCATTGCTGTAGAATTTTTTTTCCCTTCACAGAACATGAAAATGGTATGTTCTGCTTGGTGATGGCTCTAAAAAGTTTTATTGATGTGGAGCAAAAGCTGCTGTACAGAGGAGTTAAAACTTCATTGTGTTATGCCACCACTGCATGTTGCTATTCAACAACAAAGAAGACTACTAGCAAGGTTTACCAAGTTCTGATGGGGGTGAAGTCCTCTTTAGCCTGTGGTTAAGTGAGGCAAAAGCCCAGCATTTCTTACCAGAAACATGCACAGTACCAAAACAAGTCCTGCATCATACCTTCCCATCATGGCTTCTCATTTCAAGACAGTGAACAATGCATTCTCTTGGAGTCCACACAATGGAGTCTCTGGTGGCCAGTTCCAAACAATGGAGTAGCAGTTTAGAACTTGTGCTCATATACACTCTTGAGGCAAAGCCAGTGGAGCATGTGAAAGTTACCATAGATTTTGGCCAGACAGTCACACCTCAACAAACACATTTAAAACCTTTTGTTTAACTGTGGCCTCCAGTAAGAACATTTATGGCTATTGCAGTAGCATCTCTGGGTCTAGGATCCCTTTGTGTTTATTGAGGCATAAGCAGAACTAAAGACCATTCCTGCTTGAAAGCACTTGCAATTTCAGTCTAAATTGTAGTGTAAGGTAAGAGACAACAGGTGGATGGAGACAAAGGGGGAAGTAGAAAGAAATGTTGTGTGCATACAGAGACAGGGCAATGCTACAGACAAGAGGTCAGATTAGCTCCCAATGAACTAGCTAAGGTGTCCAGAGGAGATCAGCCTCCTGCTACAACTTCTAGGGCTCAAGCTGCTCTCCTCAGAGCTAGTCCAGGCACCGCCATCACATCCTGCAGGCATAACCAAGAAGTATTAATCAACATGATGAGAAATACTGGTCAGCAACACTGCGTATCTAATTGTTGCCCTGCATATTTGAATTAAACACTTCCCTGCTCTTCCACCACATTTAGCAGCCAAATTTATAATAAAATGGCAGGCCAGGCCCAAGAGGGATCAGTGCGAGGGGCTTTAATTCTTTTTAATCTAAGATAGGGCGGGCAGAGCTAAGGAACAGAAGTAATACAGTTTTAGTAATTAAACTGTTGTTCTGTTTCACAGAAAACCTTGCGCTATTGATATTAGAGAGACAGAGACAAAGCACTGGACTGTAAGTGTGTGCATGCCTGTCTGTTTCTCAATCTGTTGTTGGGCAGTGGGTGTAAGGAGAAAAAGCTGTTGTTCCTGCTTCTTGAATTATAAAATGTGCATAGAAAAGAGTTACAGAAGTGGGATATACAGATCTACACAGAGACTGATCTTGAACATCGTATTTCTAAATGAACAGACCAAAGATGGACAAATTCCCTTGAGGAAGGCAACATGAAGAGTCTCCAATTTCCTCTTCTGGTAAGAAATCTTTAGTAAAGACATGAGGGAGTCATTGGCCATTTGTGTGGGGACTTTACACTTACATTCACTGTCAGGAATTGGATGTGTTCAGCAGGCCACAGACTCAAGTCTTCATATCACAGTAAAATGGGCTTCATCAGCTTGGCCCAACGGGTGGCTCCCTGAGCCGCCTGCCACACAGCACAGGTAGCTCTGCCATGTCAGTGCACACTTGCCAACAGGGCTCACTTACCCCGCTCAACTGAAAGCCTTGCAGAGGTGAGTCCTCCTGCTCTCACACCAGCAGCCCAGCCCATTGCAGGGCTCTGTCCCTGCCACATGCAACCCCTCAGCCAAATGGCAGTTTCCTTTTCCTTGGGAGCATTCAAATATTTATTGTGCTGAAAACCAGTTCCTGTGCAAATTCCTCATAAGATGTCTCCTCTCAGGCTGATAAAAAGAAAACAAGAATGTCTCCTAAAGTGAATTTTGAGTGCATTTACACGATCAAACAGGGCTTTCTAACAAGGCTTCCCCTATGCAACTCCATAGTGACGCATTGCTGTACCACAGCCCAGCATTACCTCCAACCATGTGTTTATTATGAAGCCAATAATAACATAACCAGGCAATAGCTGGCATAGCACAACAATTGTGACATGCACAGGAATCAAGTATTTCTGCTAAGCTTGGAGGGGAATGCAAGAGCATAAACCCTTGGCATTTACCTTCAGGTTGTGATTAAAGACCTTGTCATGTAATTTTACTTATAATTCACTTCATGGAAATGAGAAACAGCAGGTAAGGGAGGCCCAGACATGGCTGCTTTTCCAAGTGCCATATTACTTTTGGAAGATCAAGAACAAAACTTCTGCTTATGAAAAAGGCATTACAGTGCAAGTCAGAAAAGTGCCTGGGATCATTCCTTCTCTAAAATTAGACACCTAGTGTTTATTAGATTGGCACGAAAGGTTGTTTGAAAACAGCTGATGGAAGAGCCAAGGGCCAGGAGTAGGAGGCCAAACACAAAGCAGGACGCACAAGGCCTCCTAGCAGCAGGCTGCAAGATCGTGCAGAGAGAAGGGAAGGGAAAAAAGGAGTACTTGAAAGGTAGGGCTTTTCCACAACACCATAATGCAACAGGCCATTTGTAATGAGCGATTCCCAGCTGCAGTGCTGCTATAGCTAAGCTATCCTTTCCAGCCCTGCTTTTCATCACCAAGCAGAGAGGCAGGACTCGGAAGAGTTCAGTGAGACTCAGCTATCCTAATCCCAAATGAAAAAGCAACATTCTCTTTCCTATTGCCTCCTATCCTTTGGTATTTCTTTCTGTCTCTCTGAAAACATTTGCATGTAATGAAAGTGGGCATTTTCTTGTTTTTGCAGGGGACATTAAGAAATCAGCATCAGTATGCAATAACGTAACACCACTGAGGTGCACCAGGGGCATTTCCAGTGTTCCTTCCATTCCAAAGCCAGCTGAGGCTGTCAGGGAAGAATGCTTTTTGCAGTGATGAGACTCTGAAGAGACTCTTGATGATTTTCTGACCAGAAAAGAGGCAAAGAGCAAGAAATGTCAGTGATCTTGCCAGGGTTTATAGACCTTCAGCTCCTATTGAGTGCTGAGAGATTAGTTTGCCCTTCACACATCCTGCTCTAACCTATTCAGAGTCCAATGGAAATTTGTTGAAGGGTCTTTGTTTAGCTTGGAATTCCTTCAAGTTAGTATGGCTTTTTACCAACTACATTTATCCACCAGACCTCCTCTCTGGGTGTGCCCTAGCCCTGTGAAAGCACTATATGGTTTCTTTATAGCTAGCTTTTATTAGGCTTAAGGAAGAAAGATAAAGGGGGGGAGCTGAGCAATGAAAATGTAGCTCTGTTAGACCAAGTTCTGAGAAAGCAAGAGAGTGCATGTGAATAAGCAATAATATGTGAATCATAATACAAGAAAATGCTATAGTTTTCCTCTTTTGTTTTCCAGACGTAACAGAAGAACTCTCTAAATGCCTGGTAAAACCAAGTATGTTTTCTAAGAAAGGAGCTACAGCCCATCTATACACCAGAAATGGTGGGAAGATGAGCACTGTGATTCCCTATGGGAAGCTCTAGTGCAAATACATACATGTATATGCACACATGTGCACACGCATGCACATTGCCTATACAATGGCTGCAAGCATGGTGGGAAAGCACTGCAGAACTGCAAAGACTATATGCAGGAGCGCCAGCATGCACGTGGCTCCTTTTCAAACCAAACAGGGACAACATTTGTTGTTCTTCGCTAGTTTCTTAGCACTCAGGAAATCAAATGCTGTACTCTTTGTCCCTTTGTGCCTGTCATTTAGGAGGCTAGTGGTCATCAAAGTGCTATCTGTTAGGAAATTTCAAGAGGGTTTCTTTTCTTAATAAATTTTATCTTTTCAAAGAAATAACTTCAATGATTTAGAAACAGTTGTTGTAAAAAGCAAATGTATCTGCTTGATACAAAATTTGCAAAGTTGACTAGACCCTGGAAAGCTGCCAACCCCATGGAAGCCTTTACACTGGTTTCAGTGGGAACGGGCTCTGATCCTACACAGGCTGCCAGAATTCACAAGAGACAGCTAAGATTAGATTAAAAAACAAAAGTAAAATAAAAAACTTTTCAATGAAAATAATCAGCTGTTTCTAACATAGAGATGAAAATTGGTTTCACCCCTAACCTGCCATTGCCCCTTTAAACTCTTAAATCACAACTAAAACTACTGTCTTCTTCCCTGTAACCCTTCCATATGTCATTCGCGTCCATTCCCTATGCTCTATTTATTTAAGCCTACTTTGGCATGTCTGTTCCCCTGATACCATTTCTACTGAGCGAGCCCAGCATAGTGGGAATTTTGATCTCCTCCTGCTGGTTATGTAACTCCTCCCCCTCTAATGAGAATTTGGGGCATAGACACACACACTGCCACAGATCTGCCTCATGAAGCAGCAACTTAATTCCCTGCAGAAAGGTGAAAAAAAACCCAGTCTTATTAAAGATAAAACATGCAGATAATTCTACTCTTCTGAGAATACTTGGCTGGCATGCTTAGAGCTCCCCCCCATTTCCCAACATATAATTAAAATAGACTGTTTAGAGGGGAGCAAATTTCTTTCCTACCCACTCTCTTTTACCACCTCTGCTGATTCATTGTTACTTTCCTGAGGAAATTTTACCTAGAGAATTTGCACAAAGCTTCGAGACAGAGCTAAGAAAAGATGTTACCTCTGAGAAACCAGCCTCATACTCAAATTCCAGTGGTCTCAAAACTCAAACTCCTCGGCTCTGCTCTGACTAGGAAGGCAGGTGCAACAGCCTTTGCAAATGTGGAGTGATGCCTTGCATATGCTCTGGGACGAGGAGCAGTCTCAAGGGCATACTTGAACTCACTGAGGCTTAGACCTGTCTGCTTTTTGCCCACACCAATGACTAGTAGCCCAGCTCTACGTGGCCACAAGGGCACATTCTGTTTAGCAAGAGCTGAGGATACAGGATACTTGCTAGCAGATGGGGCTGCCCAGGCCACATCTCTGCTCAGCCACAGACAAAAGCAAACCTGGCTGAGGTCAAATACACTCAGGCCTCCAGAGTGGTCTAGACCTCAGGATGACACCCCCTCTGCTCTAGGAAGAGAGTGAGCGAGCCTGAGAAAGCAGGCTTAGACATTGTGGTGACCCAACTGACAGCACAGCAATGCCTAATGACAAACATAAAGATTTTATGCATCATTGTAATTAAAGCAGGTTCTTTTCTAGGTTACTATTTGCAGTATTCCAGTAGAAACCGTGTGTCACGGTTTAACCCTAGCTGGCAACCAAGCACCACACAGCCACTCGCTCACTTCCTCCACAGCAGGGTGAGGGAGAGAACCAGAAGAGTAAAAGTGAAAAAACTCATGGGTTGAGATAAAGACAGTTTAATAAGTAAAGGAAAAGCCATGCACGCAAGCAAGCAAAGCAAAACAAGGAATTCATTCACCACTTCTCATCAGCAGAGAGGTATTCAGCCATCTCCAGGAAAGCAGAACTCCATCACGCATAATAATAACTTGGGAAGACAAACACCATAACTCCAAACATGTTCGTCTTCTTTCTCCTCCCTCAGCTTTATATGCTGAGCATGATGTCACATGGTATGGAATATCCCTTTGGTCAGTTGGGATCAGCTGTCCTGGCCATGTTATCTCCCAAGTTTTGTGCACACCCAGCCTACTTGGTGGCTGGGTGGTAGGAGGAGTAGAAAAGGCCTTGACTACTTAGCAACAGCTGAAAACATTAGTGTATTATCAACATTACTCTCATCCTGCATTCAAAACATAGCCCTATACCAGCTGCTAGTAAGAAAGTTAACTTTATCCCAGCAGAAACCAGGACACCATGGTAACCCAGAGTCCCCAGCTTTCAGGGCTAGATCACACCTCAAGGTCACCAACACCTTTCTTCAGCCTTCTCCTGGGAAAAAAGCAACAAGCAGAATACCTGAAACCGCACTAAAGTCTGTATCCACGTGATGGACATCCAGCTGTCAGGTGCACAGAGTTCCCAGTAAAACCTTGTTGCTGACTCAGTGGTCTCAAAAGAAGGAAAGTTGTAAGTAATTCGGCCCAAAAGATGCCTTTGATCCAACTTCTCGTCCAATATTTTTGTTGCAGAAGACAGATTGCTGTTATAATCAGCATTTGAATATGCTGTTTCTTCGGACATAAAACACTGTGCACAAAGAGTGCATTTAACTTCACTGCTGAGCCTTGCAGACCTGGTCACACAGAGTTCTACTCACCAGATAATCCTTCTGAACATTGTGAGACCCTCCATGAAACAGAACCACCCCAACCTTTGTGGACAAGGACAGCACAATTCAGGTTACTGCTCAGAGTATGGCCCAATCTTTATTAAAGATAGTTGAGTGAGGCTCCCGTGGAGTTACTGCAAAACAGGATTTTGCCATATAGCTTGAATATGACAGCTCCTGAGATCTGGCAGCAAGTTCAGAGGAAGTAAAGCATCCAAGTTCTTTTCCGGTTTATCTGCAAAACGTGATACATGACATATTTTCCTTGTGATGAACTGCTTTATTTGGCAGCCAAGACAAAAAGATTCAGTCATTGTCCAGTAAAGCTTTCAAGCAGGAATAGCCAGGAAATCAGTGCAAGAAGAAAAAAACAAACAAACAACCCCCCAGATTCTCCAACCCTAAAGCAAGGCAGAGTTTATGCTCAAAAAGCGACTTTTTCTTTTTTGGCAAAGAATACCTTGGCAAGAGGAAGTGGAAACTTAGAAGCACCTTTGGCTTCACTCAGACAGTTTCCATCAAGGCCACCATCTTCTTCCTTTGTATACTTGGTTACTGATGATGTGTTAATGTGGGACATATTCATCTTGTTTGCTTTCTGAACTGTCTCTGGAAGCAGCAGACACTGTGCATACTCATCCAGCCACAGTAACGGTACCACACAGTGCTGGGCCATATCCATGAGCACCACAAGGTAGGGACAATGAAGACATCAGAGACATGAATAACTGGGCAACCTGCGAAGGTGAGGTCACCATGAATTTCCCAAAATGAGCTCTCAAAAAGCTGGCACTTGGGCTGCCCCGGAGGTTTGCAAGCGCTCATGGTGAGCCAGGCGGACAGGCAGCCCTTCTGGCTCAGTGGTGTGAGAACACAGTGAAAAATTCAGTGTCTGCTTCAGACACAGATGCACACTGGCAGACTTTTATGTGTTTAGACTAGTTTTCCCTGTAGGACCTGGGCTGTGTTGGAGCCGCTGGCCACCTGTGTCTCTTGCTGTTTCCCTGCAGCACTTTTCAGAATACTCTGGGAGAAGAAGCACAGATATATTTCTGGAAACTTCGCAGTGATCACTACAGCTGGAACATCCTTCACCCAGCCAGCAGAGCCGCTGGTTTCAGACACTGCAGTTTTATTTCAGCTCCAGCAACATCGTTCAGCAGAGCAGTGACAGTATTAAACCTGTCACTCCCTACCCTGGTGCTGCTACAGCAGCCAGTGCACTGGGTGCCAGACAGGCTGCTGGAGCCGACAGCCGCTTCCTCTGGGTAACAGGTTGGCCACGCTGGACGGGACGTGCACACGTACAGCTGTTGCAACCATACACACATGCAAGGCTCCAGTTATAAGGGAAACATATACACATCTGGGTTATCTCAAAGCTGTTATCTGTTTGAACTATCTTCTCGAGTCAGCATAGGGAGAAAGTAGTGCCTTTTTTTTTTTTTTAACTATTTCATATTTATAATCCCAGTGGCTCAGAAGCACTGCTAGGACAGTTTTGAGGCCTAAAACACTCATCCATCAGCCATAGGACAAGCAACAATCTTCAAAAGCAATAAGAGCCTGAAACCCAGAGGTAGTGTCAGTTAGCACATCACCTGTACTGGAGAGTAATCTGATGACAGAAGCTGGCTTTATATATACAACTAGTTTTATACTTTGCATATCCTGCATTTTGATTTTTATAGCTATCCTTCAGTTGGACCAAGAAGTCTCCAGACAAGATCAGGACCCTGTGGTGGCAGGACCTTGAACAGTATTGTCACTGCCAGGAACAGCTTGCGACAGAAACAGTCCAGTCTCACTGGGAAAGAATCAGTCATGCTTTAACGGGGTGTACAAGGATTAGGCACTTTCCCCAAACAACCCAGAATGTCTCAAACTCAGCTTTAGGCTTCAGAGGGTCAAGTCAGCACATTCTTTACAGGCAATTCTTCCTCTCTTGAACAACACAGGCAGATTTAACCAAGTTGCAGCGAAATTTTTGCTGGGTTCTGACTGATTGGTAGAATTGCCCTGCTAGTGGCTGCTCAGCAGGAAAGCAAACACTACAAGTGGGCCATTTTCCATCCCTTCAGATCTTTTAACATTTTAGCAGTGGTGTCAGTAGGGAACAGGAAATCTCAGAAGTATTAAAAATAAAACCCCCTACAATTCCTTTATTGCAATACACAACTCTGAGTCATTAGTGGAGTTTGCCCTCAGCTCAGAGTTTTCCCATTAAAATAAGCCCACTGAAACCAGCTGTGATCAGAAGGTCTTTGTCCTGCATCTAATTTACCCTGTCAAAGTGTCTCTTCCATCTGAGACTCTGCAGGGAAGAAAGAGTCATCTCCCTGTGATTCCACCTCTAGGCAGATCCCCTGTGCCCTGCTGAAGGTGATAGAGATAATATTTTCTGTAACATCCAACAATTAACTGGAAGTGCACATTAGGAGTATCACTTGCTACATAATCTCCCTCCTTTATTCCAATTTAGGTGGAAACAGGACAGGTTTTATCCTGCAGTGCTGGAGAAGCTCTGTTCAAATGCACTCCCTTTTCTGAACTTTTCAAAGTTCTCTGCTGTTCTGTTCATTTTTGCCATATAGAGACACATTTCCTTTAAGTGTCTGCAAACATTGGAGGAAAACACAGGCTCTTCAGGTACCTCTGTCTGCATCTGATCAAATGTAGTCTCTGAGTTTGGAGTGGTCGTGTTGCTATTTCTACTGCACTTCAAAAGAGCAGAGCTTCTCTTCTGTCAGAAATTCTTCTTAGAAAAGCGTAAAGCAAAATTAATATTTTGCATATTGCATTCCCAGCAGCCAACCTTTTGAACAGTGAGAAGTCGAAGTTTTCTGAATAGTCCAACTGCTCAAATGACTTCTATTAATAATTTGTCAGAAGTATTTAGGACAAACTTCTTGAAGGCTTATTGATCACTTTGAATCAACGCACAAGATAATAGCTCTGGAACAGCATGTGCAAAGCTGCCAAGTAAAAGTCATCCTTTCAGATAATCATATTCATGAGGTCAGCAGAGGACACTCACTCTCAGCACTTTGCTTAGTTTCCACATCATTTCTTCTGCCTGGGGTGCGAGATTAGATCAGGAGAAAAAACAGTTACCTCTGGTCTCCCAACCAGTCACCAGCCATGAATCTCACAGCACCGCTACTGAGTCAGCTACAAGTTGCAGCAACCTGAAGTCATGGCCAGGGCACAGAGGGAGGGAAATGAAAGGATTGACCACAGTGAAGTCCTTACCCCTTCTTTATCCACCTGCCTCTCTCCTGCACACCCCACCCAGGCAAGTAGGGGTTCACAGTACCCCGGTGTTCACAGGCACTGGCACTCTTGCAGCTCTGGCTGTTGCACCCAAGGAGGACCAGGGTCCCCAACAGCTTGAAGGCAGAAGGTAGATTGAGATTTAGGGGCACAGTGCTGGGAAGGGCCAGCGGGATCATAGATCCAGTCATGCCACAGGGCTACTTGGAGATTCACTGTCCTCCACTAGCGCGCACAGACTAGTGTGGCTTGCTGGGAGCCTAAAGTACAATGAACTGGCTTAGCCGACCACACCAGGACAGGGGTAGGCATCTCGTCAGTCTGCAGGACAGCCTGTTCGGGGAGCAGGGCAGGCTGTCACATGGGGTTGGTACAGCTGGCTCAGCCAGGCAAGCTACAGAGGGATAGGAGCCCCTCTCCCCTTTCGAAGAGGGAGAGAAAAGCAGAGAGAGAGATAAGGCTCTGTTATCTCTATGGCAACTGCCAGGGAGCTGCACCGTGCTCACCGGGGAGAAGGGAAGAAAGGGAGAGGGGAGAATAAAACACAGAAAGCACGGCCAGGGAAATGCTTAGCAGGGAGAAACCCACAACAAAGGGAAAAACAGAGGTGGGAGAGGACCAGGGCAGCCCTCTGCTGCTGAAGGGGGAAAGCAAACGGCTCAGGGCTGGCATTCAAGGAGGAGGTTCTTGAGGTCCCAGCACAGGGGCAGCTCTGCCAGCCTCCCCATCCACTCCTCACAGCACACATTCTGCTGCAGCCAGGCACCACTCTCCAGCAGGCCAGCAAAAGCTCCCCATCCTTTTCTGGGAGACACCAAAAAATGTGTGAGACTCAAATAACCGCACAAAGGTCTTTAAGGCTGAGATGCCAGCAGCGCTGCAGTGCATACATAATTTAAGGTCTGAAATATTAATTTTACTTAAGCAACAGGTGAATATTAAGCTCAGATAAAGATGCAGTCCTGAGTAACATGCTTTAACATGCCCTAGGCAATCCTGCTTCAGCAGGGGAGTTGGACTAGATGATCTCTGTGGTCCCTTCCAACTCTAAAAAAATTCAGTGAAATGCCAAATGGGTGGTGAACAAATTATATTAATTGAAATCCATCTGAAACAATGTAAAATCAATATTGAAAAGCAGCGGGTTGAGGATCATGCCAAAGCTGTACTACTTGCTTCATGTTTGCATCAGAGTACAAGAAAAAGGCAGCTTTGATTCAAAGCAGCCACATTTGTTCAGCTTTCTCTCATCCACAAAGACTTCATTCTGTGCAACCTGGAAGTCAGGGGAAAGGTTCACTCCTTGCTTCCCACAAAGTCACAGTACATGAAGTTATTCTCTCCAAAATGGAAACATAGGGTGCTTGCTCCTGGCCTCCAGGAGACTCCTGCCCCTACTCATTTCCCCTCAGATAGTCAGCAGTCATTCATATACGCTAATGATTTGAGAGAAAGAGTGGAAGTTGATTCCTAGGGACTCCTCTTTAGGTAGATAATAGGAAGAGCTCATTTTAAAACCTTTACCAGGGTATGCGGTATGGGCTCTCTAGCTTACCTGAGTTTCATTTACAGCAACAGAGTTGTTTGCACCACTGAACTCTGTGATTCAGTAGAAAAACACGAGTTCAGAAGCCCTGCCAAGCAGAGGAATTAACAGCACAGCCCCTTCCAAGCCAGGAGGGCGTTCACTTAACACAGAAAATCTCTCAGCTCCTCGTGCAAACAGAGAACAGGCTGCCAGCTCAGCAGTGGGTCAGAGACTTACTCCAGGCTGAACAACACATGAAACCTAGAAGCTCCAAGCTGAATGCCATGCTTCCCCAAGAAACCTAGAGTGCAGCTTCCCAGGCTGAGATGCATCTATACTACCCCCAACATCCCCCCAAGACAAAGGCAAGAAAAGCTTTTCTCCAGGGGTGACAGGAATCAGCACGGTTCACCTGACACAGGCATGGGAGACACTACCCTTACCTTGGCACCAGAGGATGTAGAGGGGCAGAGGTAGTTGCATCCCTTGATGTGGCCATGGGCTGGCTCAGGCCTCCAAGCTGTGTTCTTGCTGCTGCAACCTTCTCAGTGGCTGCCTTTCTGCAAGGGAGAGACACTGCCCTTGAATGAAGGGGCTGTCTCCTCAGCTTCTCCAGAGGACAGGAGCAGGGAGGATGGTGGGTGGTGAACACTGAGAGAGCCCTGACCACCAGCCAGCACCTCTGCATTCCTATCTCCCTTTCTGGCAAGACAAGAGTGACAAAAGCACAATACCACATCAACTGCTGAGGAGTAACTGCAGTAATCTGCTGCAGCTCACAGTCCCATCCAATTTATCAATGCACCAGGTGGGAGATTGGCATCACCTGTGCCCCAGGGATGAACTGTGGAAAGAACTACTGCCATATGGCTCGGTCAAAGCATGAGGGGTTATAATGACAAAACATGGCCTCACAGACTGGGGTTTCTTTACCTTGGAGCTTTTTGGTTATCTGCCCTGTTCTCTCACCTTGCTGCCAGTTTTCCATCGCTGAGCAGCAGTGACGCGTTAACCTGCTGGGAGCTGCCCTGCATCCATGGGCAGCTCTCCAGCTCAGCGCTTGTCAAACGAGACATTTAGTCTCTGTTAACTAAAGGTCTGAATTTAAGGCAACTTTGTCAAACTACATCATACGCTATTGGGGATAGTCACATTCATAACTACTTTAGCCTTAATTAGATTGATCTTAATTAACTTTCAAATATAGGCCATTTTAGCTGTTCACATATGTTTAACACCATTCAACCACTAGGAAACTGAGTTCAAGTTTTTTTCTTGGGGTACAAACAGACAACCAAGTTACAACATACCATCTGAGTCACAGTGTTTGGTCATGCTCACACTAAAGCCCTTCACAAATGTGCCATCTGACACGTTAACACAAGTGTCTCTCCTTGAGGTTTAAATTAAGGCTTTGCCTCACAGCTGCTGTGGGGTGGGAGCACCTGCATCATTATCTCAGCTCTTGGAAACAGGAGAATTTGATCAAGCCTGTAGGATGAATAGAGAAGTGGCCCCAGGAAATGCCTATGTGGTGAAATGACTTGTGTGCTCTGTGGAAAGGACACTCTTGTCTCAGTCATGCAGAGTCGGCTGAGGATCTCTTTACACTGAAATAAGCCTCTTCTCCATGAAGCGAGTGTCCACAAGGCATCAGGCTTTGGCTCACCTCCTCCCCCTGGGAAGGGGGACACAATCCTGAAGGCCGCTCTGCAGCGTCCCCACAGACTCACGTGTGGGACCTCACACATTTCTCACATGGAAATGTTCTCTGCCTCAGCATGGCAATGGTTAAATGCAGCTGTGGAAGCTCATAACTTATCTCCACCCCCCCCAAACACACACTTGGGGGTGCCCCAAGCATTAGGGGAAAAGCCTTCATCTTTTTTTTCAGGCACACTGGCCCTGCCTGCAAGGATGGGCATGACCTCCTCATCCTCTGCTCATGCTGTACAGCCCAAGGGAGCAATTTGAGCATAAACTCACATGAGAAGGAGAGACCATCAAAACAGAGGTTTTAAGGCAACTATTTTCTAAACAATTCAGTTGTTCTTCTGTTGCAGCACCTGAAACCATTATAGAAAAGGCTTTGCTTTCCCCTTTGTACAGCACTTTAAAGGAGTTTTAACCTAGTGACCAGGTGCACCACAGTGCCTGAAGTTAATAACACAGAAGAGACTTAAAGTGCCTTTGGCTCTTAAAGCCAAGTGCAAGCAGAGATGGAGAAGCCTTCTGAAGAGACCTGACATGCTCATTGGAAACCTGCCCATGATCACTTTGCTCAGTGTTTGCTGATTTCCTGGGCGCTGCCAGGAGCACACAGCACAGTGGGAACCTTTCACCAGCAGAGCTAGGGATAAGGTAGAAGACTGTGGCACAGCACCAGCAAGCTCCCTGGGGAGGCCTCTGCTCATCATGGCCAAACGAAACAGCTGAGAAGGATAAGCCTGCACCAAAACGGCCAAAAAAGGTTTCTTTGCTTAAAAAAACATTGCAAATCATGAGCTGGAAGAAAGTGGATAAACAAAACCAGCGGGGATGGTGAGATGCAGCCCCATAGCAAGGACTGTGCTGTACAGCTTGCAGCTGGGCACAGCACGGAGACGTCTCAGCCTGCGCCAAGGTGTGACTGCAGCTGGTGTAGCCCAGCTCACAACACACAGTCACCAATGCAGAGCCCTTTGTAATGATGTCCTACCTGTGGTGGGAGAGGGAAAGTACTTTGGTTGCAGGAAACCTTGGATTTTCAGTGCTGCCCTTCAGCACAAAACTCTCACCATCAGCAGTAGTACCTGAGTAGTTTCACTGAAGCAAAGGGGTTGCTCAGCCCCCATAGGTTCTGCTGAAGTGCAGCCTGTGCTCATGCTACGCAGACCAGGGTTTCCAGGTAGAAGAATCTCTGGGGAAAAAAAAAAAGTACCTGTGACCTCTTGTCCTGAATGATGGGCTCAGATACCATTATATGAAGGGATCAGTAATGTTCTGTAACTGAATCATTTTGGGCAACTCTCCATATGAACATCAGCCTTAGCACAAGAGAAGATGTCTTTGAGGCTTCCTCTGAGAGGACAGTATGGGCTCCTTTGAATGCTGGAAGCAGTTCAGGTGCTGAAAACAGCTTGAAATCCCTTTCACATGACAAGTGAACCCCCTGAACTCTCTTGTATAACCTATACTCTTTTCCTTCTTACAAGAAGATTCACTGACCTGAAAAAAGGATTACTAACTGAAGGACATTAGATTCAGGCTACCAGGCAGAAATCCTTATTAATCTTGGCTAATCTTATGCCTGCCTAAACTGTGCTTTCAAAAATTTCTGTTCAATCAGTTACAGAACAACCAACATTCAAAAGACAGACTGATGTAATTAATTACCTTTATCCCTCATCATCTCTTTCTCACCTGTCTTAAAGAAAAGCTTAACTCCCCAGTTAAAAGTTTTCCATGAACTGAGTTGTTTGTGGAGGATGGGGAGTTGTGGCCTGCACAAGGAACACGAGGGCCGCGTTGCATTCCCAGGGAGAAGTTTGGTTCCCTGCTCGGCCACAGACCTCGGCCCATTAGCCGATCCCCTGCGCTTTCTGCCTCCATGTCCCTCTGATGTCCAGTGAGGACACATCCCCTCACCTGACGGATGCAGGGTGTAACAGTATTAAAATAACGACAGTCCCAGCACCGGGAGTGCAGAAGCCCCATGGGAACGCAGAAGTCCCACAGGAGCCTTCCAGGAAGAGAGGACAAATCTCTCCACTCATTGAATGGGCACTACAAAAAATGGTGATCTTATGGCCTATTTCCCTGCCATCTGGGACAAACCAACCACTCAGCAGGCACCTAGCATGACTGAGGTGCCTTCTCCAAGAGGAGGACATTCACTTGCTAAAATACAGCATGAGGCCAGAGGCTGCACACCTTCCTCCCGGCTACCCTGCATCCTCACAGCCTCCTGCACCCTCGCACCATCCCGCAGGGCTGGGCAGGGTGAGTGCCAGGCCCCCCGGCCCCGCTCTGCCCATGCCCAGGGGCTGACCCTCCCAGAAGCATGGCTGCGCTTCGCACTGAGTCTCTCTGGCAGACACAGCCACACGGGCAACGGCACTAAATCCCCGTCTGACGTCTCAGCCATTCTGGATGCCGTTAGAGGCAATTTTCTGTCCAGCCGCCCGTTTTAATGGGATGTGCAGTTAAACAGATTCATCCCTTCAGCTCCACTCTGCAGAGCCTTCACTCTCCAGCTGCTGCCGCTGCTCCCATCCCAGGGAATTACAGTGTTCTCTGTGTTTCTCTCGCAGGCAGGCACATTGCTCAGAAAAGTAGCTCTTGCCAAGAAAAGTGTATAATCTAGAAAGCCACCTGCTCAGCTTTCATTCTTTGAACTCCCTACAATCAATTTGCCTTTCCCAGGAGAAGGTGCAACTGTTTTTAGTGCAGGAGGAAATAGAGGGCTCATGATGTGCGATAAAGGCACAGCCAGGCCCAAGGAAAATTTAATTTGCCTCACTGAGGGGGCTGAAACTTGTTATGCAGGAGCAGCAGAGACGCCCTAGCGTCCCTGATGCTGACCTTCCAAATTTCATGACACTGTCCTTGTGCCTGTTTCAGTCTCCGAAGATTATCTTCATGTTCCCATCAGGCCAGATTGCAATATTAGTACCAAATGAAATAGGATGTGGCACTTTACCTTCCTGCCAGGTCTCCACTTCTTCCCTGTGGCTTTGCTCCTGCCAGGAACGCTGCTCTGCTTGGGATGGGGGTGTCTGGCATTTGCTACAGGGGACTCTCTTGGCCAGTCACCCTATGGTGGTGCCATGCTCCACCTCAGACCCCAATGTCTGAAGCAATGAGAACAGGGTCTGTGGAGCTGAAAGCCACCCTTTCTCCTCCTCCTCCAGTTTTGCAGATGTGAGGGTTCAAACCATTTAGTATCACAAAACATTTCTCAGCAAACAGCAGCATCTGCCTCCATGTTTTTACAGGATAACCTGGATCCCCACAACCTCCCCATCATCTTTCTTGGATTTTCTTGGTCAAAGAACACAAAAAATGACAGAAGAGGTACATCACTTGGCCTTGTACAAGTGTACACTTTGTGACAGGCTGTCACAGCGAACTGTCTTTTATGCAGATAAAGGCTTGGTTTCTTTTCAAGGAGTTCCACGACAAATACTCACAGGGAACAGCATGAAGCTGGCACTGTTAGGATAGAACTAAATCCTCTCTAAAGTGCACAGCTAAATCAGGTGAGACAAACTGCTGCTTAAAAACAGCTATTTCAATATCTATCTCAAGAAAGAGTTTTGCTGCCCAGAAAAATCTGCCTTGCACGAGATGGTTGGCAGCCCCATGCAGAGAGGAGCAGCTACAGGTACTGCTGTCCCCAGAAACCCACCCTGGTCTCATCATCAGGCTGAGACACTGCTAATTGTGCAGCTTCTTAGAGCAGGAGCCTCTAGGTCCCCTCCTGGGGGGCTCCCAGTGGTTGGAGGTTACTGCGCAGGGATGCACTGAGCCTCTCCAGGATACAGCTCAGAGCACTGTGTCCTGCTTGCCTTCTAGGAAAAGGCAGGTCTTGCTGTTCCCTGCTGCCTTGAGTACTAGGAAGACACAAGCTGTTTTTTCTTGCTGAATAGCTGGGATCCAGAAGCCCCAGCCTGTAAGGCCACTGAATAAAAATTCCTCACCAGACCTAAGGCTCTTTCCCATGCACATCGTCACCAAATACTATTTAGTCAATTTGTACATCCAATTCATATAAATAATGGGAGGAATCAAAACTGGTGCCATTCTGTCTTCATTAATGCTGTTGTCTGACTCCACATTGGAGACTTTCATCTGTCCTTAATTTGCTGCCTGGTAGAAACATTTTTGCTGGGGACATTCGTGTTCATTTGATGTTAATTATGACCTTTAAGCATCAAAAAGAAAAAATCGCCTGGTAACAGCTTCTATGCACAGAGTGTGACAGACCATGGTGTAAGTTTTCACATAATACATCTCCTCAAGACCTAGGAGAGTCAATTCCAACTGAATCACAGCTGCAGGTTCATTGTAATCACCTTGCTAGGAGTTATCAAATTAGAATCAACAAGAACAACAAGAAAATTCTCCTCCTCTGTGGAACTGACACAACCCGTCACAAGCACTCATTGTAGCTCTTCTAATACATCCCATGATGGTAGAACACCGCCAAAATAAATCACAACCTTTTCAAAGCTCCCAGTGGCAGGGGGAAAGCAAGCCATGATGAGATATACAAGGATCAAATGGCAAGTGAGTTAGATGGAAGTCTACGTGTGGTTTTCCGTATCTGAGCAAAGAGGTCAGCTGTGCCAACAGACGGCGTCCAGCTCGCTGACAAATTGCACTGGGTAACACCTCCATCCCAGCACCCGGCTGGCAGATGGAGCAGCGCAGATGAGAGGCAAAGGCTCCTCCTGGAGAGCTCTCCCTGCTCAGCCCCACCACGATGCCCCAGGTGCTGAGCTCTGCAAGACGGCCTTGGGCCAGGGAAACGCTTTCCTTTGCACTACCGTTGACAGTGGTAGGACTCTGAAACACACCAGTGAGGGGCACGACAATGCTGGAAGCTTTCACAGTTCCTGACCCACAGATCCACCTGGATTTGCTGATCCCCCCAGCCTGCTGGATTGCAGGCAGTCACTTGCATACATCTGGCCTCTGCTCAGCCCAGATACTGCAGCAGGTTTTTCTGAAACACAGCCTCTGCTTGCTGGAAGGGACACATGCCTCGCAGCAAGTCCTAGCCAGCCTCAAGCGCTGTTTGCAAACCTGAGCCAATCTTGTGGAGTTGGTGCTTTGGGTTTACTCTGATGGCAATCCTTAACTGTGCACTCAATCACTCCCAGAATGTTCTGGCTGCTCTGACAAGGGGGTGCTCTACCAGGTCATCGTCTGCCCACTGCTGTACTTCTCTGGGTTGTTTTCTTGGTCGACGCATCTAGTACTTCAGAACAACTCTGTTTCCAAACCCCTGTCTAATGCCAGTCAGTGGACAGTGTGCCACTTGCCTTGGCAAGGCAGCGAGCACCAGGAGGCTGGGACGGGCCTCAGCAGGAGTCAGCGGACTGGTTTGTGTGGGTGCCTGGCTACTTACAGACGAGGTACGGGTGAAAGGTAGTCACAGCATGACAGGAGAAATTACAGTTTGACTTCAATGGGAGCTGAGCCCACTCACGCTGTGGTTGGTCTCAGCCACTAAAAATTGGCTTCACCAGGCAGTCTCCGGGTGAGCAGGCCCACAGCAATCTGCTGCCAGCCCCGGGCAGCCCCACACGGCCCAGAGAAGGCTCCCTTTGGCCCTTGGCTGGGTGCCCACCGGTTCCGCACAAAGTCAGTAATTTCCTTCTCCCTGCTTGGACTCCATAAAACTTAGAGATCACTACGGAGTGCAAAGGAAAGGAGCAAACCAGATGTTCCCCGGTGCTGAGGGGGAGCCAGTGGCATGGCTCAGGTGTAGCTGTGCTGCTCTGGCTTTGGAAACACCTCGTGCGGGGAAGGCTGCTGCAAACTAGCAGAGCACGGCTGAGCCGGGGCCCACAACTCACAAAGGCAAAGGCAGGAAGGCCAGTACGTCAACACCAGCAAGCAGTGGACTTGCTGATATCGCTGTGTTCTTCAATACTTTGTGTCTGCCTCTCCAGCACACTCTATTTCTTCATTTTTTATTCTGGGAGAACCCAGCTACAAAGCTCAGCAGAGACCAATGCTTTGGCCCATCTGCTGTGTGCAGGAGGGAGCAGCGGCGCCGCCCGCCCTCTCCCCTGTGCATGGCACGCTAACGCTGCGGCTGCAGAGCCGCAAAACTCCCGCTGCGCTTTGCTGCCAGCACCCTTCTCCATCCTTCGGCATCATAAATAATCACAGCAGCTCCTGCTGCCTGAATCATAATTTGTATCTCGTTTCTAATTGCATTATATGTAGCTGGTCCAGCAGACCTTACGTCAGAAAGCATACAAATAATTCATCCGTATTTCTCCACTCGCCCCACATGTGCTTCCAGACAAGCCAGATTAATACCGGCCTTTGTCTACCTCTAATCTCATCTCCCTCCTGTATACCTGGTATCTTATTTAGCTGCATTTTAGATGCCATCAGAAATTAATGCTTCACCTGGCATATTCAATCTCTTCCCATATTCTAAGATCCCGGTTAAATTCACTTCAGAGACTGAGGACGAACTACAGGCATTCAGTCAGATTGACTTTGAGGACTAATACTTTTGGGTCAAGAAAGATCATCAGTTTTGTCTTACAAAAAATAATACCTGATACATTATCGCAAGCAGAAATATCCACGGTGCTCTTGGTGGCACATTATGTCACTGAAGCATAGCAATTTTGTGATTTTGCATGCCAGAGTCAAATGAGGTGATTTAATGAGGTGTCACTTAAAACTGATTGACACCCGCAGTGAGAAACCACATTGAACAGCACTTCTACCTCTCGGGGCACAGTGACAAGCTGCTTGCATCCAGCGCCATCACTGCTGCAGCCTCAGCTGCTGCAAACCCACCCAGATCTGAGGATTCCCACTGGTGGGAATGCTTCAAGGTCCCAGGGCCATGGCCACAGACTGTCCTGTCCACTGAGGGTTTCTTCCACAGCCACACTAATCCATGGGTCAGGAACGGGACCGATCACCATCGCCACCATGCCCCCAACCTTCACTGTGATCTGTGCAAACTTCTGCTGGTGGAAACCAACCTCACCAGTTACCAACCTCCTTCCTGCCCCAAATGCCCTTCACTGCCACTGCAGGGAGGGCGATGGCTCCCTTCTGGGGACTCTTGGCCAGTGCTCACCCGTGAAGACCCCCAAAACCCAGCATCCTGCAACACAAGCCAACACGACACCTCCTCTCCATGCTCACTTACTTTGGTCTCAAGTATCACGTTTGCTTCCCAACTCTATTATATTCACATCTTAATAAACAAAAGAGTCCCCACTGCACAATTTAACAGGGAAAATACTTCTACCACCACTAATAAATCTGCCTTCACAATCATTCGTTTTTCTTCCAGTTCCCAGCGTAGGATTGTATGGACTGTGTGCAGCAAACAGCTGTCAAACGTAACACTTTGAGCCTCCCCCTCATGCGTTGTTGACCGAGACCTTCATTTCCGCACATTTTCTTGAAATTCATCCATGAATATTTCCTGCAAAAGCAATTTATTCATAAACTTTTTCAAATAATCAAAGAGAGCAGAAAATCCTCATTTAAAACATCACCCGTTTGACCTGGGGCACATCCACGCAGTGCTCTCTGTTGCAGGGGAACAGCTGGTGGGACAGTGCTTGAATCACATTTCTGGCCTGGCTGCTCACATCTCAGTTACTGAACTCACATATTATTTTAAAAAGGAAACAGTTTTCCAGGGACCTGCTTTGGAAGGCAAATGCAAGACTGTTTAGCCTGTGCAAAGACAACCCGAAGGTTCCACGCCAGAACAGTCTCAAACAACACTCATGCTTTGGAGCCGGGAAATGTACCCCGGCAGTACCCACCAGCCGCCTGGGGAAACGTATTGCCTTCTGCTTGGTGTGGCAATTTGGAGACAATTTTACATTATGGAACCCTATGGATTTTCACGCCTGCCCAAGGAGATGAGAGAGGCTGATGGGGAGGGCGTTTGGGTGCCTGGTGTTTTTCTTTTCCCAAGTGTACATTCGCTGTGCCTGGATGTTTTCCTCCTTCACAATCACCTTTTGCCTGTTAGGAAGCAACTGCACTTTACAAGAAGTAAATCTCAGGTTTATTGAATGTGCACATCATCATTTACTGCTGCTGCGATATGAGCCGGGGTTGCCGTGCTCAGTCCCACAGCAAGCAGGGAAGGCAAGAAGAGATTGCTTTTGCGACCCTCTCACCTTTTTCTTTTTTGAAGTTTCCTGAGTTAGTTCCCTGCACAAGGCTTCTCTCTGTCACTATAGGAGTAGGACAGAGACCAAGGAGGTCTGATGGACCTGATGTTTTAATCTGAACAAATAGATGGAAGAGATGGATTATTACACAGGAAAGCTCTCCCCATGCATGCAATTATCTGATAATAATCTATTTTGGGAGATGAATCTCAGAAAGAGGAACACGCGAAACTCTCACCTTGTTTGCACTGAGAAGCTACGTTATCCCTTCAAAAAAACAGGGAATAAAATGTTTAAAAAATGATACAGAAAGCAGCAGAACAGTATGGTGCTTTAACTCATTCTGAGCTCGAGAGAGTGAGGGGGAAAGGCTCATTCCTGCTGGTCATGCCAGCACATGAAATTTGGTAAAAACTATTCCTGCTGATTTAAGACAAATCAGGTGCGTGAACAGCTGAATAATTTAGCCTCATTTCCTGTGTTTGGTGGCTGGAGTCCTTTGTGTAAATAAGAAGCAAAATCCAAGTGAAACCTCTGCATCCACTCTCTCTTGTGGGCCCTGGTGCCTTGCCCACAGAGGTTGAGCTGCAGCCTCATGCCCAGGGAAGGTGCTTCCAGGGCCCCTCTGAGCCACCCGTCTTATTGCTCCTTGGAAAATTTGCAGGAATTTAACACCGTGGAGGCAACTGCCCCTCTGCCACACTTGACCAAAGGCGCAGTTTGGTAGGTACCAGACACATAAGTATGTGGACAAGGTACCCCTGAGCACTGGAGGAACCGGTGCCCTTGGTAGAGGGGAGCAGGTCATGGTTCAGCCCTCAGGTGCTGGCTCACCTGCACTCACCAGTGGTGGGAGGACCTGGCATACATTGGTGTTACAAGACAGCCCAAACACAGTGCCTGGATGTTCTCCTGAGAGCACCAGCACACTCAAAGGGGTTTCAGAAATCTGTCACCTAATCCGTGCCTGGGAAGGAAAACATCATCAGTCTTATCTTACAGATGAGAGAATGACACAGGAAAAATAGATAGTCCTGTAAGGATGTAGGGCTTGGTGGCAGAAGTGGATTGAGAACCCAGGTAGACTCACTCCCATATTGCCTTTGGAAGACACCTCCCTATGCCAGTACCCAAGAGCTTCTCTGTTTTCTAGTTGCTAAAACACACTGCAAATACCCATAACCCTTTCCTGACATCACTCCCCCAGAAGTGCTATAGATAATATCCTCCTAGTCAGGCAGAACATCAGGCAAATGGCGGCTGTGCCACTGCAAGAAGCCAGGCATGTCATGAAACCCTTCCTGTTAGCTGTTAGCCCCCTGTGTGTTTTTGCTGTCAATGCTGAATGAGATTTTTCATGTGTTCTCCTTCAAGGCTGAATTTTTATTATGCTGACTGACGCTTTACCATCCACTCCCACTCTCAGTGACTTCGAAAAGGGCACAGAGGAGTGAGATGAGCTTTTGCTGCCAGCCCTCTCTTTGTGCAGGAGAGAAGGTGGAGCTGGTCCAGCTGCAGGGCTGTGGCCACCAGCTCAGGCACAGTCCCAGCCACTGGAGTCAGTCCAGGGTGCCCAAGGTTTTCTGCTTCCTGTATTTTGGCACAGAAAGCCACACAGCATGACCTTGGCACACGCACAATATGAATTCTAAACCTGGCATGAAAGGCGTGGGCATGGGATTTCCATCCAACCACTGTATTCTGGGTGTGCAAATACATATAGAGCTATGCGGTATCCCTCTCCATGTGAGCACAGAAAGCAAGACCTTCTCCCTAGGTAATTTTATGTTCATTTGTTTATACCATCAAAGAAGAAAGGAGGACTAGAAGGTATTTTGCCAGCAGCTCCTGTACAAGCATTAAGATAGCCTTTCAAACTGAAAAAAATCAAGCTATTTCTAGGTTTAAATGAAGCATCAAGAGGCAAGATTCCTGAAGCAACCTCTGCCTTCTGAGACGTGCTTTCCGAAGGTGGGGCTAGATTAACAATTTCCATCCTCCATAACCGTAAATACTGAAGGCCGAGTGCTGTTTTTCATATAAACATGATGAAATCAGGAAGGTAACCCAGGAGAGCAAAACGTGAACATGCACACTTACACCATTGATCTGGGCTTTATGCCTTGCCTGAAACAAAAGACATATCTCTCGCCAGACTTCAACAAAGGCTGAATACTCACTCGTAATTTAATCGAGAGATAAACAAAGGATGTAGGGTTGGATCTCAAAAAGTCTGGCAGGTTTTACTAAAATGGTATTTAAGGCATTCCAGGTATAACTTTTGCAATAATACAGTTCTTATTAGGAACTGCATCTCAAGCAACTTACCCACTGTAACCCACCTTTATCCAAGTCTTGCTGGTTACCTTCTGTGTTAAATCACTTTAAAAACATGGGTCAAAGTTGTTTCATAGCTTTACTCTCTCAGTAATGTGCAACATGAACATAATAGTGTTATTAAGAAGTCAAAAATAACTTAACACAATAGCTATATAAGATTCTCAAATGGTCAAACTTTCAGCAATTACTTTTTGTTAAGTTCAGAAAATTAGCATATTTGTTAATCAAATTAATTTAAAAAGTAGCTTTTCAAAATAAAAGCAATGCTTTAAATAAATAGAGTCTTTTTTATAACCATAAAACACTTAGTCATGTTAAAGGTAACACAAATACTACACTCAAGCACAGTACTTAAACAATTGAAATGAATGTTGTGAGTATACATGAACTGGACAGTGGGAGGGAGGAGGGTGCATTGCTTTGTGACATTCTCCGTCTCCTTTCTACAGCGGAACAAGGAGGTATCCAATTCTCAAAATCATCCTAAACATATGACATATATCAGGGCATTTGTAACTGCTGCACAAAAATGCTGGTACCCTGTTTTTTCCCCAAGCTATTTCTCTACACTACATCTGTAGCAGTTTTGCAGCCTTGCTTCAAATGTCTAGCACAGCATGATTCTTAACCACAACAATGTAAGGCCAGATCCTGCTCCCTTCATCCACCTGACTTCAACATCTAAGCTGACGGCAGCAAGCAAGATCTGACCTCTCACACCTCCCACTGTAAAACAAATTTCACAGTTTGTGAAATCTGTAAAACCTTCCTTCCCATACCGGCACATCTGGGTGTTTCAGAGCAGACTGAAACTCACCTTCAGAGTTCATGATCACCAAAGGATATTCACAGCTCTCCTTGTAACTACGGGGCTGACTAGCTATGGTCATTACTACACAAGCTGGTGCCTATCAGCAGACTGTAGCTGTCCTGCAGGTCTACAAGGTAGCGATGATTTACTGGAACGAAATAAATCAGCTAGTTCTTACGTTAGTACGTGCTGTCTGGGTGTATCCTGAAGAGCAGCTTGTTAAAATCCAGTGAAATGTACACCTCAAATCTGATCATAATCTATCCAGCATCTCTGACTATTTAATATCCCACTTACTTGGTTTGAATTGTCCATTAAAAATCACGTTCAGGATCTGCAGCAAACCACTGGTTTTGTCCTCACAAAAACAGCTGTCGGTGATATTTGTTGTTGCATTTTGTTTGTTTAAACAGTGTAACATAATGTAACCTATAAGTTAAATGATAAAAGCTGGAGAGTAAAATAAAGCATAAAACTGATACAAGTACTCTCTATTTGTTTTGATCTTCGGAATGAACAGGCCTACTCAAAGATGACAAAGGAATAAATTAGCAAATGACTAATGTAATGCATGAAAGGGAGTCTACAGGATTTGCATGTGCGCACACACACACGCGCTTGCATACAGACAGCTTGGCTTCATTAGAAATATCACTACCAGAGTTTAACTTAGATAAATTAACTGCATTAAAATACTGACATTGTGAGGATTTTAATACTATCAACACCCTGTAGAGGGCATTCCTGTGTGAATTTTTAAATGCTTTAAAAAAATAGTTTAGAGTTATTGAAATCTGTGACAAATGCAACCGCTCTGCCTCCCCTTCACAGCCTCCCGTTCTCATCTCCGGTATCCTTCTCCTGTATTGCCTCCAGGCTCCGTTTCGACTTGGCGTCTGCATGCCCACTTCCAGCTTTGCTCAGTCCGCACGACAGGCACGCTAGCTGGATCTGCTTCATGTTCTCCAGGGCTTCGTTCTTGGCGCTCTTCAGGAGATCTCCTTGGCCCTGGGGATGCACAGACAGACACGCAAGAGAGAGTCAGGGATCACACACATCGCTCAGGACCGAAAGCGGCAATATTGCTCTCCTGTCTCTGACACATTGCTTGATGCTCTGGAACAGGTCCCAGGTCCTGCCTCAAATCCCCTCTGCCTCCTTGTGATCACCAGCCCTGGAGGAAGGGGCTGAAGCTCCTTTTGCAGCCGGGTACCCAGCTCAGTGGGGAAGGCAGCGGGCAGCACAGCGGGCAGGGTGAGCAGGAGAGGTGCCACACTCCCCCCACAGGAATGGCTGCCAGCTGGGGGCCCCCTGTGAGCTCTGAGACCCTGGTTACCCAACCCTTCTTGCACCCCAAATTGCTACCCTCCTTTAGCAGAGCACACTTGTAAGAAGCACAACACCCTGTAGTGGCACACTGAATCCATTTGAACTGGGTTTTTTGGGATCTTTGAACAGGAGAATGGGAATGAGGGACTTCATGAGCAAAAGCCTGTGTCTGTATCATCTCAGAGTATGTAAAGGTGAGGTAACTAACAGGATATCAATCTAATTTGTAACTATCAGGAAAAACGTGTTACCTTAAACTTGTATTAAGGAGTTGGTGTTCAGAAATGCCAAAATGAATACTTATGCAATATTGATATCTCAAGTGCTGTGAAGCAACAAGATTCTGGTGCTAGAAGATACAAGTAAATAAAAGCCAGGAGATGAATCTGGTTATTAAAATTCAGTGTCACTAAGACCTTGAGCTGCTCTTCTCCTCATGTCACCTGAACTACAGCTTAAAGTACACCACCAGCTGCAGCGTGTTATACGCATATTCAGAAGGGATACCTCCGCTGACTGAAATGTCACATTCGCATCCCTGCAACCTAACCTGACCTCCTGCCAACCCACAGATGTTTTGTGGGGTCCCAGAGGAGCCAACAGATATCAACACCAGTAACCAGGGCACACTGGTGGCTGACCCTCCTTAGGTTTTCATAACAAACCAGATGTGTTTGGAGGAGTCACAACACGACACCTTCCAGCGGTGGGAGCATCTCTCTGCTCTCCCTTTCCCTGGACCTAAGAGGAAGGATTTATCCCTCACTGATGAGAGCACAGTTTTCTTTTCACCAGCGCCTGGCACCGGACTTGCACCGCCTGAGCCCCCACAAACAATATTCACAATGAAGAAACAATGGTGGCTTGCAAGTCCCTCTGCACTGGTAAACACCACGTGGGAAACCACGTCAGCCAGGGATGGCAGCCTGCACCCGGGAACGTGATTGCCTCATCTCCTGGTGACATGAATTTGTCCCTGCTGAACAATGCAAATCGCTAGCCAGATGCTGGGAATCCAACTCGATGCAAGAATAACAAAAAGCACCGGGACTGCGCGAGCGGCTCTGTGCTATTTGGTATGAAGCTCTTTTGAAGAGATTTGTATCTCGGCAGCATGACACTTATGGGAATACACAGACAAATAGCTTGGGATTCAGTGAGCAGACATGGTTTGAAAAAAACAAAACAAGAATAATTTTCGCAGCACATATTCCACATAGCCATAGTCTTGCTTTTAGGACAGAGGTTGAGCTTATGGTTAAAGGCAGTAGGCTGGAAACCAGAAGCCCCGTAGCTGCCTGGAGCACCCAAGCATGTCCCCATCTCCCTGTCTGCAAACAGCACAGGAATGATGCTGGAGTGCAGCAACAGAGACAACGCATCACACCATAGGCAAAGAGATCTGGCAGCACTGTCATTAATGACATGATAATGTTATCAAAAAGGGTGGTAGATTCTTCACTATGCAAAGGCAGTTTTAAATAGTTTGGGTTTAGGATGAAACGGACCCAGCTGCAGTGGGGCTGCTGCTTTTTCTTATCACGCACAGGGGACTGAAGACACCAAAGGCTGCACCATCGTGCAAGACAATATCAGTGTGACAATACTTTGTACCCTCAACTGAATACTTAACATTCAATACCTGGTGCTATGTATTCCCTTAGCACAAGAAACAACTCAAAATAGACATCCCTACAGCACCAAGAACAAATAAGCTCCAAACTTGGGAGAGCAGGCTGAGAGAGCTGGGGTTGTTCAGCCTGGAGAAGAGAAGGCTCCAGGGAGACCTTATAGTGGCCTTTCAATATCTGAAGGGAGCCTATAGGAGAGCCAGAGAAGGACTCTTTGTCAGGAAGTGTAGTGATAGGACAAGGGGTAACAGTTTTAAACTGGAAGAGGGGAGATTTAGACTAGATACTAGAAAGAAATTCTTTACAGTGAGGGTGGTGAGACACTGGAACAGGTTGCCCAGGGAAGTTGTGGATGCCCCATCCCTGGAGGTGTTCAAGGCCAGGCTGGATGGGGCTTTGGGCAACCTGGCCTAGTGGGGGGTGTCCCTGCCCATGGCAGGGGGGTTAGAGCTCAGTGATCTTTAAGGTCCCTTCCAACCCAAACCATTCTGTGATTCTATGATGAAGGACCAGTAGCCTGAAGCACCTAGCATCCCTTTAGTTGAGGTGTCTGGGGAAAGACTTCTAGAAGCTTGTCCTCTGCTGTGGCATGGCCAGCTTGTCCCCAGGCAGCAGGAACAATCACTCACACTGTGCACGGAGGAGGAGGAGGATTTCCTGTCATGCAGCAGCACAAGATGGATATAGCTCCATAAGCTGACACAAAGAGCTTCAGCGGAGTCTATGTCACTTTATTTATGTCATCTTCCTTCTCAGAGTGAGGGAAATGCATGGAAATCTTTCTCAGGGTGGCCCACAAACCGTTTCTTTGCCTAGGGACTCACTGAGACTCATTTAAAGGAAGCTACTTGGGATTTGATACAACTCCGCTTGGAGGACGACAGCCTGAATCCATCCTGCCAAGACTCCTCTCTGAAGTCCCCAGAAGCCAAGGGACTTCACACCCCATGTGAGAGTGCTGAGCCACCCGCTCTCCCTTATGCATATTCCAATTTCACATTTAAGTAACCAGGCAATTCAGATTATAGGTTTTGTCTGAGGCAATGCGCAACATGACTTCCCGTTCCAAGAAGAAAAACACTCCTCCTGAGCATACTTCCAATATTTTTAAGACATTCTTATTTTACAGTGATCTAAAAACAGAAATGGACTTATCAAAATAGTGCAATTCCATTCATGTGCAGACCAATTGATTTATGTCTTAGTCTCCTTGTATTTTTTATTTTTAAGCAGCTGGTTCATTTGAGCAGGCTGAAGGAGCAAAAATGATTTTGAATCATCTGTCACAAGAAAATTAATGACAAACCAGCCCCCTCTGACAGAGCTGTCATAATTCTAGAGACACCATAAAAAAATAATCTGTGGGCATGCTCTGTTTGAAAAGCCATCTGTTTGCTTTGAAAAACTGGCTGTGAGCATAATCCACTTAAGAAAAATGTCAGCAAAATTGTGTCAACACCTTAACGAACTAAATACTGGATAGAAGCCGGAGTAAACTTTAAAAGTATGATTACATTGAAACAACCTTCATAAATCAGTCATTATGATCATCTCTGTGTACAGAACAATCCTCTTTGCCCTTACAAACAAAGCATCTCTCTTCCAAACGCAGAAAGCTCACGATGGTCCCCTTCGGCATCTATCCATCTATCTCCCTTCTGCTATTGATATCATCAGCCTTCCTGAAAATAAATACTTGTGAGAAAGTTTAAACTCAGCATTTGGCAGGACACTAAATCAAGCCAGAAGAGATTAATGGAGTGTTCCACTGGAAAAAATGATCAAGGGATCCATTTTTATTTAGAGTTAGGGAACATTAAACGTCAGGTTTCATAAACCTAACTACAACTAACTGTGGAGCCTCAGCACAAATTAACATTACAGTACAAATAATGCAGCTTGTCAAGCAAGTGTAAGATTATAAGCCTTTACCTTGACAGGCTAATACTACTTAGAAAACAGGGATAATCTGACATGGCTTCAAATATCGCTCAGTTTCAGTGACAACCCATGAAAGGCTTTAAAGAGCGTAAGTAGTTCTAGGTAGACACTGGCAATGGCCACAGATGGGATAATTCTGTATGATGTTGTTTATTATTTAATTTTTTTGCCAAATCAAACTCCTAAGTTTTTATGAGTCAAGACAACAGCTCGTTATATCCAACAACCACCCAGACTCTGAGGTTGGGGAAATGAGAGGAGGAGATGGGTTCGGTAATTGTGTTGAACACTGTGTGTTCAACTCCACAATACTTTATTTTAATATGTTGCATGCACATTTCTACGTAAGTGTAAATATATGGGTATGTACATTAAAAATAATTACTATTTCTAGTTCTATGCTTTCTAGGAAACACCCTGCAACATGTAGGTCATGACACACTGCTAGCTCTGGGCACCCACCAGCACTGGGGACCCTGACTACCACACAGGAGGGACCTGTAGGCCCTGTGTTGGCAGCTGCCCCCACCAGCATCAGGGGGCTGCAGGAGGACCCTGAAGGCCACTGCTCAGCCTGTGCAGAAGGGAACTGCACCAACAGGTTGCCCCAGACAAATGAGGCCTTTAGTACTGGCCAAGTGGAAAATCCCATGCTGAGCAACAGGGCCTTCCCGTGGTTCAGAACTGGCTGTGTTTTCAGGAAGGCTGAAAGAGTGGCTGCAAAGGCCATTTTGTAATCTGCTGCTTGTTAAAGCAGACGGTTGCTTATCTCCTGGCAGACACATTCTCTGACAGCACATTATGGGAGCTTTCCTCTCCGCTCCTCAGGGGCTGAGTAAACAAACGATAAATAACAGAGGTCTTACCACCCATGCCACATCATACTCATGATATTACTGTTATTTTTTAACTTTTTCTCAAAGAAACAAGCTCTTACATTATTATTTAATCACAAAGTAAAATCTTCAGAGGACGTCAGTGGTTGGCTGAAAAAGCCAGACACGGCCAAATAAAACAACCACAAGCATTGCATCACTCTACATCTCAGAGGTCACATGGGTAAGGTAATGGCACCTATAGCTTCTGCCAAGGGATTCGGAAAGCCAAAACACTGGAGAGTTGCTGTGATATTGGGATATTCTGTGTGCAGGAGGGATTTACTGCAAGGGGTGCATTTTCCAAGTGTCATACTGGGACTTTAATTGTGTTTAACATTAATAAGGAGGCACATGATTAAATGATTGCACATGGCTTTGAAAATGTAATCCTGAGGAGGAAATCATTAATGAAATGGTTTGACTACTATGTTAAACTTATTACAAAAAGCAGGCATTTTTCCATGCGTCCTTCAAAGTTAAATGTGGGAACAATTGATATGAATTTCATTATGATACATTCACATTTCAAATCAGAGTACTCAAAAACATACAAAGTATTTCTGTATCAATGCAGATTTTAAAAACCCACCCTTTTTATTACTGCTGCCTATAGTTTGTCAAGAGCTTTGCTTTATTCTCTGTGATAGAGATCATAGTGCACACATTGGCATAAAAAATTACTGCACACAAATATTATACGCAAAGCATATAGTCACTTCTCACACACTGAAAAATAAAGGATTGCAAAAATGAGTTACCCCACAGGAAAAGCAGGAGCCAAATGTTACTTGATAATTTATATTAAACCCTTGCATAGCAGGAATTCACATCGTGTCAGAAAAATAAAAAGGTCACAAATAAAAAAGGTGGCACTTAGAAGGCACTCCTTGTGCCACTGGTGTATCATCTAAGGTCAGGGTTTTGGGTGTAGCTCCCCACATACCCAGTTCTGAACCAAATGCAAGAGCTTGTTTCTAACTGGTTGAAACCAGAAACAGCTTTGCTCCTGGGTAAATTGGGTGATCTGACCGAGTCCTTGCTGGGGCCTGATTCACCGCATTTCTCAGTATTTGCTAGCAATTTCAGACATCAAACTAAGCGTCTCATTTTGGTGTATCAGCGTGTTACTGACAGCCAGAGACCTTCTCTCCCATTTCCCAAAGCAGAGTCTAGCAAAAATTTGCACGAAGGAAATGGAGCTGAGAATCAATTATATCACACAAAGAACAGATCTGAGATGTACGAAAGAAAATATCTACCCAGGGAAAGGCAGTCACCATTATATGAAATGGTAAATCCCTGTAAGCAAGAGCAGGAAAGAGAAACTACTGTGGAATAGATTGTTGTGCGTAGCTTTGACACAAGGTTACCTCATAAAAACAAGGTGAACATGAACTTTTAGATGAACATTGAAATTGAATCAAAGGTTGTGCCAAGCAGCAATGTCAGAAGCTCTAGGGCTGATCTGCTCAACCTGTCTCAGCCAGCAGCTGAGACACTTAGGACAGTGAGACAGAGAGGAGGAATAGTTAACAGGAACAATCTCCTAGTATTGCTGCATCTAACCCAGACTACTCCTTACTTCAGCCTTTCTCCATTTATTTCATGAAGCAGCCATACAGATGCTGGGTCCAGGCTTTCCTGTCTGTCTCTCATTACACAGGGGGCTGAGCACGTTCAGAGAGCAGAAGCAAACTCAGGAGATACCCAGGAGAAACACCAGGAGCGCAGAACCGTCCTTGGCCGCACTGTATTTCCCAACTGTATTACTACTTATGCAGGGAAAAATTCCTGTTTGCACCTGATATTTGCACGAGTCTCAGAAGCAACACTGGCAGCCTTGAGGGCACTCACCAACTTGCCAAGATGCACAGCCTGAAGGTGATGCATCCCAGCCAGTAGCCTTCTGCCGGCAAGCACCTAACTAAAGGCCAACTGCTGAGAGAAGAGCTAAGGGGTAACCATCTCTGCAAATACCATTTACAAAGCACGGTCTCTTTTCCAGTGCAGTTAGTTGCAAGAGCAAGAGAGCAACCCCATCATTACTCCAGAAGGTTGGTAAAATTCACATGGCAACACCAGAGCAACCCGGTCAGGAGCTCCCTGTACAAAAGCAGAAGGGGCACTCAGCAGTTTCAGGGAAAACGGGCAGGAATCTGGATTATGGAACCTCCCCAGAGACCATTCGGTCCCAGCTTGACCTGAGCACCCAGCAGGTTCCAGTGTATTAGCCCAGTTGTCTTTGAGGCACGGATCTCTGCAACTATAGTAGGTGTTCAGATACCATAGCAAAGGGACAGAGGTTGACTAAAATGAATAAATAAATGATAATAAATATAATAAATAAATTACGGACAAAGTAAAGTAGGATTCAGAGAACTCGAGCTTGTAATACAGATCAAACCTTAACCTTACCCATGACTCAAGTGTGACTACTCATCACAGCCACGGGCTGGACTACTCTGTTAACAAGCCCAATGGTTTTGTGACTGCAGACAGGTGCTCTGATCCAGGGATGGAGCCTGATGTTAAAATTGTAAAAGTGGTATGTTAAATACACTATCCAGGTTACCCAAAAAACAGTTCCATCTGATTTTAACTACTTATATTGAAACTCCCAAACTAGACCAATCTGCCAGTTGTTCATTAGGCTGTCCCACACAAAACCCAAATACTTTGGAACTGATTTCATTTGCCATTTGGGTCTCACCCTAAAGGTCTGTATTGGAGAGAATGATTAACTGAGGATCTACAGAGGTATCCAGCATTACTGGCCTGGCTATATTTCTAGAAGGCCAGCGACAGTTCCCTGCACAGCCAAGCAGTCAATCCCACAACACAAAGCAGTGACTTGAGCGGTTGGGAAGCGGGAATGCCAGCTGCCTCTGCCAACATGGCACCTCCTTGAAAAACACCCGTGGCATTTTTCACCTTCTTTTCCAGCTGTTAGAAAGGTGCAGTTAAAAACGATATGTCTGTGCTGGATATGGAGAGACAGCCCCCTCTGCACTGGGCAAGGCTCCCCAGTTAATTACTAAACCGCCATCCCATCACTTGTATATTCCCAAACTGTGGGACACAGCCAAACGCAAACCTTGAGCAGCCTGGGAGGTGGAAGTGAACAAAACACCTCTGTCACACAAGGAAAACCACAAAAACAGTCATGCAATTAGCAAAAAAGCAAATACTTCGAAAAAACTTCTGATTCTGGCTGCTGGCCTTGCCAGAGTATACCACTGCCTTGTGCAGCCATGGCAACTTAGGGAAGAGGGTCTGTATTTGTAATTCTCTTACAGAATTTGCCTAATGAAATAAAGGCGAAAGACATATGTGGCCAGCTTGCTCTCTGAAACACAGTCAAGTGCCCTCCCAAACCTTACTGGCCCTAGACCAAAGTCTAAGAAGGAATTAACATCAACCATTTGCTTGAATGCCTAAGTGGCAAAACCACTCATGCTGCAGCATTCTCTATTGATCTTTAAACAGAGCTCTCCACTGAAATCCATGGGCTCTTGCGAATCAATCGCACTGTATGGCTACTAATCTATTCCTTCAAGCAGGCATTTTATGTATAAAAAGAGTTAGCTTTTTTTTTTTTTTTTTTTTTTTTTTTTTTTCAAATGCCTCTTGCTTCTCTCTCATCTGGGCATTTAAATTAAATTACCTTATATCAGGCTGTCAAAAGCAATGAATGTGAACATCGACTGTCTGTAACTGTGTTGCAGCAGGAATTTGCTTTCAGAAATAATGGCATTAATTTGATGTTAGCCATGTGCTGAGCAGTTCAGCTGCTTGTGTGTCTCTCAGGCACTGCATCTAGCAGACAGTTTGCAAGCACGGCCACAAATGCATGTCAACCCCTCCATGCTAAGAACCTACCTTTTTTCTGGTGAGAAGTTTGGAATCAAAGGGTTGGCTGGAAGCCCAGGAATGCACAATCAATACTAAGAAACCCCCACATGATTGAAGAAATTGGGGCATTATGTATTTTTGATACAGAGCCATGACACAGAAGTCAAAGCTGTATGGCCAGGCATTTATTTCTTAGTCCTCCTTGGGTCACAAAACCCAATTCCCCACAATTACCAGCACTAGCCGGTAACTCCAGTAAAGTCCAGCAAGTCCCAGAAAAACAAAAAAGGGGAAGAAACGTGAGGCAGAAAGGGCACTTTTTCTGTGTAAAAGGACCAGCTGCAGGAAAAGATATGTTTTGCAGCTAATGAAACACCTGTGCAAAGCAACCCCTGAGCAACACACTTGGCTGGGAATAGCTGGCACTCCCCCCCTCCCCGCTCCCTGGTGCCCTTCGCACTGACTCACAGCCACCCAGGCTGCAAACCACACAGTTAACATCAAAATCATGCCCTTCATTGTAAGTGTTGACAGCAAAATGTCCATTAACTTCATCAGAAGCTGGAAAGGCTTTCCTGGCCATCCCCAGACTGATTCTGTTTTCACCAAATACAACAGCCATCTGCATGGTGTATGGGGTTTTTGTTTGATTTTGAGGTTTTTTTTGAGAGAGAGTGTTACAAGAGATGTAGCACAAATACTTGCCGCTCTCCTTAGACGACTGTTTAGGGCAATAGCTAAAAAAAAATACCCCTGCAGCTGTGCTTAATGCTCACTGAAATAATCTAATTAAGATTAAATGAAATTACACCAGTCAGAGTGCAGAGTTTCTGGACAGGTAACAGAGCATACTCATGCAGTCCTTGTTCCTGCATGCAGCTCCTTACACTCTCCTGGTCTCTGAGTAACCACCTGGCACAAAGACTAATTTCTGAGCAACTATACAGTTTGCAAATCCTCCTGCTGCGGTGGCAGCTGGCAAACATCACTAGCTGACTGGGGTGCAGAAATCTGCAGAACGCCCCCCCGAGCTCCCCATTCCTACTTGAGGAGATGACACCCGTCTGGTTTGGTGGCTCTTCTCCCTTCATGTAAATGAGGCCCCTCTGGCTGAGCTGTGCAACTCCCACTACCTTTGCCACTGCATGAAAACGTAAAAAAAAATAAATCAGGTGCTTTTCAGTGCCTTCATGTGGCTCACCTCCCCACTGATAGGCACACCAGCATCACTGGGTCACTGGTGTGACAGAGCAGGAGCCTGGGAGACACTGAGTGAAAACAGGCAGAGTACTTAACTGCAATTATCCTCACTCCCTGCTCTGTCAGTTTGGGGCGATCACAGCATATCAGTACGGCTCTTCCTGTCAATACAGGACCTAGGTCTGATCTGTAACAGTGAGGATGCTGGAGAAAAATAACTACTATATCGGTCTTTTTAACTTACTCATCTAAGTCTGACTGTTTAGTATGCTCTCTCACATACACAGCCCATCTGATATAAGCAATGCCATCTTTTTCTTTTTGTGATCTAAAAATAAACAACAGCTGCCACAGCAACAGAATCACTGGCTTTGTCTCAGCTTTTCTCCCCAAATGGTTCCCAGCTCCACCTGGGGAAATGACCCATAAGAAAGGCTTCTTTAGCTCCTGCAGGGCTCGTCACCTCGCACTTGATTTCAGCTGACCCAGGTGAAAGAAGACTGTAGCTGTCAAGGATATAACATACAAGATCATAGTTTCTGAATCCATTGTTCATACAGTAAAGCTTATTTCCACCTGCAAGCACTTGGGCCTCTGATTTCCCTAGCTCCCACACAAGTTTTTGGGACCACCTGCCATGTTTAGGGCTTGTGGGATCTACCAGGGTTGCTGGGGAAGAATAACTACAAAGCAAATGCCTGGTCTCACTGAACACCTACAACTTTCACTTAATACAGTTTGTGGCTTTTGACTAACTGTCTGAGCCCTCCCTGCACTTCACAACCCTCTGTTATTGGTGGCTCCAGACTACGAAAATGTATCAATACTGCCATTGAGTTAAATAGCATTTTACTTTAACTGTAGCTTTTGGAATATGTTAGTGGTGTGCATGAGCATTTTCCCTTTTTGGTGTTGGGAGGCAGTAATGGAAGCTGGACTGGCACAATGAAACGGGGGAAGTCATGCCTCTGGATTCAGAGTTCAGTTCCCCTGGCTCCTGTAAGTACATAAGAAGTCAAAGATCCTGTCTAGCAATGGTGTTATTGGCATTCCAACATATAGAGAGAGGATTCCTATCTATGCAAGGGAGGGGGAGGACCCGGCATTCATACAGAGACATGCCAGCCCTTAGCTTCAGCAAAGTACAAGGGCCGGCCATCACTCAGTTATAAAGTGCATTAGCGGATTTGACCGAAGCCACTAACAGCGCTGGGGAAAACCCAACCACCATCTCAGCAAAGCAGCGGCAGAGGAGGAAGTTTCAATGGAGCAACTGGCAGATTTCATTGCCTCCTGAACTCCCCCCAGGGAATTAGCTTCAATTAGACACCCGTTCCCCTGCAGGGACTGGGGATTTGTACATGTTGGCATGTAATTCACATAACAAAAGGGGCAGCCAACTTCACATCCTTTATAAGTGCTGGGAAACTGTATGTGATCTGCTGACAGCAGCTGCAAGGACCTCAAAATATACCACAAAGGTAATTTTTAGAAGACGTTAAACCTCTTGGCACACACCAAAGCTTACACTCAAACATAACCGTTTCAGGCCAGCACCAGTTTACAGCTCCCAGAGAATGGCACAATTCAGATTTAACAAGAAGCAAGTGCTGGAGAAAAAACAATGTACAAGCGATCCTCCCTTGTGTTCCCACCATATACAAATCAGTACCCCGGTCACTCCCTCATACAGCCCTACACAAATCCAGAAAAAATGACTGTGGGTGGAGGCTTCAGGCACCTCTTGCTCTGGCCCACTATGGGCCACCTAGAAATGGAGCCCTTTGCTCAGACACACGCTCCCTCGCAATGCATGCACAGGCTGCTGAAAGAACTAGCTCCCTGGTGGTACAAAGACCCGTGTCTAAATAAACTGGGGAATTTAACAATGCTTTGGGTAAAAATCCTCCCAGAGCCTGTGGATTACCCTGACTCAGGCTGAGCACTGAGCTGACACACAGCAGCGCCACACTCCACACACTTGGAGGAAAACAAAGGGAGTTTTCTCTACCTGCGTTTCATTAGCCCTGAAGCAACCACAGCTCCACCAGACCTTCACCAGGACACAGGATCCTGATTCACAATGGCATTCAACAGTTTAAAACACAAGGAAGACAAAACACCCTGGCAGGCACCATCAGTGTCATCTCTAGATGGGCCAGAAGCAGAAACACATGCTAGCTGGGAGAGGGATAAGATGAGCACAGTAAAAGCAGATTCTAGGTGGTAAACTGAATTTGCTAAATAATGGAGATTAAAATACAGCTGAAATTATTTAAAAATGTAACATGCCTTTTCAATAATAAATAACCATGCAACTGAATCTCTTTCTCATACATTATTTAAGGGACATCAGGAATCCTCCAAGTTGCATAAAGAGATAACTGGAGTTTTCTAAGCAATAGTCAGTCGCTGAGTCCAAGAAAACACATCCATTTTGTGTGTCTTGGCCCGTGAGAAATACACAGTGCTTAACTGACCACCATGAAATAACATCAACAGCAAATGTAAGGGAGCAAAGGAAAAGACCACTGAGATCTTCACTGTTATGAATAACCATCCAGGTGAAACACCACGGGATACTGCCAACCCAGAAGGAAGAGCTCTTTCCAAGTTCCTCACAGGTACCAGGTGTCAAGGCAGGAGCACCACCTGGGGCACAAGCCCAGAGCCACCCCACGGGCCAGAAAAGGACCGGGAAGCACGGCCCCTGTCCCTCCAGCACACTGCCTCACTGCTTGGGCTGCCTGTGGCAGGGCGGGTGGCTCAGCTTGGGTTATAATGCAATCTTTAACACCTCACAGAGGTAGCTGCTCATTTTCTTTCTTTCTTTCTTTGTTCATACAGCCATTGACAGTTAAAAGCAAGAAATGTGTGAATTTCTGCTGAAACTTACACTTTCATTATAGCTCTTTTAATTCCTCTGAATGAGGTCATGTTGTCAGATTGGTACAAACAAGATTTCCAACTTCCTTGTCTTCCTGGTTGTGTTAATTAACTCCACCGCTGGGTACAGCAGTCTTTGATATCCATGTCTCAGCTGAAAATGTCACCGTTGCAGGGGAGGGGATGGTGGCAGAAGTTGCTGAAGTTCCTACGCCACTTGCAGTTCCTGCCTTCATTGTCTCCTCCTCCAAGGGATGGGAGATGACACTGACCCAGTTTTTACATGCAAGCAATTCTCCTTTACTGGGGAACTATCTACAAACATTATTCCATTCAGTCATCTTCCCTGCCTCTCCCTTATTACCCACTTTCCAGCTCAGTTCTGCTCAGGCACACGTATGTGCAGGAGTAGCTCTTTTTCCTAAAAAGTTGAGTTCCCTCAAGGAACCTGTAATCCTACCTGCCATTTTTCAAATAACCTCCTCATAGGTGATAATCTTGTTGCTGCTCAGAGCAGTATTCAGAGAACAAACTCTCTCTGTGTTCACACAGCATTACCTGAATGCTATTAATTACTTTTCCAGTTGCACAGTCTTTGGGCCGGATGACCCACATGCCCAAGAGAAGCTGGCCTTCACACCCGGGTGTTAAAATCCCTGCCAGGTTGGCAGAGAAGAGAGATGACAGCAGTGTGGCTGTGGCTGAGGGTGTGTCGGGGTCTGCCCCACCAGCAGGAGGACAGGAGAGGGCCAGATCCCTCACAGCTACCACAGGGTGAAGTTGGAATGAATACAGAAAGGTAAACTCATGCAAACCGCATCACAGGTAGAGACAGCTATAGAGTCATGAGAGGTTAGTCCAGATCATGGGTCAGGAAGAAGCAGACAAAGAGCGCGGTGGCTCTTCCCACTGCTTTAGCATGATTTAGATAATGTACACAACTGGGGCGACACAGATGGAAGGGGGAACTGAGGCTGGGGAGAAGAGGCAGGAAAGACAGAGATGACAGTGATGCACAGGAGGGTACCTGAGACAGGACAGCTGACCAAGCAAGGGGCTTCACTGAGCAGCCAGCCTACATAAGGAGAGAGATAAGCATCTATTTTGGCAGACTAGCACTATTTAAACACCTTGACAAGCCTCCATTTGTGAAGTGACCCTAAAATTGTTTTTTTACACACAGCACCTCAGTGTGCCAGTCCTCTGCTGGGCTCAGAGCCCATGCTACCAAGGTGTCCTTGGCACAAGGGGCACCAGGCCAGTGACCCCACATGCTTCTGGCCCTGTGTCCCATCACCATCGCTGCAACACCATGCACCTCGCTCTGTGCGCACGGCCAGCAGCTTGGCATCGGACCCATGGCTTTTGGCAATTTGTCATATCACTCAAAATAAAAGGCACATCACAAGATTGCTTGCTATCTATCTCTGGCATATTTTAGTCAAATATAAGGAAAATGGGCGAAGCAAAATATCACTCGAGGCTTTTCATACCATTTTTCATTTCCCTAATCTGTTCTTTTTGTCACAAAGTTACTGTTCTGTGTTTGTATTTCATGGCCTGTCTCACCTCTGATATATATACATGCATGTCTGTTTGCACATATACAGACCAATCCTAGTGGAATTGAAGGAGTAATATTTATACCTGAAGTGCAGAACTTTGGATTGGAGTCCAAAAAAAAAAAAAAAAAGAAGTTTATGCCAAAGGAAGGCAGCTCACAGCACTTGCTTTCTGGATGAACTTTGGTGACACTCTGGTTTTGGTCTGTCCTACAGCTGGGTCTCACACTGATTGGAAGAGGGTCTTGTCCTTAAACCCACTGTTGTGAAACACCTGTGGGAGCACAACACTGGCACTGAAGGAGGAAGAGGGAAGTGAGAAAAATGGCAGAGACACACATTTCTGCTCAGATGACTCTGGCCATCAGCTTTTTTCGCAAGTGCTAAGTGACTCCAGGTCGTGGGGTCCCCCAGACACTGGCTGTCACCAGGAATAACACCACAGCCTCATACCAAGCACCTTCTGTGCTGAGTATTTGAGCACGTCTTAGATCCACAGCAGTTAAATATTCAGTTTGATCCTGCATTGGGGCAACAGGAGAAACTACATAGCTTCTCACACACCCTTCTAGGCCTGTTTTCTATGCACTCAAATAGCTGTTAAAGGCCGGAGAAAAGTCAGAAACTGGGCTGTGCTCCCTGACTGAACGGAAACTATTAATTGGGTTTGGTCCTGTGGGGACCACGCAAGGTGGGGACGTGAGTGCTGCTCACCACAAGCACTGGCGCTGCAGGCAGGTGAGTGGAAGTGCAGGTGGATCCCTGTGTCTGGACGGTTAAGCACTGACTGTGCCTGATCCGAACGTCTGGACAATTACTTCTTGCCAGGCAATGAAAAGCTCCTGTTATGCCAGTATTGGACAAAACCCTAGAAATAACCAACTAATTCAGGACAAAGTCTCTCCTCTCTGTCAAGCCATCCTGGGATCCTTGCCTTAATATATCTCCTCAGAAACTCAGAGTATCATGAAGGAGCAAGGACCTAGTAAACGTTGCTCTCCCTTCCCTGATTAGTCCCTGCTGTTGCCAGCATTTGGTATTTACGGATTTAAGATTGCCTCGGTGGCCTTCGTGTATATTTTAAAACACATGTGAATATTTAGTTTTATCTAAATCCAATTCATGTCTTTACCTCATTTTCCTTGGCCAAGAAAACAGACCTTGTCAGAAACACCATTAGGGATTCAAAAGCTCACAGGGAGCAGCCAGGTACCCAGAGAGGCCACGCTTTACTTGTTTGAGATTGTGCACTACATCCTCCCCAGAGCAATGCTCAGCAGCATGGCTGACGGCCAAGAAGAACAGGATATTCCAGTTGATTAACTAGTACCACTGAGAGACTGGGATTATACTCATTTTACCCTGATACACACTGTTGAAGTAACTTGAGAAGTTTCCATCACCAGATACAACTGACAAAATCCACCAAGACTAACTGTCTTTTAAAGAGCTCTGGTTCCTGCCTTTGGGCTTGGGCAAGAAAGGCAAAAGAGGAGAGCTGGGGAGGCATTTACCAACCAAATCAGCAGAGAACAGCACTCTGCTACGTACATGAAGGATCTGCCTACTTAGTAGTTACATGGTAGGTTCTGTTGGTTTACAAAATACATTGATCAAAACAGTTTTGCATGCGAATCACACACTTTTACCTCCGTATCTTGTAACCCAGTATCATTTAAAGGACCCTAAATCCCCCTATCCCAGAAAAATCTTGAAACACCTCCCCATAAACAGATGAGCCCTGTGGCATGGCCTGAGAGCCAGGAGCACAAGCTTTGCCCTCTGAAGAGGCTCCAGAGCCGGGAGCCCCCACCACACTCACCACCAGAGCATGCAAAGGGCCCAGAAACAAGCTGCACTCCCATCCCACTCCACCAGACTTCTCACATGCTCAATAAGGAACAACCTAAACCTATCTCCTTCCTCATCTTTCCCTCTAAAAATAAACTGCTTCAAGCTAAGCAGGCTGGCATTTGCAACAATAAATGGATGTTGACCTTGCTGGTCAACAGTTTTCACTTTCTCTGTAGCACTCGGTCAGAAAAGCAGCTGGTTTTTGTTGGGTTTTTTTTTTTTTGTCCTTCAGTTTTGTTTCAGTTTTGTCCTTCAGTGTAAGAGATCTTACCTGATCTAGTAACTATGTGAATAATTAGAGCAGCCCGGCATTTCCTCATATGTTTGTTAAAACTGTCATCTCATCAAAGACTGATTGGCTGAGCAAATGTCAGCTGCAGCCGAGCTGGTCTCAAAGTAAGGCAGGAGATTCTTCAAAAGGCACCAGGGCACATGGTCTGGAGAGGTTTAAAAGTGAGAAACACCACTCTGAACTGCATCGACAAAAGAAATGCAAACAACATGGGCACTAAGCTCCAGGAGAGGCACTTAACTTCTCCGGAAAAAGAGCCTTTGGCGTAACCACATTCAAAACGTATTTATCTAGGGAGATGAGTAGACCCAGAAAATACAAGGCCTGCATTTAAAGACAAGCGTGAAGTCTCCATACCACACCGACCACTACCACCTACTGCTCTTGCTGGACTTTCACTGTCACAAGGTGACAGCAAATCTCAAGAATTTGTTGCTAAGCCACTATGCCTTATATTTCATCAATTTTTGTAGTTTCACAACTCGAGCACCAATGTGTTTAAGTCCACTGAAATATGCTGGGAAAAGGAGGGAAATAAGATATGAGGAATTTTTTCGGGGGGCAGGGGGAAGACTAACTGACACTTACAGGGAAAGAAATACATAGTACGTGGAATCCAGCAGCTTTACGGGGGCTCACGAGTTCACTGTGCTCTCACTTAAGATCTAGATAGTGCAAATTGTTGTGCAAATCCTTTGGCAGCAATTATATGACATCTGGTAGAATATATTGTTACTATTGTGCTTAATTACATGAAATGTCCCCAAGACACTGCCATGCTGCTCTCTTATCCGCTCTACAGCATGCCAAGGAGCAAAGCCATGGTTCTTGCCTAACTACAGGAAAAAGACTGATGTGAAAAGACCCAAATAAATCTTACATATAAGATGGTATAGAGCACTGTAGAGTACCCATTAAAAACACTCCCATAGTGCACTACAATAATCCTTAAATTAAGGCTATGAATGGACCTAGTTCTTCCAAAGATCAGCAGCAACTCTGTGTGGTACTATTGTGCATAAGGTACTTTAGGATAATGGTCTCAGTCCAATATGTTGCTTTTCTTCCTTAAGAAAACTGATACCTTGTAGTGACACTAAATTCAGCTCAGTTTAGTTTATACCAGATAAGTATATGGCTGTCTGCATGTACACCTTTCAGAAATCTGCCATTTATCTCTCCAAGTAGCCTCAAAGAGCACATCTGGACCTCTGCTACCCAAGTGAAAGGTCTGGATGCTGTGTGTCTCTCAAGCAACTGAAGGCTGATTGTCACATGTGACTGTGATGAAGAAATCAGTCATTTGTGGATGCGATCCTCCAAAAGTGCTATTTGTGCAGTTTTGCTGCAAAAACACACTTACACCAGAGTTAACATTGATCACAACCACATCATAAAATTGTGGCTTTCTCCCCTAAAGAGTGAACTACATTAGCAATTTAATAATTGTACGCCTTCTGCATTCAGCAACCACTCTCTTTATACACTTAATGAGCAATACTTTAAATGCATGAGAATTAGCAGATACACTCATGGACAGGTGCTGAAATGATCCCTGAAAATTTAACCACTTGATATCTTGTAGTATTGACTAACAGTTGGAGTTCTAGTAGGATAGAATACACTTATGGCACCAGAGGCGAAATCTTATCATGGGCAGCAAAAAGGAATTAAACAAACATTAATGCATTTCAGAGCAAAGACTAGATTCAAACATTTGGGTGTTTTGCCCTTCAGTAGAAGACCAAAACAGTAACTGCCACTTTATCTTTGTCTTCCTATGTTTTGTCTATAAATAAGCCAGTATGTTGGTATATGAACTATTTAGATATTTACCATCAACATGCAGGCAAGTATTTGGTGGTATTGTTCCTAGGCTTTGTATATGCTGACACACCAAAGCACAGATAGCCCAGAAATATGTGTTTGCAGACAGACAAAGCATGTCCATGTGAGAGCAATAAACATGAACCACAGTCAACACACTCGAACTTTCCTTGGCTTGCTTGCCAGGATCCTGGGACTCAGACTGATCCAAATTTCTTTGCCTGAGTAAACACCTCCTGGTAGTCTGTGACAGTTTTGCCTCAGCGACTAGAGCAGTTTTGCAGGCTACCACTCTTTTTTTCTCCAAATAGTCTCAAAAACTCATAAAGCAGTCATCAAATCAGTGTTTTGCACGTGCAACAGATGCTGGGAGTGCCTCACGTTACTGAAAACCTGTGTCAGCGCACCCGACCTGAGAGCTGTCTAGCGCTCTACAGCAGCACTGAGTGTAAGTGATTATGTCCCAGCTCTCAGGAGGACTCGTTAGCTGAAAGCCAGAACTGCCCTAACGAGGCTTCTCAGCTTCTGCCTCACATGCCCAGCACCCCCTCTCTCCAAGGGCAGGCAGGAGGAGCTCACGCCTGCCTGTAGAAGGGGCCGCAATTGCCAGGGAGGAAGTTATCTCGCCAGGGGAAGGCGAGAGGAACACCAGCGTCTGGGGAGAAACAAGCATGCACCCCCATGAACCCCTTCTCCCCATGAAGTGGATAGTCACCTATTGTAAAAATGAGCAAATATCTCATGAAAATTGAATTTTGAACTTTTGATGCAGAAGAGAGGCTCAGCCAAGTTTTGCGCGCTCGTTAGGATGAAACAAACAGTTCCTATCACCATGGTCCCCGTGAGGTGGTAAACACAAAACTTCTTTTGCTACCTTTGCATTTTAGTGGCATTTAATTACATACAGAAAGGAAAACAGAGGCAGAGAGACGGTGGTGCATGGAAATAAAAATGAAAGTGAGAGTAAATTTGGGGCCATAATGATTCCCGTAATGTCGCTGTGGGAACATGACTCTTCTGTCTATTGTACTGACGTTGTGCCTCTCAATATCACTTACTGCAAGCCTGACAGTATTTTACACGACATGGGACCAAATAAAATGACACATTTTAAAAATATGTATATATCTCAAAATTGACTGTCATCAAGTTATAACATCCCTGTTCTTACTAACATTTTTATGTTCTGGCAAACAATTTGTCCTGCTAGTGGGTATTACTAAGATGTAATTAAGTTTATAGAAACTGAGGAAGAAAATGACATATTATTTTGATTCATCCCCATTAGGTGCCTCTTAAAAGTACCTCAGGGCATTTCTAAACATGAAGAATGCCCACAGTTATGATTTTTATAAAATATACTTTAATCTTGCACTCTGTAACTATTTAATGATTTTGCCAGTAGCAATTTCTTATTGCATCCCCTCTTTGTATTCAAAGCTTACCTAGTGTAATGAGTCTTTATAAAGAAATACATTAATTAAACATGCCTTTGTTTCTCTAGCCTAGGAAAAGACTATTAATCACCTGGCAGGCACAAGCACAACATAATACCTGTTATTGCTCATGGGTACTTCACCAAACTGACTACTGTCGCATGATCTAATTGCCTCCAACAACCCCAAGTGCACAAAGAGGCTTTCTCCCATCGGTGTCGTGCTATTCACTCACCTCATCTAGTGTAAAACAGCTGATGCATTTGCAAGATGTTATGGGCTTTTTTTTTCCTTACATCACTATACCAACATTTAATGAAATATATTCATAGTGACCACTCTGACACTAGACATACGGAGGACACTGATGGCTTGAATGGGGCAGGGCCTCTCTCCTCACCATATCCTCCCTGGGGAGCGCTCACCAGCAGAGGAGAGAGTCAGTGCTAAACATAAGATGCAGCTGTAACCAGCAAATAGGTTCGTTATGGGCAGGGTCACTGAAATACAGTATTCTTTAAGGGGAAAAAAAAGTTTAAAAGTAAGAACAATGAGTGACAGTCTCATATCAGACACCTGAGGTTTGACAATCAGACTCCCACTTGTCCCATGTCATTGCTGAGTTGGACGTCAGTCAGAATGAAAAGGTGTTTCATGTGTATTTATACCTATGGACAGTTGCCAGAAACTCTGTTAATATTTTACTATGTGAGTAAGGTAAAAGAGAAGACGTGGCTTAGAAATTAAACATGTCAATTATTCCTTGACCTTGACTAGATGTTTGAAATGCTTTTCAGTATGTCAACAATATGTGCTAGGCAGCAATTATTTTTCACGGGATATGTTTCTCTGATACACTACTTGTACCTTCATTAATCATAGGTCACCCTCAGAGGTCCAAAATTCTCATTTGACAATCATCTAAAAAAACCCAAAAACTATCAGAGTAACCCTGACTGCATTTAGAGTGACTCTGAGCATGAGGTGTTTATTTTATGTAATTAAAATTCAGATTAATGTTCAGAACTGTCTTGTGGGTTGGGTTTTGTTGTCCTCTTTAGCCACTTGCCTCAATCATGCTGTGTGGAAAAGGTCAGTCCCTTCCATCACATTTGAATTGGTAGCCTTTTCTTTTTATCAGATGTCCCATTAACTGACTCCATTACTCACTTTCCCTCTCTTTCATGGTGAATCAAGGTACGCAAGGAACCTAAGATGTCCCCCAGGATTCTCTAACCCTTCTCTACCACCAACTGCCTCTCCCACACATTTTTGCCCCTCAGCCTCTTCATTCCCAACTCCTTTTTCCCTCTCCTGCTCAGGTGTTAATGTTCTTTCCATCTCCACGATGCTGAAGCATGCATCCTCTGCTGCTCTTGCTGTTGAATGTTACGTTTAGGTGTATATTTGATGAGGTACTTTGTAAAAATTCCCTGTCATCAGCTGGCCTCTCCTGGGATGCCAGCAAAGGGAAAGGCACTGGGGGGTTACAGGAAGATGCTGTCAGACAGGACAATCTGCTTAATGGGAGCTGGAGGGAGGGAGCAGCAGGGAGAGAGCGAGGGGAAATCAAAGTGTGATCTATCAGAGCAAGGTGGGAAATGAGCCTGTGAAAGAAGGCGTGAGCTGAATGCTAACAACCTGAATGCTTGGCTCAGGTCCTCTCTCTGCCATCTGCTATGGCTACACCAGATCATCTCCCCTTTCCATCTTTGACTGTCCCTGGACAACTTCACACAGGCTCAGCCATCCAGCTACTGTGGCAGTTTGTGGCTGGTCGGTGCCAAACCAGTAGCTAAAGCCTGGTGAGTAATGGGCTCACTGAGCAGCCTGTCACTGTGCAGCCAGGATGGTGGGATTTTCATCCCTCCCTTTTTTTAGCTGTTTGGACAGCGCTCTACTTTTGAAACACAACCTGATATTTCTGCAGGATCTACAATATTCCTCATGTCCTTTCATGACACTTCCCCCAGCCCCATCCCTTCCCAAAGAGCTTACCTTCAACACTGTGATATTCCATGCAAAACTCTCAATGGCTTTGCTTAATTTTCTTCCTTTCAAACCTTCCTTTGTCCCGAGGTTATGAAGCTCTTCATGGAATTCCATTCCTAAAAATACAGATTGCTATATCACCCAGTGCATGACTGATTTTCCCTAGAAAATGTTCAGTGAGCATTTTCAGTCTTGCAGCTGGTACTTCCTACAAGACCTTCTGTGTTTCTCCCCCTTTGCTGTTATGACCCCATCCTGGAGAGCATCTTCCAGAATAAGAGAGTCATGTGCAATCTTGTGGTTGTGCTTCCACTTTGTATGTAGCTCTCCCTTCCAGTGCTGGGGTTCCACACGGGCACATGCCTGGTCCCCACACAAACACTCCTCCAGCGCTTCTGCTTGCAGTCTGCATTGCTGGCAATATTCGACAAAAGGCGATCGCTTGTCACTCTCCTTGAATAGATTATTTTGTGCCTTGGAAGGCAGCCTGACAGACATGGAAGGTACCGGTTCAGCACAGCAAATGCGGACTCACTGCACAGCTCCTCATTAATCTTAATCACAGTCAAACGAAAAAGCACTTGTACTTCACAATGATAAATTATGTCAGAAACGCATACCGCTAATCACAGGATTGCTATTCCTGCAGCCTGGAGAACTGAGACTTCCAACCACAGCCTTGGGAATTGTAACATTTCATTGCTAGATTCTGTGGCAAATGTCTACAAATCTGTCGCTGGATACAAGAATTCAGGAAAACTGGGAGCAGGTTAAAAAACTTAACAAGTCCAGTTAGCTACCAATTCTGCAAGATTTTCACAATGTATGCAAACATTTCTCTGAACCTGGTGTGGAGAGACAAATGCTTGTTTGTTAAGAGACAAAATAGAGAGTGAGCTGCTTGTGTCCCCTTAACGTGTACCTTACAAAGGCTAAATTGGCACTAAATCACTCCAAAATGTTCAAATTCCATCCTGGCTGAGCAAATCAAGTTCGATCTCCAGTTGTTTCATAGCTCTCCCTCCTCTAATGTTTTAAGGCAAATGTCACTCACAAATTCAAACTTCATTGAAATTGCATCAAAGAAATGCCCATCGAGAGAACACCTGCATGGAACAGAGGGCTGCTCAGGGGGTTGCTGAAGGAGTCAGTCCTTCGACAGCCCAAGGCAGGCTTGCACTCGGCATAGCTTGCCTGAAGCACTCCTGGAAGACTAACAATAGGTTTCTTCTTGCCTTGCACCAACTCCAGGAGCTTGATAACATTGAGACAGTTCAACCCCACACAATGCAAGATTTCTCTACTGTTTATTTTTCAAAACTTCGCCCACTCACAAGTTTTGCCTGTCTAGGGTAACAGAGCTCCTGCAGCACTTCCTTTGGAAAACAGTCTAAATAATTGCACCCCAAGCAAGATTCCTCTGCAGGTGTTCCTCTTGCCAACTGACTTACAAATCATTTCACTTCAGTAACTGACAAAAAACCTTCAAATTACTTGCTTTGTCCTCCAAAAAAAACCATGAAGGGTAACGTTGCTCAGCTCCATATGGACATCCCTGCTTTTATGCAGCGTCCTTTTAGTTAGGAAAAAGCGCCCTTTTTCCCCCTGGACCTCACTTCCTCACCTGTAACTTGGAGACAGTGCTACCCCAGAGAGAGGGAGCCCTGAACATTTGTTAGGCTGTGGGTAGAAGGACCAACGAAAACATTTAGCAGTGCAGTCCTCCAAGCTGCTGCTGGGCAGGGCTGAGACTGCACATGAAAAAAAACCAACAGAACCAGCCACCCAAGGATTTATCTGGTGGAGCAGGCAGGACCCCATGGCACAGGGAGTGGGGATGAAAACAGGCTGTGATGTGAAGCAGAGATCTGATGGGAACAAATGTTCCAAGGGAGCAGGACTGGGGTGGCGTGAAAGACAGCATCACAGGCAATTGTGTTTCTGACACCTCTTAATTTTAAGTGTTTCATCTTGCCACATTGAAAATGTTATTTAACAATTTGCCTGGGTAACATTTGCAACAAACTAATTGGCTATTGAGCCTGGTGAGGGATCCTGTCTTTACTACTCCTTTCCTCTGTCTAAACCCTGAGCCCTCAGAAGAGCACTTCATATCTCTCCAGCCTTCTTCTCAATCAGAAATGGTATTTTAAGGCTAATAAATAAAACAAATGAAAATACAAGTAGATACAGCAGTAAAGAGAATAAACTTGAGAAATTCATCTTTTTGCCGGGAGAAGGAAAGAGAGGGGAACTGCATGAAACTGAACATCAGCGTGGTAGCATGGTTCTGCATCATGATCTCTGCACCCGTCCCCAGCCCTCTGCTCACTAAGACGCTAGAGCCTAGGCAAATGTTGTGGGTTCTTCTCTCTGTGCACAGCACAGGGTGGGCAGAAATCTGGCTGATGCTCCTGAGGGTCTGCATAATTTAATGCAAAGTATTGCTCTTAAGTTATAGCATCAAGAAAGAGCCCCAGTGCTGCACTTTCCTGTCACTGTCCCATTCCTAAACCCCCTGCACCTGATGAAGGCTTTGGTCTATGGGTGCTTATGCTGCTTATGTGATAGACAGAAGCCAAGGCATGATGAGACCCATGAAATCCAGAAAGACAGCTGCTTGCCTCTCCACCCTTTGCTACCACAACACCAGCACGGCTCCAGAGCTCTGAATTTCAAAGAGCAAGGACTAAGTTCTACCCTGTTCTTGCACCACATAAAAATCAGTTAAATGCTATTGCTGAAACAGTTTCCAAATTTCTTCTAATTAAAAAGATGAATTAAAGGATTTACTACAAAATATCACTTTCATTCATTATTTACGTTGAACAGAAGCAAATGGCTGTAGCCCGTGTCACTTGCCAAATCCAAAAATGCCTATCAGAAACAATAGTATTTATGCTAGTTGTGGTCCCAGAAGACTATGCCCAAGAACACAAATTTAATGCAGTAGCAAGTGTTGGCATTACTGACCTTCAAGACTTGCTACAGGCTAGGAAAGCTGCAGCTGTACAACTAAATGAACTGAAAACAGATTTAATTTCTGCAGTGTAAACCCCTACTAGAAATACACTGTGTGTATTTATTCAGCATGGTTTGACACGTGAATGCTGATGGATTTAGTTGTAGAGGATTGCCACCGCCAAATGTGGAATCTTATCTCTCAAGCAGGTGTTATTCTTGTGTGTCAGTGGAAACTCCAGGAGACATGTCCCAGTTCAGAGTCTAGCCTGCTATCCTGAACAAGTGATGAAGAGAGGTTTGTGTGAATAAGCCGGCCTGTGAATCACAGACACTTTAGTGATTTCTGCCATCCTGAAAACAGTGTGAACCTGTGGCAGAGCACACAGGTGGCCACTTCAGAAACCACCCCTTCCCTTTCTGCTGCTACACACAAGACAGAGCCCTAGTTCAGATAATGACTTCCAGTACAACACACCAGCAACATATAATCTACTTTAGGCCTACTTACAGTGGTTTGCGCCTATATACCTGATGTACATGATGTATAGCCACACAGATTCACTGTGATACAACAGAATTATATTGGCATAAGTTCAAGGTCTAAACCAAACCCAAACAGCAAAAATAAGTAAAGATATGCAACAGAGCTTGGTCCTGTGGGTTTCAAAACCTCTTGCCTCCTCCTCTGTGTTTAAGGGGAATGATTGTGGTAGAGAGTGGAGCGCAGCAAAAGCAACATGCCTTCTCACTCCCTGTTTTTAATTGAATGCCTTTCTAGTTCATTTGACTAATTTAAACACCATCAGGCATTTCAGAGCTGTAAAGCAGATGGAGAAATGGCTTTTAAGGTGAAAGCTGAAGATTTTTCCCTGATCCCATGCCTGCATTGCTACTGGAGGATGAGCCTTCAGGAGGGTGGAGTCTGCCAGGGAAAGACCAGGATGCTTACTTAAATACCAGGTGAAAGATGCTGCATTAAGTCACGAACTGTAAGTAGATTATGGCACATTGTGTTCCCATCTCCCACCTAGAAGTGCACAATAAAGAAGGATTACCTGCTTTCTGGCACTGAACAATCTTCTCGTGAGTGATGTCTGCTGTCTCAATAAGAACCCTGCTCTCTTGAATCATCTGTCAGAAAACAAACAGAAAAACAGGAGCATTACAAGACGTTTCCTGCAACATCTATTCCACAGAAAAGTACACGGGTTCAAACTTAAAAAGAGCTCTGTTCTGCAGGCAACACTATAACGATTGGATCATTCCTTAATATCAGAGCTCCCAGATTTGTATTAAGCTAAGTGACAGTTGCTCAGAAGATATTTTGCTCCAGAAGTTAAAGACAGCTGTTTTACATCAGTGAGACACCACTGCAAACAATGTGAAGGAAACAGAAGTCATTTCAGGAGAAAGCAAAGTTAGCAGACAAACAAAATTCATTCTATGTGAAACCGAGCTTTTTCTAATTAGTACTTTTCTTGAAACAAAAGGAGAAATAAGTATAGTTCTTGACTTAAGTGGTTATCAAAAATGTTACCAAGTCATGAATAGTGCTGATTTCAAGAGGTGCTTAAGCCTGTTCTGAACTTTATGCACTACAGCAGTTTAGACAGCTACACTATTTCTTGAGTTTCTCTTTAGAGAAACTCAGATTCAAATCCTATCCTATCCTCAACATTTCCATTGAAGTTTAAAAGAAAAAACCAAACAAACCAAAAAACACAACAAAAGAGGCAGGCTTTCAACAAGCCTACTCACAAGTTTTAAGAGATATCCATATTTACGCATCTTCCCAGAGTAGCCCATTAAGAGCAAGCAGATGAAGTGTCCATTACGTGACAAGTTTCCTGAGCCTCCTTTCTTGCGAATGCTATTCTCCTTTGATGATACCAAACCTTCCAAAACCCTTCAGAAGCCCAGGCAAGCAAGCAAATTGTTCCAATGCTATATTCTGTGAAATTGCAAAAGGTGGCATATACTTCTGTTACAGATGGCAAGAACATGCTGTATAACAAACTATGCCTGAGAATAGTTTCGCTCTCCCGGGACATACACCACAAACCCCAATCAAATCCAAGCAGCATGAGAGTGGTGCCAATTAAAGATCAAGCAAACTGAATACTGCCTAATGTTACATCCTGAAATGAGAGAAACCACCATCTGAAAGCTTTGCCAAACTGCTAGAACTACTAAAAGCCTTTCTACTTTCAAATACACTAAATATGAAAACACAGTCAGAGGTTTTGATGATTTTAATGGAAGACAGTGTAAAAGTATTAAATTAACACTTGCAAATTAGCATGTCTTATTGTTTAATTAGATACAAAGGAGGAGAGATGCTTCCACTTGTCAGACCTGAACTTCTAAATTCTGGAGAAATTTTGTTCCTCATGCCATCTTCATTTCTAATTAAACCTATTAAGAAAGGCTTTATTTAATAAAAATACCTATGACTTTGCTTTGATATAAACAAGAGCATTGAGAAAAACAAAATCCACTAACAGGCAGAAAGAAAAAGGCCTGATACATCTACAAAGTGCAAAATTGTTTTTTAACAGAACATGCCCAGTGGACATACCTGAGATTGAAATTACTTTCGATAGTATCCTTTGCCTTTCATTCTTGTTATTTGCTTGTTCATGCATCATGTTGATTTTTTCCTCTTTGATATTTTTGCCTGCCATCTAGAATGAAATGACAATTCCTACCCACCCTCTGGCTTTTCTTTACTACAGCACATAGTCATTTTCTGCTGAAGGAGCATTCATCCATCGGCTCCAAATGCTGAAGTTGGTCTGAGCAGCAAAGAGAGCGAGTATCCCAATAAAAACTGCAATTCCCTGCAGAGGCAGCCGGAGACCATACATGCAGACATGGGGCCTGTGAGTCAGTGCCCACACTGCCCAGTCCAGCCAGGCACTGCCAGCATTTCCACAGCTGCTGCGCCCCATGCACCCATCACCCAGGGCTTGGATCTCCGTGGGACTGTGCCTCTACTTCCAACCCAGCAGCAAGGTTTTGCCCAGTGCGGTAAATGCATCTAAGCTGGGACAGGATATCTGAAGCACCCAGCTTTCCTGTACTCAGATTTCTAAAGTAAAACTTGACTTGTGAGAGGTTTTTTTTTTTATATATATATATACATACATACATATATGGACACAGAAAATTATCTTATCACGTACAAAAAAGCAAGCTTGAGAATCATGCAATTTGGTAATCTAAGTTTGAATATATCTTCCTCTAACTACTGGACCCACTCCCAGGAGTTTTTAGCATGCCCGTTTTAGGATCCTCAGACTTGAAGGTATTACATTCATTTTTTGAAAGAAAAGTGGCAGCAGGATGTCAATTTCCCCTTACTGCAGAGTAGGTAGAGCAGCCCTTCACTCCTTTGATGCTGACATCAAAGTCTCACTACTCACAGCTCAGCAAGAACAATTAAAACCAGATCATATAGCAGAATTTAACCTGTTCCTGTCTTCCTGCTCAGCAGCAATCTTGACAAAAAGAAGCAGCTTTTGTCCCATGACAAATCCTGAGAGTGGATTCAGAGTTCCTCCGCTCAGTGACTGGGGTTAGAGGATGCCCTTAGTGCACCACCTGGAATCCACCCCCCCCAGGTTCCTCTAGGAAAGAACGTACCAGGTAGAAATAATGCACCCTGGGCCAACTATGATCTATGATTTTGTCCGGTCTGTGGTGTCTTCGCCGCCTGTGATAACACCGTGCAGGACCTAAATGTAGCACCTCTACATGACAGGCCAGAATCTGCTCCCAACAAGAACCATGTGTGCAGTTTCAGTGGGCACAGGATCCTGCTTGCTAACGCTGTGGTGAAAGATCATAACGATGGGCTAGTGCAGGAACAAAGCCTGGGTGTTCACTTTGAAGAACCAGAGACCGCTTCATACAGATAAGAGTACAACAGCAAGTAACTGCTATCCAGGAATAAAATTATAGCACAGGGTGTGGGGGATTTTTGTTTGTTTTTGTTTGGCTTTTTTTGTGGTGTTTTTTTGTTTGTTTTTTTGTTTGTTTGTTTGTTTTTTTCCTTAAAGCACATTATAATAGATGATCTTGAAAAGATTCTGTGCAAATTCTGGCAACAGAATTGATACAACCCTCAAAAAAAACCCCAAACTAAACTGGAAAACAACTTTTTCCTTTTCTTTTTTTTTTCTATTTTCCCCTCTCATACACTTTCACTTACACACAAGGTAACACCCTGGGGTATATTTACTAAGTAAACATAGTAAAGGTCACCTAAAAAGCTAAGTTACCAGTAACTGTTTACTGGAATTAATGTAAGGTAAAAGCAAGTGAGTATCTCAGCTAGAAACTGGCACCCCACATATCCTTTCATGCTGGAGACAGGAGAGCAGGCAGCAGTTTTGGCAGGATTCCTGGGCTGCAGTGGAGGATGCTGGCAAGGGATGCAGCATGTTGGCCATAGGCACTTCTGCTTCATCCTGTCCATCAGCCGCTGGGAGACTTTTCTACTGTGGCTCTGTTCATCAACAGCTCCACTCACAGCTTTGTGTCATAGCATCTAGACAGCCTTTTTCTCTTTTAGGACTGGTTATGAAATGAGTCCATGGTCTCCCAGCCTGAACGGTCCCCTGCTTTTCCAACTGTCATCACATCCAAAACCCTGCTTGGGGATGTCCCCTACTTCCTGCGATGCCAAGACAAGAACCAGAAGACCTAAACACAACATGAAGGGCTGTGAGATTTTCTGCTGGGAAGGTAATCCCATAAATCACATGATACCCTGAGATTTTCAAGCCCAGTTTGGCCAGTAATGTTTGAAAATCCACCAACATGTCTCAACTGTGAAAAGGGAGCTTTCTGATCTTTGCAGCATGAATTTCCATGCACCTTTACTCTGCTCAGACCCACGCTGAGCAGCGCACTCAGGCAGTTGTGTAAGTCCCAGCCATCTGTCTGGAACCCATCAGGCTGCTGTTTAATGTCAGCTCCCAAACGGCAACTCGCCTCGGTGAGCACCTCTCCAAAAGTGAGAGACATCCTACTCCCTCAGGAAACTCATGCTCAACCAGACTGTTAACTCCTGAACACTGAGCTTCAGGGGATTAACCTCCAAGCAACATATACTAAAAAGCAACCTTTAGAGGATGGATGGTGGTATCTGGGTCCACTTGGAGTCAGTGAGGACACTTTTGGTAGCTGCTGAAGCTGGCAGAATTACTCAGGAAAACTTGCATTTCCCATGCCAGAAAGATGATGATAAACTTTACTGAGTGTAACATAACTAGAGGAGGGGGAAATGGACAAAAACAAGAGTGAGAGCATACAGAACTTGATTCCAGTATAGGGACTTAAAAAGGTACCTTGCTGACCAACAGTGTATACCTATTAGAGTAAGCAGAAGCGAAGAAGGCTGAATGGGAGAAACAAACTACCACACACCCTGACATCATTTGGGATCCTGCTAATTTCGGTACTGGGCTCTGTGTCCTGAGGGCCGAGACCCACAGGGAGGGCACAGGGTCCCTTCTGCGCTCGCTCAGTGTGCCATGGGAACAAAGAACGCCCTGCTCCTCCCATCAGGGACCCCTGCCACGTTTCCATGGGAGCAGGGGCACAAGGATTTTTGCAAGTCCTGGAGGTGTTAACCCTCCTGGAGAGTCTGCAGCGCCAGAAATGCTCTCTCACGACAAGAAATGAATAAGGGGTTGTTCAGATTGACAAAAGATGCACGTGGCACGAGTCCCAGAAGTACATGTCACGTTTAATAAACTAATGGGAATGAGGAATACAAAGCCTCATCTGCATAGGTTAGGGGTTTTTTCTGTAAACTAGCTCATTTAATTTAAATATTCTCATGCAATGCTGAAAGCAAGAAGCCTAAGCTTGATTTATCTCGATCTACCTGAAGCACCCTGTTACAGTCATGCTGATTTCTCACAAAAGCACGGGAAGCAAGAGCCGGCACAAATGCAGGAGCTCTCCCTTGTCCAGGGTGTGAGACTCAAGAAGTCGAACAGACCAAGGGCTGAAAAAACAACTGACCCGCCTCACTTAAGTCTCTAAATATAGCATGCAATATGAAATTTAAAATCCCATCGCTTCGCAAAAAGAACAATACTTTATCTCGTCACTTCCATTAAGTGTTAATTACAAAGATAAGTAAATTTGAACTGAAATTTAAAATATCTTAACACTGAGGATGTCACATTTTTAGTCTAAAGAAATGAATTTATTTTTTGCTTGTACTAAAGGCAGTTTAATCATAGGATCAGTACAAACTGAACAAAAAATGTTATTTCTTTTTATTTTAATGAACTCCTGTGCTAGAGACCAATTTCTTCGTTTTATTACAAACTATTATAAAAACTGAAAAGGGGAGAGGAAATTAACACAGCAGAGTCTCACCAAAAAAGACAAAAAAAGACAGGAAAAACTCCTGGTGGCAAATTAAAGCACTGCTCCTGCTGGGAAGATAAATGATACCAAAAGGGACAGTTCAAAGAATCCTCTCATAAATATTCCAAAGTTTGGAACAGAAATTGACTGAACATCGAACCAAAAAAGAAGCTTTCTCTCAGGTGTCTCCTCATGGCCATTGTCCCAACCTCCCGTGCCTTTCATGCACAATGAAGAGTTTTGCCTGGGTAAGGAATATCATATCATGCCTCTATTGTTAAAAAAAAAATCCCCAAACAAACAAAAAAGAGTCACACAAAAAAACCCTCAAACCTACCACCAAACAAAAATAAAAAAAGCTACAAAAATGCAACCAATTTGGAAAAACATCTGAAGTGCAAATTGAGCTCATGAAAATTTGAACAGGATTCCCTCTTTGGCATTGAGCATCTCTTGCAGGCATTTGGGACAAGAAACACCCAGGCAATCAATCACATGCCAGCAAGACTTGCAAAAAAGTGATGTGCACATGGTGTGAGGACATAGAAAGGAACACTGGCTACCAGACTGCCTTGTTGCTGTCCCAATACGCTCCAAGTCAGGTTTCTGCATCTTAACCTTTTCCTGCAACAGCCCAGTAAGAGGAACAGTTATCAGGGATGGTGACCTCAGCTGGAAACATCTGAAATAAGTTATTGACACAAACTGCAGAAGGAACTGAATAAAATTCACCTTAAATTCCTGTTTCATATTCTTACTTACAAATATTTCTGGGGAAATACGGTGTCAGAGTGTTGCAGGATGTCATCTGGTGCATGAAGACCAGTCCTCTATAAAAGAGGAGCAGTGGAGGAAAAGCGGAAAAGGTCAACTTTTAATATGCTTGTGCTAAAACAGAGCAACTAGAGTAACCAACTGAAACTTCATTCTGTAAGAAAAGTTCTGATCTGACCATTTTCAGGTCCTACTTTAGAAGGGACAAAAGGACATAGCTATCAGAGAGAGAAACTGTGAGACTGGTGGGTAAATAACAGAGAGAATTATTAGAAGTGAAGAAAAAAAAAAAAGGATAATTACTTTCCCAGTCTATTTTTTGGATGGCAAACTCTTTAAAACAGATACAAATTCAAGACAATGTCCATATACTGGACTGTTTGACGTCAGTGCATTATGACACTTCCTTGGCAGCGGATGCTCTGTTCTGCAGTATCCCTTGTCCTCAGCTGCTCAGAGAATTGTGAAAAACTTTCCTTTGGGGATGACTCTGTCCCAGCTGAAATATGAATTTCAGTGGAAAAGCTCACAGGAATCTATTTAGTCATTTTGCATTGGCATAAACTGGGAAAATGGACTTTCTCCTTGGGAATAAAGAGCTGTCATGACTACATGAAGACAAAGAAACCCAAAAAGACTGAATCTGAAAGAACAGCAGACAAAGAGCAGTTCCCTATTCCCAAACTTTTGCTAGTGTGCATGGTCCAATACCTGTGTCAATAAAAACACTGCCATTAAATACATAGGCTTATTCCCCAGCAGCGTCATGGAAATTACTTCTTTTCTCAAAAACCCTCAATCCATCTCTGCTTTGGCTGAGACATCCTTAACTAACTTGCTGACTCTCAACAGTACCTACAGAGACGCTGTCCTTCCTTACCTGTCTGCTCCAAAATAACAATATCAGTTCCTGTGGCTTCAAGAGGTTTGAATACAGAGAAAAATGTTAATGCCAACATGAGTTTATATAACAAATAGCTTCTCTGTTCAAACTTTTTGTTCTTTATGATTCAAAACTATGTAAAGATATTTGGGGAACTTCTTTTATTTTTCTAGAAAAATTTCTGTATGCACACAAGGCAGGAGATTGGGTAAAACCAAGAACATTTATTATTACCTGTTTATTCTTTTGATTTGCAAATGATTCAATCATTTATCTTGGAGGAAAAATAACACTGAACCAATAACTGAAAAACAAAGTGCACAAGTGTCCCTGAGTTCATGCATCAGCACTTTAATATGTTGTGCAGGGACAGAAACCACAATCTGTTTCCGAACAATTGTCAATCAAAAAAAAAAATCCTAACTTCACAAGATAACTGTTTGCAGTGTTTGCAGTGAATAATTCAACCATCTGTCAAGTGCAGCTGGGCCCTATCCCTTCTCTTCACATTGAGTATCGCCTTTTTTTAGGTGTGATCAAGGAACACACCAGCATCAATTTGACAGGTTATAAGACACACTGGCACATGCTGCTCACCTGAGCGAGCCTCTTCCCATGCCCGGCCACTGACGATGGGGAGCATACGGGCAGAGGGGGAGAGGGAAAGTCTTCTTTCACAGGAAAAGAAAGGTCTGAAGAACAGCTCAGTAAGTGACACACTACGCTATCCCAGGATGTATGTGTGGGAATCAATGACAATGTCACCAGAATCCATCCATCATACTCTACATGGCAACAACAAAGCTGTAAGTTGAAATAAACTGTTCTAAACTGTATTTCTGGTAGTTGGTGTACTTTTAATAAATGTTTTCTGTGTATTGTCAATGGTACACCTTATTTTCTTGTTTTCAGCAAATCCCATTTTCTGCTCTCCTCTGCAGAAACTCCCATAAAGCCCAGTATCATCAATGAAGCCTCTTCCTCCATGAGGCATGGCAAAAGCTCAGTTCCACTAAACCACTGCAAAGCCACCATAAAAAAAATAATAAATAGACCCTTGAAAAATCATTCTGGTTCCTTAAAAAAAATACATTACATTTTGTTCTAATAAGGCCTCTCTTGATAGAAAATATTTAATGCGGAACACAATGGTAAAATTAATTGCCCAGGAAAAAACAAACAAACTGCACAAACTGGTCTTTGTCTAACGTGTCTGCCGACAAAGGCCAAGCAGGAGGGAACAGACAGTTAATTGTTTTCCAGATCATTGTGGCGGGTCTCTGAGCACTTGCACCTCCATTTGCCTGGACTGTCAGTGCTGTCTATGCCCCATTAAACACACCAGCAGCATTTATACTTTCCTTGCAGAAAAAAAAAAGGTATGTTCAGCTGACAATTTCCAGTAGGGGGAAAAAATTCAACACATTAGGGCTGTTTTTATCAGAGATTATTTTCAAAGCAGACTTTTTAAAGAATGTGAAATATGTGGTGTTTTTGGATTTGCCCAGCACTCGTGCTACCTGTGCTGTGGAACCCAGCAAGTGAGGCAGACCTACAATCACAGCTTCCCACTCTGAGATTTAGGGCCAAACTTTTTTCCATTCTACCATGAAAGGAATTAAGAAGTACAGCCCATTCATACAAGAGAGAGGCCAACATCAACATCTTTTATTTTATGCATTTAAAATTGTTCTCAGGCCTAGTCACCCAAAAAAGTGTTTTGAGGTGAAGAGACATTTCTGGGGAATTAAAGACATGCAGCAAGCACTTGTAGATCGAGCTCCTTGAAGCCATATTTGTCAACAACTTAAAAGGCTGAACTGTAGCATATCTCAAATATAAATAAATAAAAGCTAAAATATTTTATATTGCTTTCCACCAACATCTCTCATTTTCACATTAAAAAAACCAAAACACCAATTAAAAAGAAATACACCCCGGATCATATCAAGTCACCTCAAACACCATAGCAAGGAAGAGCCCTTTCTCAACATTAAAACCGCAAACCCCTCCCCACACCATATTTTCAAGTATCAAGATTGATAGAGACAGTTCATTTTTTCTTTTAATACAGAAAAGGCTAAATAGATTTCAATATTCTGCTGCTGGCATTGCCCCAAAAGGCAAATATCCAAAACATAGCAAAAACATTTATTAAATCCAGCTTTTGCTTTTTCAGAAGCAAACAGCTTCAGCAAAGAGGCAGTCCCAGCCAGACAAAGTGGATAAAAATAATTGAAAGTATCATGTTCTCATTAACCAGAATTACATCTCAAATCAACCCTTACATAGGCACAGAACAATTCCCTTCTCTTTCACACTCTCCGATTTTAAACTCCTTGCACTGTCTCTTGATATTCGAAGTACATCTTCCCCCATTGGAGACAAACGTGAGAGCAAACATTATTTAAAACAGTTATACAAGTGTTTTTGTCTCATCTGAAAGAGGCCTTTCACCTATTTAAACTGAAAAACCGTTTCCAAAGCACAAGGAGGCCTTGAAACGTCCCATGTGTACTCTTCAGTGTGTAATTACAAAGATAAGAGGTGACACATTCATTTTGGTAAAAATCCATTAAGCAGGCCTCCAAAGACAGAAAAATCTCTTATTGATGTGGTATTTGCTCTTTCAGACAGATATCACACCATGTAGCAAATCTATCCAAAAAAAGTCCAATATGGCAATCAACTGGATTTACAAATTCTTGCATTGGTATTGTTACAGCTGGTATTCTATCACCACAACTTAATCACCTTCAAGTAATATAAACTACTCTGGAAGGAACCCAAGGGTTAGTTCAGAGTATTTTTAGTATTTCTCTTCTAATCAACATCAGTGTCTCCCTCTTTCCCCCAAGCTGATTTTCTCCTGAAAAGTGTGTTACAAGAGCAAAAACATGAGACAGAAAGGAGGCGAGCATTTGGCACATTGCATAGCTGGTCAAAGCTGCAATCACTCTTTGCAACACTTCAGGGTCTCTGGAAGCAATCTGATCCCCCTAAAGTTATTCACCTTTTTATTCCTTATGAACATAAGCTGCAGAAATAACTGCTGTCCACTGAACATGCATCGTGATTTACTGCAGTGTGATATTTAAGCCAGAGTTCTCAAAATTATGTGGCTGGCAACCAGCTGCTGCAGACCATCTACCAAGGACGGGAAGCGATGGGGCAGTCCAATAGCCCAAGAGGCACAAAGTGGCAGCAACTTCTCCTGCTGGAAGCCACACACAGCTGTTGCTCAGTCACCCACAGCAGTGACATGTGTCATACGAGGCTGAGCAGTGGCATTCACCTAGAATGACTTTAGCTCACCTCTCCACGCTTTTGTAAGTATTCCTCTAATATACTGCCCTCTCCTTTCTCGTTGAAAAAAATAGGCATTTTAAAACTTCCCTTCCAACTTTGCAATGCCCTCCCCAAGAGCAACACTGACTTGGTTTGGCAGGGACTTAACAATGCTACTGAAAGGCATCGGGAAGGGGACAGCTCAGCCTTGCCAGGGAACTCCCACGCTGTAGCTCCCTGTCTAATGGCCTTGCCCTCTGCCGCGGGGAGGAAAGCAAAGGGCAGTGCTCAAATCTTGCCACTTCTCAAGGACAACAACTAACAGCCGCCAGTACATGCTGAACTGCTGCTGCTATTTTTGTAAACAAAGTCCCTCCTCAAGTGCCAACCTGTACTAGCCACAACCATGTTAAAAAACAAACAAACAAACAAAAAAAAAGCCATGAAACAACAAAAAGCCCAGTGTGAGATGATTCTGGTGATTAAAGGACAATTTTGAATAACTTAAGTCATTTGAAGAGTCTCATTCATTTAACTGAAACGTTTGGGTGCGTGAAAGCCAGCAGGCATCACCTGCCACGTTCAGGAAGGTGAGAAAAGGCAGAAGTAGCAGTGGTAAGCACTTACCAGGTCGTATGCTGCCAGGACCTTTTTCTGCACATCGGGCATGGTCCCCAGAGGCTCTAGGTATGGAAATGCGTCCTTCATGCAGAGGGTAACAGAGGGTGCGTTGTCGCTGCTCACGAGCCGCGAGGACAGGGTCAGGATGCACTGCTTCAGGCTCGCAATGGGTGGCAGCCCACACAGCTCCTTGACAGACACCATGGCATTCTGGGGGAAGGAAAAGAAATACTTGAGAACAGGTTGCTACTCGGTCCCCCTTGCCTCCCTCTCTCCCCTGATGTGGGGCACTGCTACCTCGCTGCCCCTGGGCTCCCCCGTGGTCCCTGGAATGCCAGTGCACACAGGAATTCCCAGCCAGCCCCATTCTCAGCTCCCCAAGCCAGCTCCAGCTTTCCCCCACGCCAGGTATCCCAGCTGCCAGCTCTGCAGCTACTTTGCATTGCAAATCCAGCCCCGATGGGGACAAGCTCTGGTCCCCAGCATATTAAACCATCAGCCTAAAATGCAATTTCTCTTCCCAACTGTTCAGACTCCAATTACTTTTGATGCTGTAATCACCTCGTTCTCCGTCATTATCATCCTCCAGCAAGAACAAGTTCAACAGACCTCAGATTTCCCATGGGAAAGGCAAGCAGGAAAAAACCACTCTGTTTTCAGCCTTGCATTACCACATCATAAAGAAACACAAACACTCTTTCCCCTTCATAGGTCACACGTAAGAAAATCAATACTGGATATACAGGTCAAACCAAACTAACATGCCAGGATTTATTTATTTATCAATCAATGGATGTACGGTTGACATGCCCTCATCATTTAGCTTCTTGAGTCGTACAATGAGTGACCAAGATGCACAAAATCTAAGCAAGAGAGTATCAGAACAACCCATACCTTGTAAATGCTCCCACAGACATCTTGCTGAAAACACAGTCACCAGAAGATGCCCAGCTCATTCATAGAGGTTTTTCTCATTAATCAAATACATTAGCACACAGTCAAATGTAACCACTGTGCCTTTGCAAAGCATTCCCCAGAACAAGATCTTGTACTGAAATTCCTTTTGGAAGGCACGTTGATGCTTTTTCTAAGTCAGATTCAGAGTATTTTCTTTTATATAGTTCATATACATAAGCATGACCTAAACAGAAGGTGGAGTCAGTGGTTCAAAGTAGTTACTTTCAAGGCCTGCAGGAAAGGAAAGGCTGGGAAGAGTTTCCCATTCTTAAAAATATGCTTAGACTATTCCTTCGGGAGTGATTTAAAACTTATGTCATTTTGTAAACTTTCCCAGCTGCCAACATTTAATTTGCTTTAGACTCTGTCCAGAAGAGTGGGGTCAATGAAGTGCTATGTGTTTTTCTCTTGTTTTCAAGAAAGAAAAATGAATTGTTTCTGTATCTTTACCAAGGAGATAGTTATGGCTGATTTCAGCTATTTATTAAAGAAAAATGATTGTTTAATGCTATTCAGTTTTGTTTCTAGGCAGCGCCTGGACCTCCAAATTGAGCTGTCCCTTAATGAACCCGCAGAGTCTCCCCCGACACGGAGGAGAGCTCTGGGCAGCCTGGTTCTTGTTTGGCCTCACTGCCACTTCACCTCCTGCTGACCACAAAGGTCTAACCCGGGCAGTCGTGATGGTGCCGTGCAACTGGTCCTCAATGCCCCTGGTTACCGCTGGCTCTGGCTGCTCTCAGGGCAGCATGGGTGGCCGGACACGGTGCCAGGAGACCTCTGAGGCGAGGCAAGGCACCGGTGTCTGTGCCAGCCTGCAGCCAGCCAAGACAACACAGCTATTTAGCAGGGAGGAAATTGCAATCCAAGTGGCATTCAGTGCCTACATGGAACATCTGCAGCCCTTGGGCAAACAGTGGCAACACACACTCAGGGCAAACCTGCTGCTCTTTGCATAGTGAGTTTCTCTGGTGTAGACAAAACCTTAATGACACATCCACTGACTTTCTTACGCTCATCCAGACAAGAAAATTAAAAGCATAACCCTCACTCAGTTAGCAAAACAAAAACTGGCTTTTATTTTCCAGGATGAGTGAGGAAATGAAGTTTTTAAGGCCTGGGGGGACAAATGTTCTGCTTTGTCACACAAAAACAATCACTAAAGCATGTGTTTGGAGAGGGCATATTGACTTTTAAAACATTTCTGGCTAATCCCACATTTGCTTGTTAGTTAACACCTCTAACTATCAGCTCTCTGATGTCCAGTTAAAGGTTGATAACAGCTGTGGGTCTGAAGCTTCACGAGCTTCCACCAGCTTCAACAAGTTTGCTCTACCAGCAACTCACAGTAGGACCTTCACTTCCACATTCAGGACACACCAATGCACATGATGAAAGTGTCGTACCTGCATATTCTCTCTCATGTCAGTAGCCTCTCGTAGCGGATGCACTGCCAGTTTAAAGATGTCATCGATAGTCTTGAGACCAGTGTTCCTCAGCATGGTGTACTCCCTTGCTTTCTTTCCGATCCTCACTGAGAGGCTGCGCTTTTGGGCCTTCCCACCTCCACTTCGGTTGGTTATTGCAATGTGAACAAAGAGGGTAACGTGCTCCATGATATCACCAACAAAAGACCGCAGCGGTATGTGCCTGTATCCGGGCTGTAAGCACTCCAGCGGGATGGTGTACTGCCCTATGAACTCATCCCCAATGTAGTCATCGTCCAAAACAACAAAACGGATCATGGCCAGCTCCGGTAGATTGATCTGGAATTCAAAGCTTTCATCAAAAATGGGGTTATCACTGTTTTGTTGAACAGTTTTAGTTCTTTGTTCAGTGCAGTCTGCAGGAATGCCATGTATTTCTATGCAGACATAGGGGTCTATGACATCCCCCTTTGCACATGCACCCTTGGGCTTTGGAAAGTTCTGACCACTGATTATTTTGACATGAAGGACTTGCGGAGAGACCCCTGGAACAATGCCCTTGGTATTTGCGCTGAAGTAAGACACTTCATCACGCATCACTGAGGGCCTGAGAACATACCCGCATCCCCCATTCTGTAGAAACCAGCCAGTGTGTAGGTCCATCATGGGCCCTGGAGTCTGATAGTTCATTGCCACTATCTGACAACCACAATTCCAAAAATCTTGAGGATTTAAGTTACTGGAGTCTATCCTCATAGCACTTGGGTACACCCTGGACAGAAATTTCTTGTTGTAGTTGACAAAATCTTCAGGGTATTCATTTGCAATCCGACTGGCTTCTGCCTCACTGAAGGAGCACATTTCCCAATAATTTTGAGCTTTCATGGATGTCTCAAAGTCTTTGTATTGGACAGATTTGCATAGGGACACCAAGTCAGACAATTCCCTGCAGAGCCAGATCAGCTTCGGCTCCCTTGAGAAGTCCTCTGACAGTCTGCGTGATATTTCAGCCTCTTCGTCTTCGTCTGTGACTTCTCCTTCTAATATATCCTGGTCACAGGGCAGCTTCTTTCCCTTCACAATGATCTTCATTTTCAGTTTCTCAGGTGATGGGAGGTAGACTTCTGAGGATAAAGGTGCCTCAGTGTAGAGCTTGTTTCCAAAGATCCTTTTCATGTGTTGTACCACTACCTTCTGCTGTTGTACCGAGCAGTGGTTCCCCAAGCAGAGAATAAGGGGGTATTCTGAAGCAAAAAAGGCCAATTTGTTTATTACCTCAATCACATTTCTAAAGGCAAGTGGTGATGTCATGTTGTTACGGTTACAAATAATGGGTTCATTATCCGGGCCGTCACAGACATCTAGTTCAATACTCCGACAACTCATTTTTAAAGCTCTGACATAACCATTGATATCAGCTGGTCCTCTGAGCTGGTCTTCTATTAGATATGTGTTGTGGGATGCATTGATGTAGTAATGTGACAAAGGCTGTGTCATGTCTTGGACAATTTTTTTGTGCTCTGGGTCAAAAATATCACATTCTGGGGACAACAAGTATTGAGTAAATCCATCAATTGCAAGGAAACCTTTCAAGCGCCCCTCTTGAGAAAGCTCGTACCTGCGTATAATATCTAGACACATTTCTTCTGTTATGTGGGTCACTCCTTGCTCAGCCTCTAAAAACAGCATGAGGTCATTGGCATCTAGGTACTCTTTGTTTTTAGATATCTGTACAAGCAAGAAATAAACTTCAGGTCTTGTGCAAAGTTCGCTGAATGCTTCACAAAATTCCTCTTTTGTTACTCGTGTTGTCAGTTTCTCTTTGCTCTTCTGGATTTCTTTAAATTTTAATCTAATCTTTGATTCCTTTAAGGTAGGGTTTAGTTTCTTGATTAGCTCCACAGATGTATCTTCTAACATTATGCCATTACCATCAACATCTGCTGCTTCGAATACAGTTTTTAGCCAGGCAAACCGTGGGGTATTATGGCTGCTTTCCATCAGATCCAGGGGTTGTTTGCTACGAGAAACCAAGTACCTTAATCCTGATACCCAAATATTGGCCACATCAGCTGAATTGGCAACCAAGTCAAGGGACTCATAGTTCTCACCATGAATTACTGACAGCGCACAGTCCTCAGAAATCTGGTCTGCAAGTCCATTATTCCTGAACGTTTCTGTGTTCTTCCCTAGTCTAATTTCTTTTATAGCAGAAATATCAAGCTTGGCTTTCTCAAGGTCCTTTTTGGAAGGCTCCCAACGAAGAGCCTGCAGGTCAGAATCCAGAGTGAAAAAACGGTTATAAATCCGTGAATTTGGACGAACTTTCTTCAATTCACACCCAGCCTGCATAAAGCTGATGCAGTCACTGGCACTGCTTATTTTCTTCTCTGATGGCATGCTGCTGAAGGACACTGTTTTCTTTCTTCCACATTTTTGGTTTGAAGGATCCTGTAAAATAATTACATTTAAAAAAAAAAGAAAAAGAAAGAATGAATAAGTTTTCTTTGGCCATTCCACAAGTACATAAATAATAGAGAAGATATGTTTACATAAAGGCAATTCATGTTCTTCTGAACCTCAAAACACAACATATTATCCCTTCCCACAATTCAGTTCCCTAATGAGCTATAAAATATACTGAGCTGTACTGTGACTTGACTGATTGCAGCATGAGACATGTCAAGCTTTCAGAGTGACGCTTGCAGCTACTAAACTGCCTTCCAGATCTCAGCAACTTGCAACAGCTCTAAGGAGGTGGTATCTGGTTGTGTCACATACATATTCAAACCAGACATATATGGTAAGAGGGGTTTCATAGGAAGCTCCAGCACCTGGTTAAGTTCTGCATAACCAGAAGTGGGGTGGATCTCACCAGGATTTAAGAGATATCCTGAATAAAGAAGGAATTTTGGGATAAAAAGGCAGAAAAATAGAGTCTCAGCCTATGTAGGAGGAGAAGGGGAAGCAGTCTCCAAAGCAGTGGTGGGAGGAGAGCCTGGGATGGGTCAGCATGCCCGTGGGGCACATGTGACAGCAGATGAATGTCCTGCCTCAATTCTGTCTCTTTTCTGCAACCTTGGACACCTCAAGCAAAACTAAAACAAAACCAAGCAACGGTCATGAGTCAGACCCCTGAGATACACACCCAGGAGAGTCTGGGCTCTCTTATTTGTATCTTTTAGTGTCCTTTGCCAAAGGACATTCTCACTAGGCTGAAAAGCTTATGCTGCATGCCCAACCGCGTAGGTCTTATGGCTGCTCTCATGGGAGAACCACATACCCCCCTGCTCAGCCCTAACCTACTTCACACTCTCTTGTCTCCCCATTTGCTTTGAAAAGTAGCTATTCTGGTCATTTCTGTGTACCAGGACCAAAAGATGTTGTGGGAAAATGGACAACCAGGCAAGAAACCTAAAGCCTTTTTCTTTAGGGCATATATTCTACCTCCTCTTGAGAAAATACTTAGCCAGATGTGTGACTGTCTTTTCAGTATCAACTACCTACTTGTTGCTGGATGTAAACCCAGCTGCCTGCAAAGCTTTCAGTAATTTTAATGCAGCAACTAAATTTAAATCTTTTCCCACATATTATCAATTCAAAACATTTCACAGTAATTATAAATTGCAAATCATTCTTTTTTTCTCTGCATGATTTTCAACTACTCCATTAGTATATAAACTATCCAACAGCTACCAAAAATATTTTTAAAATATCTTTCAAGGCTGTAATTAATAGTGAAACACTTGTTAAATTTGCTTTCCCTCCTATTTCCCTAGCCACCAAAAGCAATACTTTCCCACTTGTCTGCCTTCTGCTGTTGGAGGGAGTTTTGCTACCTGGATTTCGAGTAGAAGAGGAGTGCCAGGGTGAGGAAATGTTGCTGCTGGGTAGAGCATCTCAGGCCCAGCTGTGAGAGGTGCACCAGGGACAAGCTTCCTGACAGCCCCAGGGGATGTGCTTTAAGACACCAAAAACCTTGACTCCCAAACCCTTTCCAGCCTGGACTACCCTCCCCTACCCCAGGAGCTGGTTCCCAGCAGATCCCATTTATCTGCTGCATCATTCACCCTCCCTCAAGTCATACTCCCCTTCAAATCCTAAATGCAACCCCTGCTCTAGAAGTGCCCTCCATTCACCCATCACTGTCCTTCTGCTGCTTTGCACCACCCATGCACAAGCAGGACCCTGTGTTGGCCTCCCAGCCATAGAGCTGTAAGAACATCTCCATGCATTGTTTGCATGTTTGTATAGATACTTTCAGCAAATTAGCCAGCATAACCGCTTCTACAAAATTGCTATTGTCATTCGCTCACTTCATTCAGTAACATTCGAAATATTTCCAAAATCCCAGCCCCACAACAACTGGATTTAAATGCTGATGACTGGATCTGCTGTGAACAAAATCAAAATCTCTAAACTTCTTATGCTAATGATTTCTCATTAAACTGAAACAGTGACTTCTACTGACAAGAAGAATTACTCTAGCCATACATTGTAGTATTTATTATGAGAATTGGTCTTAAAAAGCAGAAAGAAAGTCAATGAAGCGAGTGCCTTGGGTCAGCTACTTTTTTAATTACAGTTTTCTGCTAAAATATTCTGTTCCTGCATTAACATACTGCATTTTAATACACAGCTATGGCCATGAAAATCTTCAAGAAATAGAATTCAAGGTAATGAATATAAACTGATGTGGCTGATTACCGCACAGGTTCTAGAAGAGCCTTTTCTTTCTTATTTCTTTAGGTTTACAGGAGAAATACTTAGATACAAAATTGATGATTAATTATTTTTCTCCTATCATTTATCTCATATTCTTTATCAATGATCTGAGCGAGGGGATTGAGTGCACCCTCAGTAAGTTCGCAGATGACACCAAGTTGGGTGGGAGTGTCAACCTACTGAAGGGTAGAAAGGCCTTATAGAGGGATCTGGACAGGCTGGATCGATGGGCCGAGGCCAATGGGATGAGTTTCAATAAGGCCAAGTGCCGGGTCCTGCACTCGGGTCACAACAACCCCAGGCAGTGCTACAGGCTTGGGGCAGAGTGGCTGGAGAGCTGCCTGGCAGAAAAGGACCTGGGGGTGTTGGTCGACAGCAGGATGAACATGAGCCAGCAGTGTGCCCAGGTGGCCAAGAAGGCCAACAGCATCCTGGCCTGTATCAGGAACAGTGTGGTGAGTAGGACCCGAGGGGTGATCATCCTCCTGTACTCGGCACTGGTGAGGCCTCACCTCGAGTACTGTGTCCAGTTTTAGGTCCCTTACCACAAGAAAGACATTGAGGTGCTGGAGCAGGTCCAGAGAAGGGCAATGAAGGTGGTGGGGGGTCTGGAGAGTAAGTCTTCTGAGGAGCAGCTGAGGGAGCTGGGGTTATTCTGCCTAAAGAAAACGAGGCTGAGGGGAGACCTTATCGCTCTCTACAACTACCTGAAAGGACCTGGGGGTTGATCTCTTCTCCCAAGTCACAGGTGATAGGACACGAGGAAATGGCCTCAAGTTACACCAGGGGAGGTTCATATTGGATATCAGGAAATATTTTTACACTGAGAGGGTTATTAAGCATTGGAATGGGCTACCCATGGAAGTGGTTGAGGCACCATCCCTGAAGGTATTCAAAAGACGGGTTGACATAGTGCTTAATGACATGGTTTAGTGATGGTTTTGGGGTTTTTTTATCAGAGTTAGGTTGACAGTTGGACTAGATGATCTTAAAGGTCCCTTCCAACCAAGACAATTCTACGATTCTATATAGGAAGAAGTATTAATGCCCTTTGAATCTGCAGTGATTCATTCCTTGATGGACAGTAGTTCCTCAGGGCCAGACCTGGAAAACTCATCAGAGCAGCATAACTGATTTAGCTAGAGGTCTGCCATTCTGTCTTTGCTAGAGAGGTGGGAATTGTTATGTAACTGTATTTTTTTCTGCAGAAAAATAGAAACCATTTAACTATTTATTTTTAGTTCCAAAATACCTGTGCTTTTTGATGAAAATAAACCACAGAAATAATCAGCTATTTTGGGGGTATTAAGGTGGAAAAAAATCCTAATTGGCCTTGTGGAAAATCAACAAGAGCTGCCTTTTAACGTTGAGTCTTAGTCTCTCAGAGATTTGGAGGAAATTAGATTATTCTCTGTGTCCTCTTTCCCTGATTTTATTTTTGATGGATACTTCCAGTTTTGTACTTGGTGGTATGTAATGAACATCAGAAGTGTACAACAGCAGTCCTTCATCTCTGAGTAGGACTTCCCCATATCTTTTAATCAATTGAATCAAATTCAAGCCTAATCCATGGACTAATTGCCTAAAATTAACAAGATCTGAGTATTACTGACATTGATAGGATTATTTTAACTGGTACTAACAATCTCCCCAGTCTACTGCATAATACACACAAACCCTGCAAAACTACAATTGCTAACTGAGCTTATTAATGCGTCAGCTATTCCTCTCTCGGTCCCTAGAGAATAGGAACATACTCGGTCTTTGAAAACAAGAACTGCTAATTTAGATTTAATGAGACAGTTTTCATTCATAATTATCAAGAAGTTATTTATTCTAGTGCTGCAAAAAATTAAAATGTGTTTCTGTAAACTAACATGCTGTCTTCTCAGCCTGACAAGCCAGGCACTCGCCTTTGTTCTGCCACATTCATATTGCTTGAACAAGCATATCCAGATCCTGACACCATGGTTTGGCCAGGCCACACACCTCCAGGTTCAAGGGGTCACCCTGGGGAGCAGAGAGGTGTTTTCTTCAAGGAGTGTTCTCCCTCCACTGGGCTCCACTCATGTCAGAGTTTAGAAAAGACAATTTGAATACATTTTGCAGCCCCACTGATCTTATGCTGAGCTTAGTTTGACTGAGCTCAGACTTAAGTTCCTAATTTTAGTTTAACTATTGTCTGTCTTTAAGTCTCTACCATAATCCAATTTCGACACATGGTTCTTCTAAGACAAAGCATCCAGCTAAGAACAGTTTTGTGTTGCAGTGCCTCCAGTAGCTAAATTCCTCCTCTGTGTTACCTTTCACTGGAGACTTCAAACAGGAACAAGTACAGTCACCTGGCAAACTACAAGCTGCCAACATCTTAGGCAAATAAATAGCAAGCCTGCACTCTTGCGCTACCTGCCAAAAACATTCATACTGCAAATTATAAAAAAAACTTTCTACAGTACTCACACACACAAGAGCACTTTTTCCCCTTCATTAACCAAAGAACAATGAGATGTACCCCTGAATCTTGGAGGTGAAAAGTTTATCTTTCTCCAATATGCTAAGTCCATTAAAACTGATCTTACGACACAGTAACTGGCCTAGGACTGCCATTTATCCTCAGTCATGTGTACTGATGACACTGAATTTATTGTGGCAACAAAAGAAGGAAAGGATGACATTTGCCAAGAAAAGAAATCTACATCAGTGTGAAAACAAGCAACTAACTTGTAGATTTTTCCACTCCAAGACTTTCCCTACCAGAGATAACCTAGCTCTATACAAAACACTGTTACTGGAAACAAACACAACCAGTTTGCATGCAAAGTACCCATAGAAAAAAGAAAATCCCTACTTATACGGGAAAACTTGTGCTTTCCAAGGCAAGACACTTTTTTCAAAGTTACTCCAACTGTGGGTTCCTTCAGTGCTTTGGACATCTCCTATAACTTGACCTAATTGGCTGACTCCATCTCCTGCTCCTGACCCTGCATAATGTCCATTATGCAAAAATGCCTCAAGACCTTAACCACAAGACCACTTCAACATGTGCTTAGCTTGCAGTGTATACACAGCTGCTCTGAGATCAATTAACAACAAGGAGACATCTCTGAGTGCTGGCTTTACTGCATCCTAACATTGCAAACAACTATTTTCTAAAGGTTTCTGAAGGAGGAATTCAGAGCTTTAGTCTAAGCACACTCCCAAAATAGTAGAAGCTCTCCTGTTGAACACATCATCCTCGTCAGAGGGACTGGATATGTAAACAGTGGGATCAGTAAGCCATCAGCAGTTGTGGGAAAACTCCACCCCATTCAGCCTGACCTCTGACCACTCAATCTTCTGCTGTTTAAATCAAAGAGCTAACAGAAATAAATATGTGGGATTAAAAAAAATATGAATAAACATGCTCTCCACCTCATTTCACCCCCTTGGTCAAAACTATAGGACATAAATCGTTGAGCTTAAGTTAAGAAACAGGGCAGTAATAAAAGCTGTATGGCAACCGTACACACAGAAGTCAAGCTCATGAATTATTATTTGTCTGCAATAAAGTTACCTGAAGGGCCTCTAAAGGCCCTTCCAGAATTCCAGGATTCTGCTAAGGAGGATAAGGGCAAAAAGCATCACTTAAACGAAGACACCAATAGTCCATAAAGCACCGCAGGGTTTCTGTGAAAGGATGTGAAATTCAGTAATGATGCTGAGAGCTAAACTTGTTAAGTGTGGTTAAGAGCCATTTCCCCCAAAACCCAATTCACGTTTTCACCAGTGAGTATCACCGTTGCTGAAAGAGAAGCTTTATTCTAATCTTTGCTATTTCCCACGAACCTAACACTAAGAAATCCATAACAGCTTAGTCTGTCCTCACAAATAGACTGTGATAAACGGTGCATCCTAAAAGCTATCTACTCTGGAAACTCCACATGCTCCACTTAATTGGCCAACTGATTAACTGATTATTTTTTCCAGGAGAAACTAATTAGCTCTACAGACTGAGATTTTTTGGGATGCTTCTAGATATTTCAGTTATATACAGACAGAGTCCCAGCCTCTCAAAATCTTAAAGCTTTACAGTACTCGTGGTGGGAAATTGTACCTTTAAACATTAAGGAAAGTCAGTGAGTCACTAGTAGCACTCAAAGCACCATGTAGTGGATTGAAAAATGATGGTGAAATTTTTCTACAATCAAGTCGCAGAAGGGAAGGTTTATATAAACTATCCAAGAGAACACAGAAAGACAATGCTGAGGCCAGGGCCGCAACCAGACCTCATGTGAGTGTGAGGCTTGGTCCATCTGATCAGATATGCGACTCAAAGCTTGAACGCACAGTACCAGCACATGATTACTACAGGTAGCAATGATCATTGGAAATTGGTATTCATTACTAGGACATAAAGATTTTTTCTGTGCATCTCAGACATGTTCTGGCCATCCTCAGAGAGTATCCCAGGATTGCCCATTTTGCAGATTTTATCAGTTCTCCTCACAGTCCCTGTTACCACAACGAATTAATGAGCTGAACACCCTCTAATCTTTCTTGGCAAGGTCTGTAGTGTTTAAATATCAGATACGCACTGTGGCAACTCACAGGACAACAGAGATAAGGTTACCTACCCAAAATTCATCCATGCTGACAACTCATGGTGCAAAGCACCTTTGCACAGGGGCTGAACAACCAACCAAGCTCATCACTGGCACAGTCAGCTGCCAGTCACACTTAAGCTAACTGCACAGCTCAACAGATTGCCAGAGCAGATGTTAATGCTGTGGGATCAACCTCCCTAGCCTCTTCAAGGCAAAATTCCTGCTAATTCAGGGATTTGAGCACATGTGGTGTAAAGACTAGATCCAAAGTTGAACACATGCACTCTTAAAGGCTGAGATACACACGTAATGGAATAAGCAGAAAATTTAAGGCAGACCAAAAATACAACATGGACAGATACATGAGAAATAGCTTCAGAACACAGTGTCCAACAATTTTCCAAGTACCAAAATAGTCACGCCAGCATGTCTGAAAATCCAGCTAGTTGTCATTAACTAGCAGTTTAACTTGAGCTTACGCTCCAAGCAGAAACTTAAGCACAATCATCATTCACGAGAAAGCAATGACTAAGGGATCTCAGATGCACGGGAAAGAAAAGTGTCATGGGGAAGAGCAATTTTAGCATTTACAGTGGGCTTTTCTGAACTCCCCAGGATTACTGAGACATTGGGTACGGATAGAGGACTGTCACCAAGACATATAAAAATGACTTTACAGGGAGCTTCTCATCAAAAGGGGAGGAAATGTCACCCTGCAAAATGGGCACCCTGAGGGCAGGAAAACAGAGAGAAGACAATAGCTTAACTATTCTTGGATGCCGAGTAGTCCTCGCTGGAGAAGTTCAACAGGAGGCAAGATTATAATGGCTTGTCTGCTTTCCTCTTTCCCTCCATTACTAAAAATCCCTTTCAAATACTGGACTGTAGGCTAGAGAGACAGGTAGAGAAGAACGTCTGGAGGAGATCTTTGAGAAGAACATCTGAACAAAAATGATTTGCTGTTCAAGGAATGCTTTGTTGTGTGTTTGCTTTTTTATATTCTTTTCTTTTTTAAAGCACTAGTATTGCCAAATTTATTCAGTTTTACCTTGAAGAAAATTTACCTTTGCTATTTAAATAACAAATGAGAGCAAAAGAGAAAAGCAGCACCACATAAAGACTCCATCTGGAAACAATTTTTGGAAATTAAATCCACGCAATGCAAGAAGGGTTTTTTTTCTGGCATGGTACGACATTGAAGTTACTACTTCAGCTTGTTTTTATAATTAGGGCCCTGAAGCCAAAGTCAAGAAGCTTCCAAGAGCACAAGAATATGAATAACCATTCAGTGCCATTCAGACTACCACTTCATCACTCCTTCTGCCATAATCGGTCCTGTAGTTTTCTTTTTACACTTTCTCATCCAACTGGTTTCCACAAGGACGTCCCTTAAATAAAGATGCAAGTACCTATGCTTTTATGTATTAAGCAACAATCTACAGTAAGAAATAAATTCCTGAATGACACTTCCATACATACACACAATGCCTCTGTGTAACCCTGTGGAAGATTCCATCTGATGAAGAAGATTTTCCATGGATCCTCTTCATTCTCCCAGTGCAACAAAACCTTCACTTATGACACCCCAAGTGCCAGATCTACTTCATCTGGGAGGAGGCTTTTAGTTTGGAAGGGGCTGACACAACCTACTGAACATAATGTCTCCAAACACTGCCACTCCCAGCTGCTCTGTTATTTCCAAGTACTTGGGTTGCTCACAGGCTGTAGTACTTATGAGTCTCCAAGGGCACCTTGGACATGGATTGAATTTATCCCCATGCTCTAAGGGAATATAAACCTGAGAAAGACAGAAAGACAGCTTTTGTCTTCAAGCAGAAACAGTAGCAGCAAGCCCTGGGAAAACGAGATGTCAGCTGCAGTGCTCCCAGGAGACCTCCATCATACAAACCCTCATTCTTTTACAGATTCTCCTTTGAATGCATCTGAGGCAAAAACTAAAAGGGGTATCTACTTAAAACAGCTAACCCTATAGCAATCACAGACCTGCCTTCCAGAGCTTCTCCCTCCATGCAAAGAGACCACAGCTCCTATCAGCCCCCATGTGTTGATAAGTAAAGCCATACTGAGCAGTCTGTACTAGAGTCCAATCAGTGTGGTCTCTGACCAGGGAAGAGAGATGAGTAACCAAACCAGGGATCCTTTTTAAGTACCTGAGTATTTGAGCTGATGGCTCAAAGAGAGTCTCTCCATGCCTTAAATGTAATCTGGAGACAAGTCACCACTGAGAATAACCAGTGGAGTTCAGGCAAACATAAACTTCCCCTGTTTATACCTACTTAAAACTTCTGGATTGATTTGAGGTTTACGAGGAGACTGCAGTGGTGGGGCCTTGTGCTGAAGAAAACCAAGACCTACACCTGAAGAAAATGGCCAGACACCTCACAGAAGGGACAGATGGGAAGCCGTGTTGCTGGCCACTGCTGAGGCAATGTCATTTAAAAAGGCTTACCAGAGAGGGAGCCCTGCGCTGAGGCGTATTTGTAAAACTGAGTATGGGGACATTTCCTGAAGTTTAGCAAGACTTATTTTGATGACAGATTCGTGGGGCTGCACTGCAAGGATCATGAATCTTATGCATTAGTGCACCCACATAACCTGCGTTATTCTTTCTGCAGGCATAATAAACACTGTATTTTGAAATACACAGCCCTCGCATTTAAAAAATACACATCCACTCTTTACGCAGCCATGGAGCCAAGGCCTTGCAAACGTACAGGGCATGTGACCATCCTGAGCTTGCAGCACAAACACTGAAGAAGATCCAAGATCAAGCATGGGGAAGCACCAAAGATCCAGCATTTCAGTATCTTCCCAACAGCTCTGACCACCATGATCCAGAGGACTGTAAAATATTGCAAGCAAACACTGTGCAGGCTCACTGAGAGTTACAGCATTACCCTGACATAAGGGCTGCCATGGCCCCGGGGAACAGGAAAACGAGCTCTGCAATATCTGCGCATCTCAGCACACTGTTAATGTTCATCTCTTTTGCTAGTCAGAGGTATGACAGCTCCGCAGCAAGAGCAGAGGACACTGCCACAATGTCCTTGCAAAACACAGAGACCAGAGCAACTTCCCACTGTCCCCACTTGAAACAAGATTTAGAAGCTGCTCCATACATTACAGCAGGGGTGGGTGCAATCACACCTACACCTGTGAGCTAACACAGAGATACCTGGCCCCGCTTCAGGGTCCTCACCCATGGTCCTCACCATGTGGCAAGGAAGCCACAGCTTGCTGTGCATGCTGCCAGAGCCACCTTCCTCAGAGTGCCCAAGTCCCAGTGTGATTGCACAGGCTGAGCTCCCAGGAGCCCCTGATTAGAGACACAGGCAGAATAAACTGTGGCAGTAAAGTCAGTGATCCACAGGACTCAGAGTGCAAGCAGTCAAACCAGAAAGAACCTGCAGGGCTCGAAGCCTTTGAAAGTAGAGAAAACAGGCTTCGTATTTTCATGTTGCCTGGGAGCATCATGCACTACATCCTACAACGCAAAAATCCAGATGTGAACACAACACACTACGCACACACCTTCCCGCAGGCTTTTACCTGCAATGATTTTGTTTATCTCTGCATCTTTTCAAAACAACATATGCTTTAAGTATTTTGAAGCAATTAGTTATTCAGACATGAACATTAAACCACAGCAAGACCTTCTCCTGTTCAGAGGGGAAAAAAACTACAAACAAAGAACCAAGAAAAAAGTAAAATTAAGGACTTCCACTGAGAGGGAATTGCAAGATTCTGACCTAGCTGAACTTGAAAGACTTTATTTTATCTTAAAGAGGCCTCCATTGCATCTGTGGGAAGTCCTCCTTAAAACCTGACAGAAGAGAATGACCTGTAGGTAAATCATCTAAACTTTCTTAAATTAATCAATGGAAAACAATACCTAAGCCAGACAAGCCAGAAAGAAGGTTATACTGGTTAAAAATGTCTCTTAAACCTGGAAGAAAAAGAGCTACAAGGAAGCAATACATTACAAACTGAAAATAAGCAAAGTTGTTGGTGTGGGTTATAAAGTATTGGCAAAGGAAGAAAACAGACAAGGAGGAAGCAGCAACCAGCAGAGCTGATACAAGCAGGAAAAGGGTTTGGTGGCAAGTGGCAATTATAGCAGGGAAGATCCAGACAGTTCATTTGAAAATATTAGAAAGAGGCTAAATGCAACCAGCGGTCTATCCCTGAGCAGGAACGCTAGTGTTGTTAATAGTACAAAGGAACATTTATTCACCAAATGACAGGGAGAGAATTCCAGTAGTAACTCTGGAGGAAAACCCAAGTGAGTTTAAAAAGACCTGGGTAAGGAAAAACTTGCCTCGCTAGTATTCCCCTTCATTACACCTCTAAACGTTGCATTTGCAGCGTATCTGTGAGTGGATATTTTTCATTGTCAAAATAATGGAAGAGCTGAAAAAAGATTTGATTAAGAAAAAATAAAAAGATGATTAGCATTAACTGTTTCCAACATTATGGAAAACAGCGCTTGTCAGACTAATCTGGTATCTCTTTTATGAGATTAAAAGTTTGGCTGATACACATAATAAAGTCATTGTAATATACTTAGACTCTGTAATATATTATGGTTTCTGCAATGCATTTGACTTGGTACTGAATGACATTTTGATTAAGAAGATATAGCAATAAAAATAAACTCAGAAGACACTAAATGGATCAAACATGAGATAAATGATGTGCCTCAAACGCAACAGTAAATGTGAAACACTCATCATGTAGATATGCTTCAAATAGGATCCTGCAGGGACCCGTTCTTAGCCCAATGCTATTAAGCACTTTTAGAGTGACCTAGAAGAAAGCACAAAATCAATGTACATGGAGTCTGGAGATGATAAAAAGCCAAGGTTTGAACAGCTATGAATAGCAAAGAACATGGCTTAGTGATCAAAAGTCAAAAGACTGCTTGACGAGCAATGCATAAAATAAGGACCAAAATGTGAGGTCATAAATCTAGAAACACAAGGGGCATACCTTTTTTACAGAACTATGATCCAGGAAACAATAATTTTAGAAAAAAAATCTCTCCATCATCACAGATGACCAACGCAGAATGTAACAAAATGATTGCAATGGTGTACTTAGTTGTATAAGAATAATATCCGTTAAGGATAGAGAAGTTCTAATAGCTTTGTACTTGTCCATCATGCTATATTCTCAGTTTAGAAATTACCTGGAAAACAGAAAAGAGTTCAGAAAAGCCACAAGGATCAGGAAGATTTTGGAAAACCCATTAGAGTAAGAGATTCCAGATTCTTTTAGTTCAATACAGATACTTGTCTGGTAACGAGTAATTGCAGAAGCCCAAATTAATATATGGAATAACTTTAAAGGATGCTTCTTATGCCCTAAAATAAAGGCACATCTGAGCACTTTTATTCTGAATGTAGTAGTTCCAACTCAGTAGTTTAATTAAATAGTCAATCAATGTATTATTAGAAGTCCTTCAAATTAAGTTTCTTTATTGATCCTGTAGAAACTCGAGATGTAGACTGACATTGTCACAGATTACAGATGATCACATAAAGATCAGTACTGTCATAGGATATGTCTTTTCAATATCTGGAAGTTGACGTGTTCAAAAGAAAATTAAGACTTTAAAAAGTGCACAAAACCAAAACCCAAGAAAATAATCACCCCAAAACCCACAGTGAGGATAGCTGATGCAGGGCACAACTCTCAAGGATAGCAGGAGAGCCCCCATCACCAAAAAGGCATTCATCAGCACAAGACTCCTTCCAAAAGGATGTCACATGATATCAAACATGATTTCATTTAACTCCTACATAATGGAGAGCAGACCAGATTTCAGTAGTATCTTCTGGACTGGTTATTTAGGTATTAGCTCAAAAATTAAATCCCGTATTTTTCCAAGAAAACTGTTGAACATGACTATGCTGCCTGCTATCATGGCACTGGAGATTATGAGGCACTGGGAGCCCAAAATAGGATGACCAATTTAATTTCATTCTGAATCTTACAACAATCCTCCAGGAATAAAATGTGTAATCCAATAAGCCACCCAAATCTCCATAGTCTAATCACATTATTTTAAGCCCCTTTTAATCAACTTAAATTATTTCTTCATTAGTCACATTTATGCTGGTTCAGATCAACACCAACCCTTAAATTTAGCAATGAAGTTTCAAAAAAATCAATAGAATAAAGTAATCAAATTGTTTTAATGATAATATTTTTTAAAATTCTGATTGTCATTCATAATTGAATTATTAAATAGGTAGAGATAGAATGCATAAGGCCAAATATGAACTATGTGGGCAAGTTAGTATCCTTATTTTAGCTTGTCTATAGTGCACTTAGGGATAAAATTTTGCATCCAGTGTGCTGTCTAAAGGCCCCACCTTTCTGTGAGAGTGAAAAACAACTTTCAGCATACCGGACAAATGCATTAGCTCCTCCAAGGACATTGTTTATCAATTTAGAAACACGTCCTTGAGGTGTAGGTGTTTATACAGCTGGTGCGCAGGCTCTCCACAAGGGTACAGGCACCGCCTCTGCGGGAACCCACAGGACAGATCCCTGCGGCAGCCCCAGTGCTCCCCAGCTTTCCCAGCATGGGTGGGTGTGCAGTCTACCTCCTCGCACACATGGGACACCCACGGACTTGAGTTGTCCCATTTGTGCTTTACTATCCCTTGTCAACAAGCTTCATCACAAAAACAGGTCTAGGGAAAACTTTCCGATTGCTCCTCCGCAAAGCATACATATGGGTATTAAAAATTTCTGAAGTATTTTACTCCCATCTACAGATTTTTAGCTTTGCAACTATGTGCACAGTGCATACAATATATTCACCTTCAACATCCTTACGCTGAACAGCTAGGTTGTAGGTATAAATTACGCCTGCTGATATAAGAGCAGACTGTGAAAACATGCCACTACACTGGTAGAGGACTTGACAGGGCTAAACCGACATACAAGCGAAGCAATGATTTTGATGGTTTACTTAGCAACAACATAACAAATTAAACATCTCCCTTAAAAGCAAAACACAGATTTCCCCAATAATACAAAGAAACTAAATATTCAAGAGAGAGCTGTGGTAGCCTCATTAAATCATATTATGGGAATCCAGTAAGTAGGCATATTCCAAATTTTTACCAATGCAGATGCTGAATGTTTGCATTACTCATCAAAATCAGGAGTAAATGGTGCAGGTTACAAGCGCTTTGATAAGTCTTCACAGCAACTGCAACATCGTAAACATTCAATTTATTTAAAGAGTAACTGATTTGCTGCAGTGACATGTTACGATTTTTATCACATTTCTTCAAAACTATCCACCTTCAGGGGCAAAACTTGCCTGCTTCCAGGATCTCAAGTTTTAGGGAGCAAAAAATCAGTCTTTTTTCTTTTTTTTAATGAATACAGGATTGCAATTATAATATAATTTTATTCTGGCCATAGATTCTGCTAAATAATTATAATTCCTTTTTCTCACAAGTAAAATAGCTGCATGCCTGAATATTATGGTCTCTTGGGTCTCACACAGCACATCTATTTTTACATGATATACTGTTTAAGTATATCACCAACCTGGCGCAATTGCTTCAATCTAACTAATATTTAAACATTATGAATTAGTGGCAGTAGGGGTATTAAAAAAATAAATCTAACTACAGTACAATTATACTGTAACTGCAACATAACTTAGTTCTTTATGAGAAGAAAATAACACCTGAAAACTCCAATAGTTTTGTACGCTTAGAAAATGTTGAGCAAGAAAAAAACGTTGGGTCTGCTACCACAAAAGGGGGAATCTCCCTGGCCTCTAGTTCTGCTCAGGAAGATCCCTTAGCAAACACTGTCTGCTCTGGATTAGGAATCACAATTTCCATAAGATTTAAGAATGTTTCTGAAGCACAAATCTCAGTACCTTCAGAGACAAGGCAGTCTCTGGCAGGGTCTCCATCCTTCCCAGCATTGCGCCACGATGCACCTGCGAAGGGATGCACTGCCATCCCGCTCCATCCTGCACTACCAGCTGAGTACCAGTTCCTTGTTTCTGGTTTCACGTATAAATTCTTCAAGGCTTTCAGCCAAACAGCATGATCGTAGAACAACTGCACTACTGCTCCATATTGCAAATGTTATTGTATTAAACAGGAGGTCATCTGTTGTGGCGAGGCACATGAAGGTAACCCAGGTTTTACCCCTGAGCACTGCAGCATCTCTCCAGCTGCTGGAAGGACCCACGTCCGCACCAGACGGCTGATCCCTCCCTGCAGCGCCTGGGGGGAGCCGGGTGCATTAGAGGGGGAATCACAAAAGCAAGAGCACTGGGCAGGAGCTTCTTAACATATCTGAAGAGAAATACCAGGATATGAATTAAATCCCAACCTTTCTTTGGGTGTTTGCTCTATTGCTATGGATACAAGGACAAGTATTATTCTACTCAAATCAGAGCCTAACTTCCTACACATCTGATGCCTAAATATTTCTTTCAAAGATGAGCAAAAGGTCATCCCCTCTGTCTAAAGACTGAAGTGACAGCAAAACTTTTCTTGCAAGGACTCCATGGTTGGCACCCAGGCTGCAGTGGAGTTGGGTTTATTTCTGCCCAAGAGCACATAAGTCCCTGAAAGCAAGGTCTGATTGATGGTCTTTGACATACTCTGTAAGGACAGCTCTTTAATTCCCTCCCATTGATGCTGTGCCGCTTGTTTGGAAGTGCCAAATAGGCACTGTTACACACACAGCGTAAGGACAGGTCCTCACTGCAGCAGCCACTATGCTCCCCTGGGGACGTGGAGACATTGAGCCCCTCCTTGCCACAGCCCCCATTGCCGAGGCTCACCTTCTCTGAGTGGGTGCTGTCACCACCACACTTTGCCCACACTGAGGACAAACAACCCCAGTTCACACGGACACCCCTCACAGCTGCGTGGCACACACATCTCCAGCCATGGTGTGCACCACAGCAGCCATGGGACAGCCCCAGGAGCACCCCTCCCCAGAGGGTGACACACACAGCAGGAAAGGGGGCATTTAGCAGCAGGGCCAGCAATTTGGAGAGGCTTTTTGTTTCGGGAGGTTCAAGTTATGTATCTGCCTTCACAGGCTCCATTGCTAAACCACAAGCTCCCCTTAATCCTCTTGCACAGTTGCCATTGACACCAGCAGGCACGCTCTCCAAAGCCATTCGAGAAGGACTTAACAGATATCTGTTAAACACTGGCGATGTTTCATTTTGCAAGTGTGCACAAATGATAGCAGGAGTGTGGTGTAAGTGAGCTACGGCTCTAAAGCCAGGACAAAATATATGACTTATAATTATGCTGCAGAGAATTAAGCAAAAGCCATGCCTGCCAAGCAAACATGGCACTTTCTACATTACTACAGAGTCACAAGAAAGATGGAAGCTATTTACAAGAAGCATAAAAAACCTGAAGGAAAGGTATTCACAGGAAATTGCTTCTAACCACTAGGAACCACTTTTCCATGAACAAAAATCAGCTCAGAACTCAAAGTCCCTTCAATGGGCCATTTAAAATGTGCAATTTGTCAGTTGTTCATTTTAAGCTTTAATCTTATGAACACTTACACACACATATAGTCCCCGTGGTCACACTGTTCATTTGTTAATATCCTATTCAGCATAAAAGAGGTGTGCCTGTGCATTTGTTCATGCAACATCTCCTCAAGTCCATTTTAGACATCAGTGCTCTGGCTTTTCAAGACTTTTAGAGCTGATCCCTCCCACCAGGGAAACACAGGTTCTGAGTTTGTCAGTGCGGTTTTTACATAAGCAGATATAGTAAAAAAAAAATAAAAAAATTATAAGGAAAAGCCTTTTTCTTGTTCTAAAAACATTAGCTCCCTCTTTTCTTCTTTTATGTTCTTTTTCATCGGTTTCTTTAGGTGAGCGTATGAGCAACAAACACTCCCCAACAGGTTGCTCCAAGGTACCTCAAGGGTATGAGAATACACCTTCATTTAGCTGCAGGACTCGCTAACTCTTTGGAAAAGGAGACCAAAGTCAGGCAAGGACGTGCCTTGGCAGCAGCAAGCACCCCAAGCCCAGGGGAGCAGGGGACACACATTCTCAGGCTGGACGGCTCCAAATCCAGCGTACTCAGGAGAAGGCAACTTTTCAGGTCCGTTTTTACAGACGACACTGTTTGTTTTTTTCTAGCTGGTGGCCGCAGGCAAATAATTTTGTTGTAAATGTGATATTTTGCTACTTTTTGAATGTGTGTGTCCTTTAATGGAAGACTAAAAAGGACAATAATTAAAAAATTATATAGTTTTCTTAAAATTATAGAATCCATTTGCTTTGCCTGTCAGTGTTCAATTTCAAAGCTCTTAATGAAATTTCCAGTCTTAACCCTAAAGCAAAGCTTTATGCAATGAAGGGCAGACATATTTTATATCTGTTTAATTATAATAATGAAGACTTTGGTAATGCATTTAAAAGAACTACTGTATAATCAGGGCTGTATCCGGAGAACTGCTTTGTTGTACCCAGGAGAATTTGTCTGTCTTAATTAAGTCTCCTCTCTCAGACGCAGAACATAGTGATTTTGTCATCTGGACTACCTTATTTAATTGCACAACAGGTCTACTTATTGCATACGGCATACATCGTTTGTCAATGCAGTTTCTAACTCTATCATCATGCTTCTTAAAGCAAAACTCTAGAAACACAGAAAACAGCCTGGACAATGTCTTTGTACATACTGAATGTTATGCACACACTTCAGTCTTGTAGTTCAGTCAGGGGGGCAGCAGAAAAATATTAATATCCTAATGCTATTATTAACCTGAATCAGATTAAGTTCTCTTAGTTCACACAAAGCAATTTTTCTTTATTTACCTGGATGTAATGAAAGCAGAATCTAGCCCACAGGAGCAATGTATGACGTTCATGGAAATACCATTCTTAATTATACAATATTTTCTGGCTACATTACTTTAAGGTGTATTTGGAGTCAGGAGAACAGTATGAAACACTGTAGCTGCATCAGATAATTTACAGGCAGATTAGAAAAAAGTAAAATCTATTAGAACTACCATAGCCAGTAAACTCATTAATTTCACTGGATTTTGTCTTTGCTGTTTTCCAATTTTGAATCGATATTGAAGCTTATGAAAAATATTTTTCTCCTTCTGCCTATACACGAACAAAATGGATTGAAGTGGGGTTTTTTTCCCAGACAATATTTTAATTATTAACTGAGAAAAGAAAAATAATCAACTCTTGGTATGCAGTAAAGTGGCAAACAATTTTTAAACTATGTGCTTTGGAAAATAATACATTTCTACCTCATTTTGCAAACCAAATTAAATTACCTGTCAATGAGTTCTTCAGCTACTACGTAAATTGAGGCATGTCAGATACTCTGTAATTGCTGAATGTTCTCTATTAATCAAAGCACACTGTTATAGGCCAACAAATTGAAATAGCATTATTGCCCTCATGAAAAATGAATGCTTCATCCTGCAACCATTTGCCAGTATCTGAAAATGCAAACACTGGTCTAAGTGCTCCAAGTGCAGTGTGGTCCTTTGGCAAGTGCTGTGCACCATCATGGAGAGATTTCGGTTGTGCTGTTTCTCTGTTAAAAGGCTGGAACAATCCAACCTCAGTCATCAATTCCTTCCTAAACCTTGACTGAAAACCTACCTTTCTCCAATCAATAACAACATGCCCCAGAATAAACACATACAACAGTCAGGGTTGTTCAACCTGGAGAAGAGAAGGCTTCAGGGAGCCCCTATAGCAGCTTTCCAGCACCCCTACACTCTTATCAGGGCAGGTAGCGATAGGACAAGGGGAAATGGTTTTAAACTGAAAGAGGGGAGATTTAAATTAGATACTAGGAAGAAATTTTTCACTATGAGGGTGGTGAGACACTGGAATGGTTGCTCAGAGAAGTTGTGGATGCCCCATCCCTGGAGGTGTCCAAGGCCAGGCTGGATGAGGCTTTGAGCAACATGGTCTAATGGGATGTGTTCCTGCCCATGGCAGGGGGTTGTAACTCATTGATCTTTAAGGTCCCTTCCAATGCAAACCATTCTGTGATTCTATAATTAGGAAAGTGTATGACACTACAAAAACCACACCATCCAGAAATTAGCCAAAATATTAACTTACAAAGGATAAATTTGAAAGGGGTCTAAATACAACCTTTGAATTCAGGGTCAACAAGGCTAGCAGAAGTAGAAGGAGGAAAGTTAACTAAGCCTTTGAAGAACTGAAAGGTAGAACATTTTTAGAGTATTAACTGAGCTGGACTGTTACCTCCCAGGGTTTATAGCTTGCTTTTGGTTGCACTGTCATTCTCGATACCTTAATGCTAAAGTTGGGGAATTTTCTCTTTCTCTTGAAATTGAATTCTAAAATCCAAGTAGGAGAACATACAAGACACGGTACAAAGCAGGTTTTCCTTTCATCCCTCTTCTGAAAAGCTCAAGTACAGATATCACATATCACTGTATATAGAGATAGAAGTACTTATATATCAACACTGAAGCAACAGATGTGACTCCAGAGTAACATTCACTTAAGCATAAGTTCAGTTACTTTGCTTTGCATGGAACATAGAGCTGATGATACATCCCCAGCTCTTGATGAGTCAATGAAAAGTTTAAGCACAGATCTACTGTATTCAATGAAACTTAAAAGATATTTTAGGGTTTTGCTGATCTCAGAGACTCACCCACAGTTGTGCAGGAAGAAGAGGGCAGAGGAGCTGTGAACACTGCTGATGCTTTGTTAAACTGAGCCATAAAATCACCCTTCTGTTTTCAGAGATTGCTCTAACTCTGTATCAAACCTACATGTTTTGTGAATCACATCTTCATGGTGGGATTGTATCAGCAAGCAGTAAAAATAAGTCAAACAGTTGTCTTAGTAAAATAAGGCGTTTCTTTGCAAGTGAAGAAAAGACACTGTAGAAAATTCCTGAATGCTTTTGCAACTAGACTGCTTGAGATATCTTCAGAAAAATAGGCTACATATCTGAAGATGATCCTTTTCAGTTCTGACCATAAACATGGCCTGAGGGCAGACAGGAGAAATGGTCTCGAAACCTCTTAACCTAAATCATGTTTTTTTTGAGCATAAGGTCCACGATAATTAAGCAAGATGTAAAAATGATTCAGTTTGGGTAATGCCAAATGTTGGTTTTGCACTTAAATGTTTCAGTGTAATTGTTTTTTTATTTTTGAGTGATCTTGTTCATGCAAAACCAGAAGAGATACTGAGACGTGCCCCACTACCTCTGCCATTTCCTTTTTATATGCTTCAACAGTGATGACATGAAAATTGTTTATTTCAGAGTTTTGTGTAGAGCTGGTCCAATGCAAAAGCAGCTTCACAAGCAGTCCATATGTACAGCCTCACTCAGAAAATGACATGCTGCCCACAGTTCAGCCAGAATTTTCAGAAACAGAAAATGTCTTTTAGTCTATGAGATGCAAGTATTTACACTACAGAAAGAATGGGACTAAATGGCCTGGAAAACCTTTTCTCTTGTTTTCCTATTTAAGCCTGTGCAGAAATACAGACAATGTTTGGCAGATAAATGTATTTTAAATACACATCCTGGACACGTTTCTACTCCTTTTGCAAATAACATAGGGAATTGAGAATAAAGTTGCGCTAAGTCCTGTGGCTTGAGACAGGATGGGTAGGTATGAGCACACAGGCAGGAGGAGTGGCATGCAGCTGTGCGAACACACCTCATGCACCGACACACACCTGAGACTGAGCGGTGAAGGGATTTCACCACCTCCTTTTCCAAGTGCAACCTATAAAATTAAAAAACTTGATACTTCTGAGCCATTTCAAGAGCATTTTCTCCCATACAAAGCCTGGAGGGCAATCATGTCTTGCCAGGATGATTACGCAGCATCCAAAAGAGGAAAGAGAGGCAGAACAAGAGAAGAAGAACTGCAGCAGAGAGAAACTGGGTAAACCAGCACAAAACTTCTTTCTTTATAATTACCTTGGTAGAATAATGGCAGAATTATATAAAAGGAGCAACCAGAGCCCCTTCCAGCCTACATTGCCAGTGCCTGGATTAGATAGAGCTGTTCTTGAAACCAATACATAAATTGACATTAGTTCAGTCTGCATGTATAATTTCAATTCACTCTCATTTTTCACACCAAATTATATAAAATTTTAATTAAAATCTTTTAACTGAAAATTAAAGTGTCAGTGGTGATGCACAGATGCTGTTGAACAGATTTATCTTCTCCCTAACGTAAATAAAAAAAAAATAGAGGAAATACCCAAGAGCAAGAGTTTCAAGCAACACTCTGCTCAGCCGGCATCAGGGACTGAGCACCACTGAGTTAAGTCCCAGGGTTGTATTTTCTTTCCAAACATATCTCTTGCTGCCAGTTACATGCTTGCAGTACCAGGGACTACCTAGCTAAACTCTATTACTCAAATAGCAGGGGAATGTAAAAGCAAACAGCTCCTAAGTGCAATATATTAGTACAGTGTGTGCCTGATGCATGACTCGGGAAACTCCAAACAACTTTTTCACTCATTAGACAAAAGATGGCCTCTTAACGAAACTGGAGCCTTCAGCTCCACCAGTGGTACATCACCCACAGGCGCCCGCTCATCTGCCTCAGCTTCCCCCCAGCCAAGACACTGCATCCTGCATTTGGGTGGGACTCAAATGCCATATCTGAACACTACCTTCCATGTCTCCAAAAACATTCAGCAGTGAGTTTCCCTAGGAGGAGTGATAAGAGAGAGCCATGGAGTGTGACACCCATTTTCCAGAGCTGCTGCTCTAATGAAGCCTAACTCCACTTCTTCCAACTGCTAATTGCTTCAAACAAGCTAACGTGGTCTGACACACCAGCACTCATTTATCAACAGCTTCCAAGTGACCTTTTGGCTCTGCTACTACTATCAAACTCATGACTATTTTAATCAACAGACTGTTCAGTCTACATCCAAGGATGTAGATCTACATCTAGGGTCACTGGCATGAAATGAGACCTGCAGCTCTTTTCTCCAAAGCTGCTGTTTCTGATGTTTTCAGAGGTCCTTCTGTTTGGTTCAAAAGAGTCAGAGTTATAAACTTTGTTCATCTGCCTCAATCTAGCCGTCAGATTCAGCCCGAATTTCTAAGTTCGCGCATGGTTTGGCTGAGCCCATCATCATACACAATCAGGCCATATTGATGCTGCTGGCCATTTGCGGAAACATCTTCTCTGATCCCACAAATATAGCTCATTCCATGGCTTAACTTCATTTTCTGGCTACAAATTAAATAAGAGAGACAATAAAGTGTTGCATATTGTAGTGTACTCTTACAGTGAATAGGGAGCCCTTAAGCAGAGTGGGAACATAAACAAAAACTAAGGCATGAGTCATAGAGAGCAAGTCAAAGACAAAAAAAAAAAAAAACGGACAAGGAATACTGATGCATAAAGGGGGTGAAGAAATGATAAACACAAGAGAAGAGTCATAAACAGAGGCCCGTGCAGAAGTGGATCTTGGGCATGGGTGGCTCACTGCAGAAGGGGATAAACTGAAGAGCTTTTGACACCTCGATCAGTTCAACTTTCTCTCCTCATTAAAAGAGCACCTGAAAAAGGAAACCTCCATTCTCCAGGGAGCGCATTTACTTCTCAACAAATGTTACCTAGAGGTGCACTTTAGACATCAGTAAAAGGAAAGTAGTTTAATGACTAGAAACAGCTTTGAGTTGTTACTGATTTGATGAGGATCTGCTGCTCAAGCTGCTAATGGTTTGAGCCTAATTTTTTTCCATGTTCTCAGTGACTGCGTTTATCACCCTTTCCTCATTCCTGAGCTATCTAACGTCACTGTACCTGTCAGGTGCTGGGAACAGAAAACTATTTCTCTGCAGTATAAAAAAGGCTGAAAAAAGAAAATGGATATTACTAGTACGCAGCTCTAGCACTGCTGTTCGTATAGGATATGGCAGCTCCACAGAGCCGAATTACATTGCATATTTGTACATAGCAATTTGTGCTGTACAGGAAATACTCTTCTCCTTAACTGAGCCTTGCTGTTAAAACAGATCAGTCAGAAAAGAAAAAAAAATAAAAAAAAATAATAGAAGTAAGAATGAAAGAAAAGCCAGCCAATCTTTTCAGCTGTCTGCAGAGCACAGGCATGTCCCCCCTAGCCTCTCCAGCCGGTATGCACCACATAGCCGTGCGGGGCAAGGACAGGGGATGCAGAAGGCGATCAACTGTTCTCATCCTTGAGACCAAAGGCCAAACTGAACCAACCCTCTGGTGGTAGCAAAGGCACATGAGGCAGAGACCTGCCAAGGGCAGCCCAATGACACCCAACATGCTACTGCTTCACCAGCAATGATTCTGCCCTAGGCTATCAACAAACCCAAGCATTTTGTGCACAACTGCTTCCCAGGCTTGGTTCTCCTACTGCGCATCCTTTGCAGACCCAGTGCAAAGTGTCGGCCAGGATGAGAACGGTCTGGCACCCAGCACAGAGGCAGCGGGCACAGCCTGGCTGGCCTGCACTGAATGGCAAACGCCTGAGACATCCAAGACACCCCACACTCAGGCATGCACACAGTGATTCACAGCATCCCTTTTCAGTTGCCAAAACTATTTAATAAACCACTACTAGACTAGTACAAATTTCACAGGGATGTTTAGACTGAAAGCTCATACAGTGACAAACTTCTGGCTTTGAAAAAGACTGTTAAAACCTATCTTTGGTCGTTTACACATCCTCTCTTTTAGTGTGAGACCTGCCATCTGCCTACTGCAATTTGCCAGTTATGTTGCTGTATCATCAGCCACCATGCTCCTGCCATCACACTACTATAACAAAGACAAAAACCCCTCTTGGTGTTTTCACCCACATGCTGCTGCTGCTTTTGGATTGTTGCCTGAGGAGGAGCAAGTGGTGCAAGATTAGAGGCAGAGGGCATGAGGATTCCGTCATTTATATCCCAAGCATTACCATACAGGTAGGCTCTTCCTCTCTGGGAGCAGCGAGGAACATCAACACCCCCAAAGTCCATGCGGGGAATCCTGGTGAGCTGACACCCCTCTGCAGGCACTGCAGAGAGACTGCCCAGCACTGGCCCCCCCATTATGGCTGCAACCACCCCTGTATCTCCTCTGCCCTGCTTTTGGGACACTAACCAAGGCCCCTGAGAGCTGATAAAAATGTCAGCGCTCCTATAGACCCCTCATCTGACCACAGACACAGTCAAATTCTCCCTCCTTGCATCAGTTAGTCACTGTAAGATCAAAATCACTCACGTACTTTCCACCCCTGCCTCCCCCTGCAGCAGCTGAGGTGGGGGAACAGTGCATGAGACAGCAGCGGCTGTAGGTTCAAACAGGGGGCCGATGCACCAGGCATGTAGTAAGTTCATGTCTCCTACTCCTTCCTCATCTGCCTGAACCCAAATGCATACAGCAGACTGTTTAAAAACAGGGGTAATTTGAATTAAATAGTCCTAAACATATCCCAGGAACATTCCTGAAAATCAAGCACTTGGATTAATTTTATTCAAAAGCCTCTGAACAAACATCCAGCTCTGCTGTAACACTGCTGGTCTCACCTCGCCTTAGTAATTCAGTTTGCACTGTGGGGTGCTATTTATCTCATTCCCCTTGCAACATAAAAGCCATTTCTCCAGTCAAACCTCTACATTATAGATGGTTATTTTCTCCTTTATCATAAGCCCGTTAATAGTCTATTTCACATGGAGGCAAAACACACTGCTGAATGATGAAGGTGGTGGCGGAGAAGCAATCCTGCTCACGGGACCTCTCCCAGGATTCTAAGCTGTTTACGAAGCCTGACTCCAGTGCCACGCTGGCTGTACATCACTGTGATTACACTGACTGGGTTACTCTGATTTACTGGAGAGAGAGAGACAGAGAGGCAGGAAATTGGCCCAACAGTGATGTACTAATGTATACTCCTCTCCAGAAGATCAGTGCCTCTAAATATGAAAATGTTAAAACCATGTTTTTGATAAGCATGACAAATCACATAAAGTCATCACAATTTTATTAGAGGAAACATTTTCAAATGCATTGATTAAATTAGGAATAATGACTGGGACCTAAAGATATAAACCTCTAATTTCATCAACACTAATGACCTCCTGAAATAGAAGGGAGGAAGTCAGCATCTTCAGGGCCGAGACAAAGAACGCGCAGCGCACGACACCAGCCCTTTATTGGCCTCACTGAAATGGGTAAAACTGGGTGAAGAGACAAAGACCACAGACAGCCAAATCGCAATCTACACGTTAAATTGCTTCAGCTATCTGTGATTTTAACCACTATTCAAAATGATTGAGGTCTTGAGCGCCAACAAACATTGAGACGCTTATTGTAATAAAAAAGCAAACCTATATAAAACCAGTGTTATTCTGCGCATATTCACAATGAAGCGCATGGAGAATTTAATGTGTTCAATCTGTAATTGTTTTCTCAATGCAAATGGGTTCTGGTGTGCACTGCCCAATGTATAAATTGCATGCAAGCACTGCACAGACCAAACAGCTAACTCCAAACAAAGAACATGCAGCAGGGAGCTAGTCATATGGTGGCATTCACCTTCCTACTGCCTTGGGGGAACACTACCACTTTTCTCTCATGAAAAGTCTCACTCCTCCCTGATATAGACACCAATCTCCCTCCACAGGCCTACTGAGAGGAGGAAGACAAGGGAAGATTAGAATTTCTATCGCGCATAGAGCCTAAGGATTGATCCAATTGCCCCTTAACTCCCTAATGTTGACTGACAAAGGAAAAAGATCAACCACTGACTGGGCCTAACCTGCAACCTGCATTTTGAGGTGCCGTTGTCAAGATTAGGGAGACCTGAACTTGGTAAAGAGCAAGGATGACCGTGCATCATCTTAAATGTTCTCTTGGGTCGTGGAGGTGACCAGGGATTGTTCTGATCCCTGCCATGATTGAGACAATCTCAGGGAGACATGCAACCTAAACCTGTCTCCAAATGTCTGCATACACTCAGCTGACCAGGTGGGAAGCAGAGCACACTCACTTGCATCCTGCTTCCCAGACCCTGAGGCCACCCTGGTGGCCACCCGCAAAACCCTAAAGGTCTCTTCCTGCTGAAGGTACCTCCTGGTGGAAACAATCAACTACAACTAAATTGCTCAATGCAATAGTGCATACCTAATAGGGGCCTTTTATACTGATTCTTTGTTTTATCCCCCCCTAACAGCAAACATCATAAAGAATGTTTTATCCCATTTTCTTTTTTTCTCACCCATGTTTAGCCCTTATCCTCTTGCTCTTTGAAAATCCTAAGCAAGAAGGAAGAGTGAAATGAAAGTACGCTACGTCTGTCAAAATACAGACAATAAACTGGGAAAAAGTAAACTATTATATCCTAAAGTCAGCAATTATCATTATCTTATATATTTTCTGAAAAACTAGGAAACATAAGAAACTGCTGGTAGAAGAAGAATTGTTTTAACAAACATTGTATCTTTAAATTTATTATTACTATGGAAGAATAAAATAGCAAATAGTGCATCATTGTAGAAAAGCAGTAGAATTACCCAAGTGATTTCCCCCACCTTCCTCTTTTATGCAGTTTGTAGATTTATGTACTTCTCTTTCTCACAAGGACTACATCGCAAGATAATGCATGATTCATTCATCCGTTCATTAAACTTCACCGGCATAGCTTCATCTGTCAGGTAAATAAGAAACACATACTGACAATATATGGCTGCGCATTAACCCTATTTCTGTCTGCCTCACCATAACAGAGCTCAAATCCAAAAAATCAGCCTCACCTCAAACAGGGAGCAATGTAGCTTAATGTCTCTTCGAGATCCAAAACTCATGCAACACCCTGGGCCCCCATATCAGGCCTGTAATGCTGAAAAACAGTTTCAGAGGTTTGGGTCAAACTCTTGGACACATGAGAAGCCAGGAGCTTGGTGGTTACATACACCTTCCTGCATGCTGGAAGCTAGAAGGGTGCTCTTCTGTGCACCCCTATAATTTCCAGGAAACACAATACAGAAATAATCTCCTCCATGTATCCAGGAACGAGACAGAATGATTCACTTCGCACATTTTATCTGAACTTGGCCTAAAAATCCAGACAATTAATTACTTGTGGATTGTTAATTTTGTGGGTTTTTTTTTTCTTAAACTGTAATTCCGGATTCAAGGTATGAGTTTGTTGGATTTTTCTTCCCTTTATCACAGGGATAAACTTTCCTTTATTAGTCTGTATCTGTCATGAAATTTGTAGGGTGTACAAACACTGATGGGTGGTTTTTTTCCTCTATCAATCTCTGTTCTGTTGTAACAACTGGGAATTACATCTTATACTGCATTACACATATGAAAGATTCAGAACAAACAAAAAGAGAACACTAGCTACCCACATACATTAATTATCTGATAGTAAAGTGAAAATAATGCATGTGGTAGTGCATCTGCACAACATTTTGATAATTGAGTCTGTCCTCCACCTCTCAAGCCAGTGAGTTTCGGTTTTTTTCAGTATTCTTGAGTTACCTTTTTTTTTCTTTCAGTGTAAATAAAAAGACTTCATTTCCAAGCTCTTCCTGTCTTTATTTTTTCCCTTGAACTCACCTCTGAGAGACTTAATGAGGACAGAAAATTGATCTGTGAGTGTATTTTATGCCTTATTTGAAAGCACATAATGTTTCTCACAAGTCCTCTTTATGGGGAAGATGTTTCCAGCAAGTCCTTCTCTTCTCTAAAAATATTAAGAAGAAAGATGGAAGAGAGAGACATGGCAGCCCAGACTTGTGCCATTCAACTTCCACAGGAAGATTGGCTCCAGGTACAGGCTTGGGCGAACCACTGGAACATAATGCAGTTGTAGCTGCCGCTGCTAGAAACCATGACGCTTCTGTTATCCCTCCCGGCTTCACAGCTGGACTGCTGTTGTCTCACAGGCATTTTTAACTACAGCGAGTGCTTACATGGTAAATGGTGTGATGACAATCAACATATTGCCACTGGAAAGGTCTGCGCTCAGACCTGAGCTTGCACGGGCAGCTGCAGAATGCCTCCACCACTTTCATGATACACATCAGCTGGGTTCTTTACATATGGCAATAAGGAAAACCCACCTACCAAAACAATTCCCAAATCAGCTGTCCCAGCACATGAAGATGCTCTTTGTATTGTAAAAGTCAAAGCTGATGTGGAATAGTCACAGCCAAATCCCATCTTTACTTTACTGAGCTCTCCAGGAGTTTTAGGGGAGTGATCTACGGGAAGGGAATATTCTGTTTTTATTAAGCCCACGGCTCCTACAAAAATTGACAGTAACAAAGGTTAACTGCTATACCTTCCTTGATTTCAACGTGCAAATTCATTGCTCTATGCAAAAAAGGGAGGGGAAACACGACAGAAATTGCATACTCCAGATTCCAGCCCATGGCAAGCCACGGCCGCTGTGTGCTGACCTACCAGCCAGTCTCTTGGTGAAATAGCTGACAAAATCACAGAGGTCCCTTGTGAGAGCACACAACTCAGCCCACCGTCATGAGGATCCACTGGCAAACCTTTGATATGACAAAACGCGCTGCTGACTTGGTTAGCATAGACATACTTTTAAGACACCAAGACTGCATCGCCCCAGCTGCACAAGGACAGCTCTCCCCAGTGGCAGCCTCGCAGATTGTAGGGCTAATTACGAGAGATTTCTCATACTCAAGTCATGAACCTCCAGTGTCCCAGGTAACTCACCTGTGCTGAAACATGGCTCCCCTGGAGAAGCATGAGGCTCAATCATGTTTTTTTCTGTTTGGGGTTTATTAAATTAAAAACAAAACCACAAACAAATAGTGGTTGGTGTTCAAACCCAAACCTTGATCCATTCATGGACCACTACTTACACGTGAGGTTTTTGTTTCCTAGAGCCGTTCAATTCAAAATGAATTTATAGTCCTGTCTTCAGAAACATAACATTAACCACAGCGTGACAAGACATCGGCATGGGAGAAATAAACTACCTTTGGCAGAACTCACTGGGATACAAGTTAGCTAATATGCAACTACAGGAGCACTAGGAAGAAAAAGCAGCTAAAAATACCAACACAGTATGCTTAAAATGTTATTTTTTTAATGTTTAAAACTTTTTTTTTTAACGCTTACTGCTATAATTAATGGTTAGTGAATAGTTATGTGAAGGCAGCATCCAGATGTCAAAACAGGGAGTTGGACAGCTCTGGGTAGTTACCATATGAATAAAGAGAGGCAACAGTTGATTGACTGTTAATATTGCTTGCATTTTTCCCATTTGGGGGGGATCTTACTCAGAAGGAAATTTTTAATGGCACGCAGAATATATGTTGGCCCATCAGTTATGCTGTTAGCACAGAATTACTGTGTTAATAATAAATAAAAATATATACTGTGTTAAAAATAAATACAAATTACTCAGGGCAGTAACAGTAAATTGTACAGTTTCAGATAAAGCCTAATAATAGCCATGGTTTTCTTGTCCATTGATATGATCTACATGCACTGTTCGTTGAACAGGTTGGAAGGTTTAGGACATTTCCCATGTTAGTCAGGAGTCGTTTTTAAATTGAACTGGAAAAGAGTTCGTGAAAAATGGAAGTATATTTAATTGCAAAATCGACTCAAGATGTGCATTAAATCAACTAATGTTATCAGGCTCCATTCATCTTTAATTCTCACCAGCAATAAAAATGGAAAGCGGGTGGGAAGCTGTTTCAAGTGCCTTTAAGCTTCCCACTGATGTACTCTAAACAAAAGGTTCAAGGTTTCCGCGGGAAGAGTAACAAACCCACCAGGACTTCGCAAAGGGTGCATGTCCTCAGTTTTCCCATGAACCTTCTCTGCTCTCTGCGCTGTGGGAGCGAGCCGGTCTGAATTAAAAACGGCTGCGGCTGGCGGGGGCTGCGCGGCCAAGATCCTCTCACGTCAGGCAGCGCAGCTGAGGAGCAGCGTGTTTAACGTGACCATTCACAGCAGCCTCCCTGCACGCTGTTCACCCTAAATTTAACATTTGCACTAGATTGTTCAAGATCTCCTTTTAGACGGATTGCTGCATGCAAATTTTTATATTTGTTTGCAAAATACAAAAAACACGGGTTTAAAGCGTGAATTTGGCTGTGATCATTAACCTGTGATTGATTTTCCATTACATCATTTCAAGCTTTTCATGCGCCCATTACATTATAGACTAAAACTCAGTCTCTTCAGCAAGCCCAGTGCGCCCACAGTCAGTCTCTTGGGCGGACAGAAGGTCTTCACCCACCCACATGTGGAGGTCAAGTGGCACAGCTTTGGCACACACTTTAAATCAGGGGTTATAGTCAAGGGCAACAAGGTGAATATTTTAAGAAAGGACGTCCAAGACTCTTGCTGTGCCTTGAAGAGACAAGGGAAGGAGCAGGAAGCCTATCAGTCCAGTGAGGCTAAGGAAGGGAAGGACCTCGCTAGCTGGTCGTGCTGCAGCAGGAACACCCCTGCCAGCCCCATGGCAAGCCCCAGCCCAGGGGCTGCAGTTCGAGGGAGCAATTGCAGGAGGAGCAAGGGATGTGAAAGGTAGACAAGGACATACCATTTCCCTACATATGGGATTAAACACACCACACACATGAAGTGGTTTCACCAGGGTGCAGTGAGGGGAAGGCAGCGCTTGGCCTGCCGAAGGGCCTGCAGGATTGCACCTTCGGGAAGCGTGGGCATCGCTCCCAACCATCTGCTCTAGAGAGCACAGAGCCTTCAAAGACCAGAAGGAGAAGCAGGAGCCCGGCCCTGCCGCTGTGCATCACTTGGGTAACAGCTGCTGCCAGGCTTCCCAGGGGCTGCATCCAGCTGCACGCACCAAGACACCCTCCTCTTCATTCTGCTCACGGGGAGATTTGCCAAGGGGAAGGCAGCTGGCAAAAGCCACCAACTCCTTCAGCTCAAGCTAGCAGAGATCCTGCTGGGCCCCTTGCCAGCTCTGATGGTGGGTCAGATAAAGAGCTCTGCACCCCAGGTAGCTCATAAAAAGAGATTAAAGCAACACAGTCAATGAGACAGTTACCCACTCAGGCAGAAAAATTTCCCCTCCAGATTAACTTCTGTCTTCCTCCACTCAGAGGAGGAGGCTGTAAATTGGTCCTGATCAGAAGGCACAGGGTGCCCAGGTGGGAGGCATGGGAAAGCCACAGCCAGAACAGAGAAGGGAACAGTCAGGGAGGCCCTGTGTCTCTTCTCCACAGTCGTCCTCCCGGCACTGGACCACTCCTATGGGATGAGTGTGCTGCAACACAAATGTAAATGAGTGATTATAAAAATAATTTTGAAAGCATTCAGTTGTAATTTAGTAAAGCTTTTAGAGAGTCCATCCAGACCTACTGTGGAGGTCCATCAGACTGGGAGATTTTCCCTGCTCCTTGCAAACATGGCTTTGACTGACAAGGGATCATGAGACAAGCATTAGCGACCTGCCTCATTAAGCTTTGTCAATAATGCAACAAGGAAGCCAGAAGACACAGCTGAGATGTAAGAACAGACGGAGATTCTGCCAAGACAACGCTGCTTTCCTCCAAGGACAGCCATGACCCACCCAAGATCTGGGGATGATCATTTATCATGTCAGCATTTCCATCTTCTCCAAGAAGGGCAAAGCTAGCTCCCCAAGGCTCAATATCCCTTAAATCTCTGCATCAGAAGGGATAATAACAGAGAAAAAAGAAACGATAGTACAACACTGTGTATCAGCCATGCAATTACTGATGGTATGTGCAGTCCATATTGGCTATGTTTTTCCCTAAAATCTGCAGGGCACCACCCAGTGAAATCATAGAGTGGCTTGGGTTGGAAGGGACCTTAAAGATCATCTAGTTCCAAACCCCCCCACCATGGGCAGGGACACCTCCAGGGATGGAACACCTACAACTACAGCCTACATCCAAAAAAACAAAACAAACAAAAAAAAATTCTACATCAACAAAAAGCACTTGGCCACCTGGAAAAGGGAATCCACTGACCAAGTCTCAGATATGGATCTGCACAAACATTTTTAAAAGTTGGAGGTCTGCAAAGGAAATATACATACCTACTCTCACGTCCATGTGCCTAACACCTGTGTTGCGCTTCATACCAGGTACCTAATTACAGCAGAACAGAAACACCAACACCCCAGTTAACCAACTACTTAATGAATCAAGATTTTGTGGGTGTTAGTTGACATTTGTAGCAAAACGCAGTGTAATCATGAAAAATAGCCTTACAGGATTCTCTTCTAAAGCATTCAATTTGTTTTTCCAAGCTGAATAACTGATAGGTTAATACCTCTAATGCACGGAAAGTATTTGCTGTATAGTCCCAAGAAACCCTACTCCCTTCAGCACAGTCTGAGGTTTCTGTTACTGCACTAAGAGTCTCAAGAGAACAGCAAGATAAAGAATCTACATTCTCCTATCTACAGCATCTCTATTGTAACTGCTGCTTACTATACCCCTGTGTGGTGCCTCAACATATTTATACCTTGGTTTTGCATTTACTCCAAGTTCTTTACAGATTGTAATTCTGAACTTTGTTCCCTGTAGAGAAACTTTTATCTCTCAACCTGATTCAGACTTCTACCGCATGACAGTTAAGTACAACATCTGAGCCCTGAGGTCAGATTATTAAAATTTATTTCAAGATCATGCATAACAGAAAGCATCAGTTCACAGCAGGAGCCTATGTGAACAATTAAAAACACAACAGAGGAGACTTTCTCAGCTGTCAAGTGGCCATTCATGTTTTATTTAGTCTGTTAAGCATATTGCTGCTGGTTTGAAATGAAGATCTACATATTTTGCTGACAAACATACTTTTATAAGAAGTAATTCCTGTTGAACCACACAGGTGTGACACAATAGATTTGGCCTCACCACACAGTGACAATGGGCTGATTTACCCTAACCTTCTGCCATGCACTTCACCTTCAGCTGTGCATTCTGGGAAGAGCTGCAGTGTTATTAATACACTTCCTATACTTACTATACTTCAGGCTCACTGAAACCACCCATAGCAACTCCTGAATCACGTATGTTTCAGCACTAGTCCTGTGAGAGCCAAAAGCAGAGAGTTTCCCCTCAACTGTCTCTGCCCAATGCTCATCTGGAGCTGCTGCAGTGCTCCCACAGCTGCAAAACACTCCGTGTACAAGAAGGTCACTTTAATTAGCGGATGACGCTGAGATAGTTTCAGAAATGGAGAAATCTTCCTCTCTCATTTTCTGTTTCACAACCTGTCCCCAGTCTCCAATTATATATATATTCACACCTCCACATAGAATTTAATGGGAGTGGAAACAGATTGTTCATCTGCAGGCAACACATCCTTTTTCTCTAAAATGTGGAAAGTTGTTAAGTAAAATGTCACTGGGAAAGGAATTCGAGTTGACTTTAGATTACTTAACTGTCCACACAAAGTCTTTGCGTATACCTTGAAATGAAAGGTTTCTTTCGACTAAAAAGTACATATAATTTTCAGAATTTGACATTAAATGTATTGAGAAAATGCTCTGTCTCTAAGTTGGTGCAAATCTTCATAGTTCTGCTGATTTCATCAGACCAGCATACAACAAAAATACTTTTCAGTGGAAAAAAAGTTAGTTAAAAAATTTCTTCAAGTCCCTTATTTCAAGGTTTGGGGGAGAATTACAATTCTCACACCTAAGTCTCAAGAGTTTTGCTAAAAAAACCTCTGAAGATGTGAGGGCAGCAGCAGGCTCAGAAAGCCCATGACAGTCAAAATTCAGCAGAATTATTTGCTTTGCTTCTAGCAAAATAAAATACACCACTCATATTCTTCTAACAAGTAATTCCTGCCAGGTGACTTACTAATATTTTTACAACTTTGTACAGATTTATTTTAGGGAAGTGGCTCTCAATCAATATCACTATGAAGTACACATTCATTTATTGATAATCTGCTAAAGAGATAATTCCTACCAGCTACAGAAACCTAAAGTCCACTCTCTGATTGTTCTTCAAATCAGACAATTTTTGCCCCTCTGACCAGCATGAAGGGAAGAGGAGCCCCAGCAACATGTCATCAAGCAAAACAGTAAGTTTTCTTTACTGCAAACTACTTTCTGACACAGGCTGTTCAAAAAGCTGGAGGACTTCACTGACAAATTTCATTGGAAGGGTTTCACTGAAAGAGGAAAACCAAGAAGCCAAGATCAAAGGAGAGCCTGCTTCCCTCAAGCTCCACCTGGGGATGAGGAAAGGGAGGTCTGAGGGTAACTCTGTGAACCAGGACTAACGGCAGGAGCACTGCCCAGCAAAGGAACCAGGGAGCAGGCTGACTGCCTCCATCAACCACCCTTCCTTGGAAAGGACCACTACAACCTTGTGAGAAGAAGGGTGGTCCCATCACACGGCTGAGAGCTGTAGGTCCTGGCCATCTGCACAAGGGCTAACAACAAAACGCAAAAGTGACATCTTCCCCCAACCACTTCAACATTGGGCATTGGGGCGTTCAGGTTTAAGACATAAACTTTACAAGTAATGGTTTGCTCGGGTTTTTTGGTTTGTCTTTTTTTTTTTTTCTTTTTTCAATGGCAGGTTCTATAGGTCCAACTTCCCTCAAAAACCCATCTCAAAAGAACATGTCTACTGCAAGCTGTAAACCTACAGCTATTACTCTGATTCTTAGGCTGCTCGAGTGACTGCATGTTATAGATGGGTCATCCTGAACTCTGAAAGCCAAAAATACATTTCCAGTGCTTTTAGTTTATTCAAAAAAGGCCAACTGCAGTTCTGTAAACAGAGCCTACCTCCAGCACCAAGGGTCTAAAGTCACGAAGTGAGCTGGAATATACATCTCCTAACTGCAAATCCCTTAGTAATCTCAAAAACAGGAAATGAAACAAAAGCCCACAAATAAATTGTAATCCAGTCACTGGTCAGAACACTGGACATTTCTTCCCAGAACCTCTGACCTTTACTCAATATCTCATGGAAAATAAAGATGCGAGGGATTTCTGCTTAGGATCACATTTTCCTCTCCTATGTGTATCTTCAGGCCTCATGTCAAAGAAACCATCTTAGGAGACAGAAAGAGAAGAAGCTGCATTTCCCTCCAGAGCTCAGCTTGCTCACATTGCTTCCCCAGCTGCCTGGAAGGAATCCCCTTCTCCCACCCTCTCACCCGAGAAGCACGGTATCCTGGCCTCGGAGGCTTCTACCCAGGCAGGTGGCTGCTGCTCCCTTTCCTCTTGTGATGTTGCCATGGCAGGATGAAGGCAAAGGTCACTCTGACGTCTGAATCTTCTACCATGTCTGCGCCCTGCTACTCCACACCCACATGGTGGACAACAAGGATACCAAATGATTCAGGGCTTTCTCCTTCCAAGTAGTGTAAGCTTTTAAAATTCTTTTACCGCATTCTTGCCGGTATCTACTCTGCAAGATGTCATCATACTACACTTAAACTATCTATTCATAGGATCATTTTCCAGATGTTCAGTGATTAAAATGAACTTGCTCCACTAGCTTCTTTCTCAAAGACCAGAGAATTAATGAACCCAAAACTTCAGAATTTGGAAAGTAATTTGTTATTTTTTTTCTGGGAACTCTTCAGTTAAGTGTAGCTTGGGCTTTTTCCTCCCTTCTCCTTTGGCATATTCTACCCCAGTTATTATTTGCACAGAAAACAACAACCTTGTGTTTTCTCTGTTCCTGAACAGTCTTCCTGTGTGCTATTAATGCTGCAGGTTCCTCTTGTTCACTGCAAATGCCCTCCAGGATGTGTCTGTAGAAGGGAGAGAGAAAAGCTTTTTCTCTATGCTGAGGGTTGGCATCCATTCCTCATGTCACCACTTGCTCAGAACTACACTTCACAGATTCATCTCTCTTGCTCTTTTATTCCTTCTCACCACTGCTGACTCTGAGACACATTCACCTACTTAAATTCTGCTCAAGCACAAGTTGTGAGGCATCAAAATGTTTTTAATTTTCAAGGAAAGGAAGATTTAGAAAGACTGTTCTCACATTCCCAAAGCACACGCACACAGAGAGCTTCCCCTGGTTAGTATATCATTAGTATTTCTTTCCAAGAATTTCATTGCTTGCAAACAGATTATTTTCAGGGAAACGTGCTTGGTGTAAAATCTTGCACGGAGGTGTTGATTAGCTAAATGTCACTCATTTTGCATGGTCTTTTTTTTCTAGTTTGGATCTGTAGGAACGTTCTGGGAGGTTAGCGGATGCATAAGAAAAGTTTATGTAAAATGAGCCAAGTGTTTGCTACAGAAGACAGGCAAATGGTCGTAAGCATCAGACACCACAGAGGGCTTAGACACAGGCAAGTGCAGATGTGGCAGTGCACAGAATAACCACGAGGTGAGTGCTGCTCTCGACATGCGTAACTGGTGTCTTCAGGGTCACCAGTACCCGGCCAGCCAGGCTCCCCACCAGGGCTGGGATGGATGGGACCTTCTGGACAGCTGCAATTTGTATCTTGAGCAAATAAGGAGGAAAATGGTCTGTCATTAGGCTTTTTCTAAGACAGATTAATGCACACACAGGAAAGAAGGAAGACTAGAAAAAGCCTGTTCTCCCATGCTCATTCATGTGACCTTCTGCCAGGAAATTAATCTCTTGACCTCATCTGTTTAGAAATAGGAACAAACCCCATGTTTCAATTAACAAGGAACATCACAGTGTCGACCACAAATACTTGCCTAACTGTTTATGTGTAGGTGAACTAGGTAGTTCATTACATAAAATATTGCAGCTTTGAGGAGAACAAAACACCACACAAAAATTAGTATTAGTTGAGGTTTGGTTTGGTTTGGTTTTACACAAATGTGGAAAAAGACTTTTTCACATTTGGAAAGCCAAAGCCATGCATCTTAGCCCATGTTGTCTGTCCATGTTAAAACCAGAGTCCACAGCTGGAGCTGCAAAAACTCAGAGCCTAAGAAATCACTTCATTTATTCACAGAGCCAAATTTTCACATTTTCATGTTCTAAAACCTCTTTTTAAGTGGTTTACTGAAGTTGCACAACACTTCAGAATTTGTTTTAAAAAACTGTTTCAACTAAGATTAGATCTGATTTCAGACGCTGTTCACATACCCAAGCGTACAGAACAACTCAAAATTTGTGCACCCCATGGCCAATCTGTCCAGGAGCATGAAATTATTGCACTCTGGCATAAAACATTTCTTCTAATTTATAAGCCTTATCTGAGGTAGCACGGTGATTGATGCTTGAGTAAAGAACTTCTTCCAAATTTCATTTTAGGTTAAGTATCTGATTTTCAACATATGCAAAAGAGGAAAAAAAAAAGTATTCTAGTTGTAACATGAAGCTGACATTTCTGAAATGCCAGCGGACTGATTTCTAACTTTTGCTGGAGGAAAGAGACTGCCAATATTTCTTTGCTTCTTTCAGCATTCCTAAGTTTTCCCTGTCATCGTTTTGAAATACTGGGACTCATCCCTCACAGCACAGCAACCCCCAAGCCTCTCTGGTACCAAAACTGATTGCTACATAGCAGAAACCATGAAAACTGTTTTCCCCCTCTCAGGTTGAAAGCAGAGCATAGATAGGGCAAAAATCTAGAGAGACTTAAAAGTGTTTTGAGGCTCTAGAAAAAGATCTGAACCAAACCTTTGAGAACAGCAAAAACACCCTAATTCAGGTAAGTTAAGTGTACAAGGGACCCTGAAAATTGAACTTAACCAAGAAATCCTCTGAAAATGAACGGCTACTGTACTTTGTATTCACAGTCAGCAGCAGGAAGACCCCCTGAAATAAACCTGGCCACAGAGACAGATGCTTTGGTGCGTGGGGACACACCAGGCTAATACATCTGCTCCATGCTCACTTTTCTCCCAGCTTATTGCATGGTTTAAGCTTACCAGATAAAAAACAATCTCTGTTCCTCCACACAGCTACCCACACAAGCCCTCACCTATTAGGGCTTCACAGAAGCTTTATCTGTAGGAGTTTAAATACCTTTGGTTAAAGGAGTGCTCCATAAGGCAAAAAAAGGGGGCTAATCTTGACCATACCTTTTCCTTTCTGCACACCACCAGAAAGGTATCATGCCTTAACAGCTTCTCCACCCTCAGCATGTTACTCTCATGTTTCCCCTCTCCCTCCCTTAGTGAAAACCTTTTAAACCACTTTTAATAATCCTTTAAAGTCATGTGTCTGCCTACTAACCAATATAGCACCTCGACTACTCTTGTTGAGGAGACTTCTTTGGGTGTCAGTCTCCCAACAGCAACCTGCCAAGCCAGTTCTTACTTGAATGGCATGAAGATAATTGAAATTTGCAGTCCTAACCAGCCACTGAGGCTGAGCATCCAGCCTCTGCTCAGGCTGCTGCTGGAAGAAAACAAAAGCCTCTGTCAACAGAGAGGAATGATTTAAAATGTGTTCGGTTTTTATAGCTATTCACTCCATAGCATCACTTGGTAAACAAAAACGTGCCATTAGATAGCTACCAGTAAGCAATTCTGCAGTCGACAGGTACCCAATCGTTTCTTCTGGCCCAAAGAAAAAAGAGTTTTTTACTATGTCAACAAGGCAAATAAGCTGGAAACATAGCAGTCACCTGAATCTATAGAACTCAGTTCTGCTCCAGCCATGGGTGCTCTCATTCACCACCCTCTGCAACCACAGCAAATGCAGAAAGGGTGACAGAAAGCTAAGATTAATCCTAAAATGTTTAAAGATCACCAACAAATCACATGCCTAATTATGGCAGAAATTTCCATTAGTACTGAGGTGTGGCTCTGAAACCAGTAGAAGATTCAGGACACCAAGAGGTATCTCTGCAATGGGGCCTGTGAGGCAGCAGCAGTGCCACTAACTTTATTTTTGATGCGGTCTCTTGAAAAGGTGAAATCTCATTATCTGCATCTCTTCTAAAACCCTCTGTTTTCACTTATTAAGTACTACTGAATCTTTATTACCAGGGGCATAATGAGGCTCCTATTCACTGACAATCGACTCCCCCAGTAAAAAGACCACAAAAATGGATAATAAATAATGACAGTATTACCCTTGAAGGCTCATTACACCATCAAGCGCTTGAGCAATCCTAATTAAATGATCCCCTAGCCTCATTGAGCAGGTGACAATGGAAGGGACGGCCACGCTTTCTTATGGTGCTATATTTGATGTTTCAAAAGTCAGCAGACCTTTAAAAATGTATTTTGTTAAAACCAACATGAAATGAATATACATTACTAATCTGTATGCACTGTACATTGAAATTGCTACAGAAAAATGCTTAGCAATATGAAAGTACCAAGGTTATCGCAGAGGTGTAACCTCTGCATTTAGCAGCCATCACCTGCAATGTTTCCTATTACTCTTCAGCAGAGTAAAAGCCACGCAAGCCCCCCTTCCCTCCACCATCCTGAATGCAGAAAAAGAAAGGTGTAAAATGGCAATAAAGTCACCATTCTCCTCTTTGCTGATCCACTTCCCTTCACTGTCTCCAACCTTAATTTTCATCTGATACACATGAAAAAAATGAAAGACACTAAGCACAGAAAGGACCCAATCTCTTCCCCAATCAACTTGCAATGCCCTGACGTCAGTGGCTCTGCACTAAAAGCAAGCCCTGCCCAGGCAGAGGAACAGCGCTGGTTCAGCAGTCAAGTTTCAAACCTCATTTTGGCCAAACTGCTGCTGACCTCAGGCTCAGCAGTGAAAAGCACACAAGGACAAAGGCTGCTCACAGCCCATGTGCCCAGGCAGGCATCACCCAGAGGGATGTAAAGAGTGAGAGACTGCACCCCTCTGCTCTCCCTGCTGTTCCTGGTCCAGCAGCAAATTTGCCACATTAAGGTTATGCACCGCAGCATTGACAACACAGTTTGCAATCAAATTCTCTATGATACAGAAATCCCCTTCCTGATGGCAGGAGAGGCACGGGGATGGCTCTTGCTCCAGTGGATGACAACACTGCAGAGAACCTGCAGCACTGAGGCAGGTGAGCAGAAGAGGTACTGCAGAGGTAGGGTAGAACGAACTTGCACGTACTTTCACAAACAGGACAAGTTTGATGCTGTTCCAAAAGGCAAGAGAAGCTCAGTGGAGTGCAGAGAGTCAATGTGATCTATCTTTTTAGTTTACCCAGCTGGCAAGCAATAAGGGCAATCTGTTCATCTCCTGCAGAAATTAAGTGAAATTGCAGTGTTCAAAAGCATTTGAGTTGGATTAACTCAACTGAAGGAAGCTGGCTGATTAAGAGTGAGTTGCATTAGGCACTGAGGTGTTTAAACAAAGATTAAGAAAGAGCACATGCATTTCAGTTGAGAGAATAATTATTAAACATCACTAGTCCCATCGCATGGCGTAGCACAGACAACAGTACTGGAACATCAGGCTACAAATGGGGACTGTACTAGGACTAACCTGTACGAAACATCACAGAGTTACTTTCCGGTCAAGAAAATGTAGCTTAGGTTTTTCTGAAACAACAGATTAACAGACACAGGTCTAAGAAATTAATCTTCAGGGCACTTTCTTGAGCATTTCTCCCCACGCTTTGGGGGAAGTTAAGAACAGAGGGCCTCAACAGGTTACCGTGGGTCATGAAATCCCATTTCCCACTACAGCAGACAAGCACCATTAGGCATCTAAACCAATACCTCCACCCTCCCTCATCCACCCCAGCAGCACCCAGGCCCTGGAGTGGTGGGAGGAAGGCAGCAAGGGACAAAGGAGCAGCAGTGAGAGAGGAGAAGGAGAACTGGACGAGTGGAAGTAGAATCACAATGATGCTAGAGGACAAAGCTAGCCACTGAAGGGCTGCAATGAAAGGAGAGTGAGGGGAAGGGACAACCAACGAGTAATCGGGTTACAATACACAAGAATCTCCTTGTTACAAAAAAAATAAAACACAGGTGAAGGGACAATGCTGTGGAGGTCCCTCCCATAGCTCCTTCTGGGGCTGTCACCTGGGGAAGCCTAACACCTCTCTCTGGCTCAGAGGCATGGAAAACACCAAGGGGTTGGAAGACAGCAATTTATTCCTCAGAAAATCTCAAAATTTATGGGATTTCCATTACTCTGCCTCACAAAAAATTTCTCCTTTGGTTCCAACTCCAATATGGAAGATAGGAAAAGACTGAATATGGAAAGGAAGGAAGATTTTTTTTTTAAAAAGAAATATGGGATACAGGGAAAACATTCATTAAATTCAACTTAATATGGAAAGGATCTTAATTTGTCAAAACAACAATAGGAGGAGGTCTTCCTTATGACCCAAAGCACATCCTGAGATCTCCCCCACAGGCACAGTGAAGCAACAGTGTTTTTTCAGCATGGCAGCAGAGCAGCAGCCAAATCTGTTCCAATACTATAATCACTCTGTTAACCACAAATCCACAAATCCCCACTACATCTCTTAGCTACATAACTTTTTTTTTTTTTTTTTTAAAAAAAAGGGAGCTTAGAAATAAAGACCTTTTCCATTTGGTCTACATCGTAATATAGTTCAACTGATGAGTCTGGCATTGCAATTCCTACACTCATTAATGCAACCTACATTCAAAACCTGCTCTAGAAGCCATGGTTCCTGTACATCTAGGAGCTGTGTTTACCACAAGAATGCTGGAAATAAGAATAAATTTAAACCTTTCTGTGTTCATTAAAAGACCTAATGAGAAAATTGCTGCCTAGAGCAGTAAATGGTAACTTGTTATTGCTGATGAAGACAGCAGAGCTCATTTGTAAATACAATAAATGCTATTTCAGCTACTCTGGCCCTGAATCAAAGAGCCAGCATCATGTTCATTCACAAAGAAAACTGATAGGATTTGTACGGTCTGCAAGCGCCTAAACATTGTATTTAACCCACTGAAGTGCAAAGCTGAACAGGATCCTCTTCTCATTGAGGTCAGGACAGCTTTTGACTCAAATGGAAGCAAATTAAACTCCATTGCCTCTAACCTGGTAGACCAGTCAAGAGGACCTATTGTGTCCAGAGCTTTAGGAGCAAAATAAAGCAACCCGGACTGAAAATACACGAATGAAGCACTACATTGTATAATAGCTGCATGTCTGTTCAGAAAGGAGATGTGTGCCGCCATGGCTGGAATGCACAGCTACTCATATTCAGTTAGGCTGACACCCTGGCACCATTTTTATTGCTCTTGATGGTGTGAGCCAATGAAACCTCAAAGAGGCAACATGAAAGTCATGCAGATTTCAGCCACGGTTATTTCTGGAACTGCCAAAACAGGAAGAGAATAGCCTCTCCCCCATGTTTTTAATCAGATTAGAAGCAAAGCACAGGAGCATTTTCTCACCACCTCACAACAAACAGGAACAGTTTCATCCTGAAACAAATGATGCTACAGGAAACTATTCAGTCACCAGGGCAATGGGAGGAAATTATCACGGAGCTGCTCCTCAGTATTTCGTACACCCTGTAGCTTCACATTTGGGCTCCACCACACCAGTGCCCCAGGCACAGACACACCGCATACACTTGACACTATTCCTGCACCCACTCTTAGACAAACCATTTTCAATATTGCATGATAGTTCTTGGTAATTTATGCATGCTGATATAATCTGTTGCCATTACTGCTATTCAGACCACTACAGGCAGTAACTGGAACCACCAAGCCCTAACCAGGACTTTAATATTCTATTCCTTTTGTACAGGAACTTTTATAGCAAAATCCATTATAACCAGTATGGTACGAACTGGCAGGTGACAGAAGAGCAAGCTGAGGAACATTCATATGAACCTGAACCAAGACAAAGACATTTATTTCACCATGATGCATTTAATACATTGCCTTTCACCTATTAAATTAAGCAAGGGCAAGGCACTTTCCCATACTCATAGCACTGGAGTTAAATTATGCATTCAGAGCTAATTATCTGATATGCTGTTTAAACCCTGTCATTATACATGTCGAATAAGGAGAATGCAAAATGTAGCTCCTAGGCAAATAAGACAGACACAGAGTAAGTGTGAAAGACACAGACTTCCCCTAGAAGACTGCAACACCCAAGACACCAGCTGTCCACCTCCAGCATCCCAACAAAATTCTGGTGTATGGCAAGGATGATGCAGTGGTGATCCTTTTGGTCTCCCAGCTGTGGGTGAGGTGTGTTGGCAGACATGGTTGCCTGTCCTCTCCAGTTCCAGGTGCTCTCTTAACACAAGCACGACAGATGAACCATCTTGCAAGGCAGCATGCTAATTATTTTTTCTCCTCTGGTTTTCCTCGTTATATGCATTTTCTGTAGTCTGAAGGAACAGCAGCGTTTTGAAAGCCACAGAAACCACGCAGCCCCAAACTTGCAGAAGGACTTACCTTGGCACGTACCAGGAACAACCAGCAGTGACTGATTTGGTTCCCAGCCACCCTCCTGCTCCCCTGGAGTGGCTGGAGCATCCCCGCAACCTCTGGAGGTGGCACGGGGAGCCCGGCTGGCAGCCTGCCACCGGCTGCCTCTCCTCTTCTGCAAAAGGCTGGCAAAGCTGCAAAAAGCTTTGCTGGGGGGAGCAGGCAGGAAGGAAATATGTTCTCTCCTCGCACAAATACAGCTGTTTCCACAGACGCACGCCTGCAAAAACGCTGCTTTTGTTTCAGGCAGGAGTGCAAAAATCCAACTGGTCCTTCACATTCTGCCACTGCTCCTAGTAACCAAGGCCAGATATCCCGAGAAAAGAGAAATTCTTTAATGTCCTAGAAAAGTTTGTCAAGAAATGATGGCAAAACCAGGCTTAATCTGTACGTAACAGACACGACTGACAAAGTCTAAACGAGAACAGTGAAACTCAGGAAAGCCCCTGCAACTGGGTGGAGATGTGGAAGTGTGGAATCACCCTGTCATCATTACTGGGGAATCCCTGTTCCCCAGGAAAATAAATTTCTGGCAGATGACATCAGCACAGCTCTCACTGATGGCTGCTCCTGTCAGGCTCCCTCCTACTCCATCCCAAGCCTTCATAACCAGCACCACTCCTCCCTTTACAGAAGCAAGGTGAGCCTGCACCCTCCTGACAGCCCAGCCAAGCTTTCAGGGTCTCACAAGTTTTCTTGGCAATTTCTGCCTGCACCCAGGTGCATTCTCCACAGCCACAGCTATGACAAGCACCCCAGTGGCTCCCGTGTCCCGCTGCAAGCTTCTTCAAAACATTTCCCTGGAGGTTTGCCCAACTTGAATGAAGCCATTGCAGTTCTCCCCATTTACACCAGGCTAAAAATGGAAGGAGGTTCAGGATAACAAGAAATAAATGGTGTCCTTCAGGCAGATGAAGTTGAACTCCAAAACTCATTTCATCCAAGATAATGACAGTGATTAATAACAGTCCAAAAAGATGATGTACCTCCAAAAATATGCTTTTTTAAGTCATAAAAAACCCTGAAAATGTCTGCTGCTTTGTCACAGTGAATGTGTACTTGATTAAAATGTTGACTGATCAGCTGGACACCAGAATTGTTTGCTCTGTCCTGGTTTGTGCTGTGGGTCCAAATGGCTACAGACAGTGAAATTATAGATGGTCCACACGGTAACAGGCACTGTGCAGAGGTAAAACTGCCAAGCAGCAAAAGTAGCCAAGTTCCATTAATCACTGACAAAGCATCCTGATGCTAAATGCTTCACATTCATCCTTGAGCTTTTCACTTTGCAGTTTATTATAAACAGAGCTTATCTCCAGAACCTCAGTAAACCCCCCATACAAAGCCACATTTTTTTCAAACTGTCATCCCTAGCAGTCCTGCACTCTCCTGATCATCCACAAATGTTCCTCCATATTTACATTATGTACATTAAGAACGTTTTTAATTTTTCTTCCAGCCCACCAAAAGACCACTCACAATAACTCGGACACTGACACTGTCTATCTGCAGCAGGCTACTGTGCTCAGTAGAAGAGGGAGCTATTTTTATTTTGACATGCAGAGAGGCAACGCTTTTCAGAACAAGCAGACATGAGAGAAATTTTTGCTCCTTTTTTTGGCTGCCCCCTGCCTCTTGCTTCTTGGGAGAACAGCCTGGTCTCCATTCACAGCAGGGAACCCACCTGGGGACACGCAATGCCAAAGCTTTTCAACGGTTCCCATGTGCTTATACAAGAAGCATGTATTCCTTCTTACAGCTGGGAAGCCAGCCACACCATACGAGTTGTACATTTCAGTGTATTGGAAAGCAGTATTTTTAAAGGATGGCAGGATCCTTTACTTATATTAAAATGTTAGCTATCCTGTGGATCAACTGCAATTATCTTATGACTCACCTTCCAGTGGCGGTGTGAATTTTGAGCAATTATATATTTTAACTAGGTAAGAAGATAAGAAACCTTTGGTTTTCCACAGAGCCCTATCATCTCAACAAAGGCTTGAGAGGTTTTCATATTTTCCCCTGCCTCCTCATCACATCTTTTGTACCACCCTTTTCCTTAGATCTTACAAACATTAGGAAATACTCACCAGCAAGCACTTAATTGTCTTTGTTCCTCTACCCACCCCACTCAATACTCCTCTGCCTTTCCCACGTCCATTGGCCCACAGTTACACAGCCTGGCTCTCCCAGGTTTCCACAGAGGTGGCTGCAGCTTAACACACAAAGTCTCCTGAATTTGTCAACCTCAGCTCATGAATGCTTGGACTATTCCCCTCACGTGCTTGGCGTTTTCATGTCTGCAAAATGCTCAGCAATTTCTTACGTGCAAAAGCACTTCATAGGAAGACATTTCATTTAATCTGCCACCACAGTGAAAGGGAAGCTGGAAAGACCCATAGACAGGATACAAACATCTGGCAACCCAGATTCCTGGGGCAGATATAGGATGCATTCAGCAGCTGCTCCTTAAAAGGTACGAAGACAACCCGATCAGTTTATACAATAAAAGCCCCTTTAACTGCAGCACTTCTTTATCAGCTCAGCCATGTACATATGGTTCTTCAAAAGCCACTAGGGTTCTCCATCACCATGCCATCCATGCTCCACACACAAATTTTTCTGTATTACTGTTATTGAATTAAGTGGGAGAGCCAAACAATAGCCAAAGATGGTAGATACCTGAGTTGCCAGGTAAAGGTGAAACCTGAGCCCAGGTATATCTCTGTTCACTGAAAGTGCCTGCACTGCACCATTCATGACAGACACACATGGCAAAAATGGTCCCTGACAGGAAAAGCTTCCTGTTGATATTAGATAGATTAGGCCAGATTCTTCCTTAGGGTAACTCTGATCTGCAAAATGGAATTGAGCTAGAGATTGACTTACTATTATCATCAAATTATCATCATTTTTAGCTACACTTCTGCTTATCCTCTTCAGCTCCTTGGTAGAGAGCTGGTAGAACATGAAGTGCCTTACAACACATCTGTTTGTACATTTTCCTGGTGAGAAAGGTTTAAATGCTGGCGGCAATGTCATAAAAATTACCACGGACATAGCATGGGGCAGTTCAAAAGAACAGATGTATTTCTGTGCCAGTGCTCAGAGGCTGACAGGATGCTGAAAGCTCTCACAGTTTTCTTGCCATTCAAATGGAAGCCTCAGCTGACAAAATTCAAAATCAGCAGACTACAGCAACTGTAAGTAAGAGAGTCAATGTACCTTGGTTTCCAAATCAGGGCTATTTAAGCCCTAACTGAGTAAAGTACTTGTGCACTCAGCATCTCGCTATTCAGTAGGCTGCTTGCTCCCCTAAAAGTTGGTGCTTTCCCAGAAATAGCCTCTAACTTCCAGAAAGAAGGGTAAGCAAATCTGTTTGCTCAGCTCCATATAGACTGAAAACTTTCTGCTTTTGCCAGGGAAAGATTCATAGAATCATAGAATGGTTTAGGTTGGAAGGGACCTTAAAGATCACCTGCAGGGGGGCTGGAACCAGGTTGCAGACCAGGTTGCTCAAAACCCCATCCAGTCTGGCCTTGAACACTTCCAGGGATGAGGCCTCCACAGCTTCTCTGGGCAACCTGTTCCAGAGTCTCACCACCCTCATAATGAAAAATTTCTTCCTGACATCTAATCTAAATTTACCTTCATCCAGTTTGAAGCCATTACCTCTTGTCCTATCACTACATGCCCTTGTAAAAAGTCCCTCTCTATCTTTCTTGTAGATACTTGCCCCCTTCAGATATTGGGAGGCCACTAAAAGGTCTCCCTGGAGCCTTCTCTTCTCTAGGCTGAACAACCTCAACTCTCTCAGCCTGTCCTCATAGGAAAGGTGCTCCAGCCCTCTGAGCATCTTTGTGGCCCTCCTCTGGACCAGCTCCAACAGGTCCATGCCCTTCTTGTGCTGAGAACTCCAAAACTGGAGATTGGAGATTCTCTAATTAAGACACTTTAACAGGCAACAAACTTCCCTCTTGAGGACTTCTTCTCATCCCCTGGTGCAGAAGTCACCACGGTGGAGAACAGCCCACTGCAAATAATTCCACGGAGACTTAGGTTGTTCTAGTTCAGAGCCATTTCTGTACTCAGTCCAGAATCAGCAAAGCACAAAAACCTCTTAAAATAATCACTATGTCTTTCTAAGTCTCCTTCCAGGCTAAAATTCAACATAAGGCCTTTTAATTGCTCTCAGAACAAACACCACAGGGGCATAGTCCAATGGTCCTCTGCTAAAACTCCAACTGTAGACCACGGGCATCTTTCATCTGTGACAACTGAAACATTCTATTGGGCTCTAAAGAGACACTTCATATACTGTGCATTCTCAACACTAAGTATTTATCCAGGCTGGAGCTTCAATGCATGTAGTAACAAGCTGTAAAAACATGTCAGCACAATCTGAGCTGAAGTTGCCAAGTGTCAAAATAGGATAGCATTTAAACATTTGCAAATATTACTTATGATACAGCAGCACAAGGTAAATATACCAACATTAGCATTTCAAAAATAGTTTCTGAATGAAAGGAAGCTTTAAAAATAACTTTGTTTTCTCCTGGCATCCCTATGCTAATGGAGTCTACTTTTAATTTTAAACGTTTCTTGTATGAAGGCACAAGGCATGACCATCTCCTTATGCAATTTAAGTTCCTACAGCAAAGTAAATCAGACTATAGTCCACCTCTTACTTTCCCCCAACAAACCTGTGAGGTTCTGTGCACAGGTTGGTGTCTCCTGCTGCTCCAGATGTCCATATTCCATTCACAAGTGACAGTAAGCTCATGGCAATCCCTCCAAGAGAGCTCTTTCAAGTAAACTACATGACATCACTGAGAAACACGATTAACTTATCTTATAGATAAATCAAGTCAGCCAGAGAGAAATGAATTTGTTTATCCAAAGTCATCAAATCACTGCTTGTACGTCATTAGTACCACAGCAGACAGTAAAGTATTAAAGCAACAGGAATCAATATAAAACTATAAGGTAGGAAAAAGTAAGATTCCTGCCGAAGAAAGGGTAATTATGTTATAAATGACATAAGGTACCATAATGCATAACTGCAGAGGTGGTGAATTCTAGTTACACAGGCCCTCCTTTTCCATAGGATGCTTTACTGTGCAGTGCCAACATTTTTCCAGATCGTTTTATGCATGTGTTGCAAAATACACTGAACTGTTTAATCTATCTTTCAGTACATTGTTTTTTTTTCCTTTTCCTTGCATTATCTTCTCAGGTATCCAGCCCTTATCTGTGGTATGTAAACACTACTAACTAATTCAAGACCTATCTACCTGGAAATCTCATTAGCTAAGATAGAGAAAGCATTGCTAAAATAGATAAAGTGATTATTTTTGTTTCTATTAGCTGAAAGGACATAATGAACAGCTGAGAAGATCTAAAATTACACACTTGAAGTGAAGCAACACTAACTCTGAGTAGGGCACTGAAACAAAAACCCCAGACAAACAAGAATTCTGCAAGTAAGATCCTCCAGAAAGTAAGTTATTAACCCGATTTTTAATCTGTTTGGCCCAGTACCGCTTCAGTGGTAAACATACTCTGACACTGTTTTCACTCAGGATTCTACAGACTTCACCACTTATTTTCCCTAATACCTACTTGCTATAGTTTAAAAGATTCTATCTTACAATATGGCCTTTTGCTTCCCAGCTCAAAACAGACAGACAGGTAAGAGGAGCACTGTGTTGGGCCACTGGTAGTGAAGAGACCACGAAGTTACAAGGTATTTTGGAGCTGGCTGTTTTCCAGCTTTTATATGTAAGAGAGGTCATTTAGTGTGGTGGTGCTAACAGCAGTGCCATGGGGAACCAGTTAGAACTTCAGTATTTCTGCCCATGTTCACATCACAACAGGCCAAGTGCCGTAACAGTGCTCAGCACCTCCAAGCTACTCTGCAAAATCCAGGCAGCCCCAAGACCTAATTCATGCCCAAAAGATGCATACCTTGTGCTTGATCTCAAATCCATGAGAGTACAGCATCAGATGGGAGAAGGAAATATTTTTCCGCCCCATCTGAAGAAAGGAAGGCAAGAAGCAGAAAAGGAAGGAGACTGTATTGTAAAACCAGAATTAAGATATGCCCTGGTGACAAGACACAGACCTTCTATGCTACGATTCACCAATTAGCACTACAAAACATTGTGCCTAGTTTTAGCTTTAAGGCTTCTCATAACAATGTATTTATGTATATGCTTACACATTCTAAGAAGGAGGGCGTAATTAATATAATTAAGTTCCTTAACTTCAAAAGTGACGGACAAGTTTGGGCTTTTTATTTTAAGATACCTTCTCTGCCACACCCTGGAGGGGCCCGATTTTCATGAAGTACCACTCACCCTCTCTCCAGCAGATCCCTTCCTGTTATATCTCAAAACAGCCAGCCAGAACTGCAGGTCATGCTGGAGAGCACGGGATGCACTATGCCAAACACCATGTGTATCCAGTGCTCAATCTTCAAATCCTGACCAACTCATTTCCTTCTCAACTGCATGTTTCTGAGCACGGAACCTGGCTTGCTGTACCATACAACAAGCCTACCTTGTGCTCCAGAGTGCTCTCATCCTTCTTTTGCTGCAGCACAGATACTAAATGCTCACTGTTGGTAAGAGGACAGTCAGTCTGCAGGCTGCTGCCTTTCATGGCGTATACCTGCTAAGAAAACTATACCCTGACACACAGCATCTCCCAGTATGAGAGCCCAAAGAGGACTTATCCTGGCAAGAGAGAAAGCTGCAATTCTCACCACTGCTACAGGAATTGGCTGTATAGATTGGAAACCCTGAAGTTTTATATTACATCATCTGCCTACAAAAAANNAAAAAAAAAAGCTTTTCTAGAAAGAAAAGGAAATGTAAATGTAAACATGTAAGCAGGGAAGACACGAATTTTAGTCAAATCCTGTGGGCAGACTGCACAAACAGAGATAAGGAAAACCTCTATTTTGTGTACACTAGGGAAATACCTCTGGGTAGGAGCTCCATTAAAGCAGTGCTGGCTGGAGATACAGTGTACAGCTGCAAACAAATAGCGTAGCTTCTATCAGTTCCGGTAATGAAGAAAAGTATGTCAGGAATGAGACAACTTTTTTTTTTCTTTGAAAGTGTAGATCCATTCTAGCTAAACATTTTCGGTGGTTTTGGACAGTGTTGCTAGTCAAAAAATGTCAAAATTAAAAAGAAAATAATCATATGCATATGCAACAACCAACAGCTGCAATATAGCAAATTCAATACAGCAAGGATTTGTACATCTTCATCTGGCGTAACCAGACTCACAAAGTCATAATCTTGTAAGAAATCCACCTGCACGTAGTGCCTGTTTTCTGGTTCACTCCTAACCCAGGAGAGTGACAATTAATGTTAGAGGCCAGCGATGCTCTTTAGGTCAGAGCTTCCCTAGACTTGAGAGGCTCTGAAACATTGGAGGGAAGAAGAGAAAGATTTTCTTCTCCCCAAGCTCTGAACAGCTGGTGGTGCCCTACAGGAGTGGTCACACTGTAGAGGCAGAAGGTACAATTCTATGGGTGGCTTAAACTGGATCCAAGCAACGGGATGCATGCCTCCCGCACGGGGCATTCTCATGCTCACGTCTCCCCAGCCCCAAAACAAACATTGCCACACTCTCATCAGCAGTGCAATCCTAGAGCAACACAGTAAATCAGGAAACTGACCCAGGTGGAAGCTCATCTTTGTCAGTTTAGTGTGTGCTAAAGTGTATATAATTATTGATATATTGATATTGGTGCAAACTTGTATGTAAGTCAGCAACATCCCTGAAGTTCATGAAGGAGTACCAGGGGACACTTCACCTCACAAAAGCAACAGAACTTCTTCAGGAGTTTCAGAAATTGTTCACCTGTATGTAACTTATCTTCCTACTTATTAATACTCACAAAACCCATCGCCAATATTGATCAGCAGATTATATGGCAGTCCCTTCCTAAAGCTATCAGACATTGTTAATTGCCATCTTTTAGGAACTAGTATTAAGAAATTCTGCATAGCACTCTGAGCTCTGGCCCTTATTTCAGCAGAGGCAGGTGAAGTGCAGGAGGAGGAAACACCTATAGTGTTGCAAAGACACGTGTAACACTATATGATGTTTATGTTGCACCGTACAACTATACATAGCTTAGATAATTCTAAATATTGTTGTAAAGTCTTATATAGAAATATTAAATTGGTATCCTCAACCACACCCCACCACAACCTAGGGAAAAAGGCAGTGAGGACAACAGAGCAGCTTTCTATGGAAAATACCAAACTTGAAGAGAGACCCTACTCTGAATTACATGTAAGACTTTCCTTCTTTCCCTCTTTCCTTCTCTCTCCTGCCCAGGAGCTGGCCCTACTGGTCAGGTCTACCACCCTCCACCCAACAGACATACAGCCAGCTCAAGAGAAGCCCCGGAGGCTCTGGTACTGAACCCCGCCATCCTGGTGGCATTTGGAAAGACCTGCTGTCTTCAGCCACAGATCCTGGGCACCGTGCCTGCAGCACCAGCCAAAATAAGGGCCTGCAATCTTGGCTGGTACCTTGCACGTCAGCTTGCCCTGTTCAGGGTGACACAGCCTCTACCCTTCTCCATCATGCAGCCTCTCTTCTGGATGGCTGTCCAGCACAGCCCACCACTCCTAAACCCCCAGTCAACCCACCAAACAGAACACAAGCTCCCTCTCTCCAGCAGCACGAAGCAAAGGGGGCTTCTTGGACCCCTGGCCACCCCCAGCACTCCTTGCACAGGAGTGGACGTGCTGCACCGAGATAGACACCCTGGTATAACAGATGGGATTCAACGTGAGGATTACGGTGCTGCTTTCATGTCTGGCCTTTAAACGTCTCCAGACAACACCCGTACCAGCGCTGAATCGAGCCTCATAAATGTAACCGCTGAATGCATTTTATGGACATAATTCCCAGGGTCTTTGAAAACAATGTGTTCTGTCAAAATAGCATCCAAACGAAATGGGCTCTTTAACCACCCAACAAAGCCCTGTTTGATGTGCCACATTCCAGGAAGCACAGCTCAGTATGATTTTATCTGTGCGTTGTTGGGCCCCTTGTGCCTTTGTTGAAAAACTAATACAGCTACGCAACAGGGGAGAAAATATTCCTCTCTAATAAAGTATACAGCCAGAAAAGAGAGACAGGATTAAAATAAGAACCGTCATACCAAGTTTCTCTGGTGTCACACTTTTTGCTTTCTTCCTTTAATGATCTAAATGCTCACCTCCTAGAATTATGGTCTCTCTTCAGGCCACCTGTAGCGACCAAAATATTTGTGCCAATGCAGCTGGTAAAGCAAAAATCAGAAAATGTTTTGTTCAAATGCATCCCCTTCAAACTCCAATATCTGTGCATTGCCTAGTTTGCTTTTAAATCATTAGTCATGATGATCATCTCACTGAAGTCAGTGGGAGGCCTCACAAAAAGAGAAGGATGCTTCCTTTCTCCTGAGGGCAGGATGCTTACACCTCAATGTAAACACTATTTTTCATATCTGTGTAGGCCCACACAAGCAAATAGAGTACATTCTGCTATAACAACAGTGCACATCCAGGAGTGAAAAGTGAGTATCAGAGAAAACGAAGTCCTACCCAAGCTTCTCAAGTGCTCAGAAATCTCTGCATGATCACAACACAAAGTACGTTAAACAAAAAGTCCATCTACCTGCTATTCTTTCTTCAAGAGCTGCTAACATGGGAGACTTGCAGGAGAGCATTAGGTGGTGGCTAGTGACACTCTCCTGGTACAGGCTCTCTGAACAACTTCTAGATATCTATGATTGAGAGACTTCCTGGGCCAGTAACTGCATTTTTGTGTTTAATAGCTCCCAAACAATTTTTATATAATGATTTTGCCTTTTTGGAACCAGCTCTGCTTTTGAAATTTCTATCAATTTTTTTTTTATTTGTAATTAAGCTTAATTACTTCTTGTATGAAAAAATGCATATTCTTTGGTTCTGAACCTGCCACCTTGTAGTTTTATCTGAGGTACCATAGCTTTATTACGAGCAAAAATAAGCAGTTTTATTCCTGATGCTCATGGGTTTGTAGAGCTCTGCTTCTCCCCTCTGTAATCTCTTTTCTGGGATGAAGAACCTTCATCTCAGAAGTCTGTACTTATTTAGAGATCATCCCATACCTGGGACCGTTTCCTGTCACCCCACACTGTGACCTTCCAGACTAGCCCAGCCTGGCTGAAGTGAGATGGCCACCGATGGTCACAGAATGAGTCACTGCTTAAGAAGATTTTAAAGCACAGTGAGAGCTGAAAGTTCACTTCGCGTCCCTCAAAGCAACATTTAGCAAATGCCACCAGCACCTGAGGGCCCCATTCTTTTCCAATCTAAAGTTCCAGCTCAATTAATAAAATGACACCCATGACAGTCTGTCTTGTTCTCTTTAATGATTTCTTAGAAGAGTATTGACTGAGCCTTCATTCCTGCAAAGAGTGTGCAGAGTCTGAGCATCTGCACATCTTAGTACTCTGGTGCTCAATGCTGCTATATTTTTTCTTCTCTCTCTCTTTAATCTTGATGTCCGCAGCGAGTCTAAGAATGGAAGATTTCCTTTGCCAGCCAGGCTCCCACTGAGCTGCAACTGCATCCATGGAAGCCCACCAGCATGCTGGGCTCTGCACTCTGTTAAACTGGCTTCCCACTACTGAAACCCCATTGCTGGCTGTGGTGTCATACAGTTGCCAAACCAGGTGTGTGGGATGGGAAGAGCCTGCCCAACATCTACCCTCTACCGTGCTAACTGGCACACGTAGTTTTTCTGCAGCAGATGTTGACATACACTGTTCACAGATGTCCCCAGCCAGTGAGGCTAGCAGATTTACAAGGGGGGGAAAAAAAAAAATAAAAAAAATCAAGAAAATTGTCACCATTTTGCTCCAGGGCAGCAAGTCAAAATTCCATCGCATAAGAGTGAGGGAGGAAATGGGGGAAGAGGGGAATTGTTTAATTAAAGCTGGCATAAAAGGTTGCTGCCCTTCCAAAAAAGGTGAGTACTACTAGCAGGGCCTCAAAAATGCCATTTAAAAGATAAACTGTTTTCTAAACCCCTTCCCCAGAGTTTGTGCACAGATAATTGTTTCAAACCATGAAAGCTGAGTCTGTTGAGCTAAAGAACAACGTATTTTGCACTCCCTCACAGCTATTCTATTCAGAAAACACACATCTTTGGAGGCATTTTGGGGAGGTGAAGCAATCTTCAACCTCGTCAACCACTGCTGGCAACCATTAGCTTCTGCACACTGTGAGACCATGCCGCCTGCGCTGCTGTGGTCTTCGCAATTCAGTTGCTGCTCTAAGGAAGGAGTAAAATTGAACCACTTGCACATTAGGATTGACTTGCACAGTTCTCTATACTTTTGCATTTCCATATGGTACAGATGTGATTCCTTTTCTGCCGCAGCACCTGTCTCCCTGCATTTCGGTTTGCACTTCTGGCTTCACTTGCTGGATTGGTTGGAGCAGATTTTTTATAATAGCTCAAGCTAGACCTAAAACCTCCCTGGTGAATATTAATGTATAACAATTAAAGAATTTCTTTCCTTATTTATGTAAACGGGGCTCTTAGTTCCTTGTTATATTACCTTACTTTTGGCTGAATGAAAACAAAAGTGATTTACATTGTTCTGTAAGCTGACATCCTCATTGCTTGCACTTCCTCATGCAAACTCTACCAACAAAACCCAGCACTATCAACAATAGGTATGGGAAGACAGGAATGGGTCTCGTTGGTCATATGTACACATTAACAAATTTGTTTCAAAATCTCAGGCTTTAAATCCATGTAGAAGGTTAATTCAATATAACATGAGTTTTCTGGACTTTGCTTTTAATCAAAAAGACACATATTACTAGTTCAAACGATTTAGAGAAATCCAAGTGTATTATATAATCACTGGGGTTTTTTTTATCATGAAAGTATATAACCCCATCAAAACAAAAAACAAGTTGAAAAATCTACCAGTGGTTAAACCATACTAAGTAGGAATTATATTTTTAGTCTTTAATACTTTGGAGTATTAAATTAATACAGAGTCCCAAACAAACTGTCCCGTCAGCCTGTAGATAACATCAAATCAACCTGACCTACTAATTAGGGTTATGCATTTGGGCCTTTTAAACACCAGAGGGGCCCGAGTCCCACAGACCTTTGGAATTCCCTCAGTTTCCCAAGATTTGTTAAAAGTCAACATTATTGTTTCAGAGAACGCTGCAGCCAGCTTCCTGAGCTCTCCTGGGAGTTCCTTCGCAGCACTGGAGGATTTCAAAACACCCAAGCGGTCACCGTCTCACCACCTCTGCTGCCACGCAGGACCACCTTCCCTTTCCACACACCCCACTGCACAAAGGGAGCCAGCCTGCCCTTCGGCTCTGGTGCCCGAGAGAAACAACCCCCGAGCATCTCTGCTGCTTCTGTAGCATTATTTATAATTATACCAAGCATCTCCCCTCACACATTAATTAGCTCTCTGGTAAGTGCCATTTAGCCTGTTCTCTCCTGAGATAGAGTAACCTATAACAAATCCCCATCTCCATCTTGCGCTTACTTAAATATACAGCAGACAAAATAGTTTCAATATATAATTTTTATAAATACTACCTCAAAGATACAGCTACTTGTGTACTGGCACATCATCTTCTTATGTAGGCACATAAATCTGTGAGTGTATATATAGTCCTGTGCATATACGAACAGGCAATTGTGGCTTCTCACATATGGATATGGAAGGGAGATTAACCCAATGGTCCCTAAATAAGGGACTGCTTTGAAGTACTTCATAAACATACTTAGCATAATGCGGTTCGCATCCTGACTGGGGCTTCCAGAAACTACCAGAATATAAACAAATTCTAAAGAAGTTTATTTCTATAAATAATTGCGAGACTCATGTTTTCTGTTCTATGCAGCACCAGTATTTTAACACAATGACCTGGCACCAAATTTTGCCAAAATGTGACATTTAATTAACAGGGTTTCCTCTTGCCATCACATCAGAAAACTCTTCCCTGCACAAGATAGCTTTAATCTCTAATAGTATGTGCATGTGTACACACATGCATTCTACAGAGGAATTTGCATGCTTTAACAGGTAATTTAATAAAGGACATTAAGCCACTTCACTGCAATCGCTGCACCTTTGCCAGGTCTGTTTGTGCTGGCTTGCCAGGTACTTGGCTGGGGTACCACCAAGCGGAGCTGACCTGGTGTGGGGCTGGGGACTGATGTCCCCCAGGGGACATGGGACCTTGTCCAGTTCAGTGGGAGCTGCCTGCTCAACTATTTTGAGTTGATTGTACCTCCTCCCCTGGGTACAGTTGCACTAGCTACTGCTATATATGCTCACAGATGTTGTTGCCTGATGCCTTTCATGGTCATTTGTGGTCTAAAAAAAATTTAAAAGGCAGCTAGAAGGGGCGACAGACGCCTTTCTGTTAGTTTTATAGAGACACAAGAATAAATATAGTAAATAACGTATCCTATTACAGACACATCTTTTGCATTATGTCAGCAACAAGCCTCCTTTCTTGTTCCAGAAAACTTTCAGTCTCTCTTCCACACTCCAAAACAGTAAAGGGTATACAATTAACTTTGAAGAGTTGCAGCACAAGTTTTCTAAATCTTTGCTCTCTCACCTACCAACTCAGGGATATTTGTATCTGTAATTTCCAAGATGGCAAGCAGCCTGCACCTACAGCTATCATTAGCTAAATCTGTGCCTTCTGATACTTCTCATTTTCCATCCTTATCTATTATTTTCCTTCCTCTCACCTGGAGGACCACAATCAAACTTGCTGACATGCTAGAGAAAAGCTGAAAAACAGGCTGTTTAATAAGCAAAACTGTGCCCATTTGATTTATTTAGGTAGTGTCTCCGAACTCACTAATCATATTTGCATTAGCACTCCTCATCTGGACTAGCTGGATGCTACAGAAAAAAAACTCATGAATAATTGATATTTCATGAAAAACATACACTTTGGGAGCTATTCCGCTCCTCGAGACCTTTCCTCTGTTTCTGTTCTCTTCTTCTTTATTACTAAGGACATTTGTAGACAACAGGATCATTACTTCTTAAGTGAACATCTGCTATTAAAAGCTATCTCCCAAGTGAACCACATCTTGCCTGCCTTGGTCACACAAATAGTTTTATTGACTTCAATAGAATCATTTGTGTGAAGCAGACAGGACTTGACCTCTGCCAATAACTGCACCATCTCCCTGCAGGCTGCTCTCAATACTTTGGTGATCTCACACACTGCAATTTTAAAGTACTAGTAATTTAAACAGAAAGACACTACATAAAACAAGTTCCTGCTATTGCTTTCTACTGCCAGCTGACACTGCCACAATAGACACACCTGGATATTATTCTTACTGCTTCCTTTGCATTTGTACAACTGGTAAGTGATAGAACTAATGTTTACAAAGAGATTAACCACACCGTAGGCAGTGCTGAACTCCTCCATTCAGCCGTAAACCACAGCAGTCCTACATCTACAACTCAGCTGTAATGTCACACCTTGTTGGAGCTCTACATATATTTTAGTCTACATCCGCTTTTTTGTTTAAGCAAAATATTGGAAAAGAGCCCATTGCTGCATAGATGGGTACATACAAGATGCATATACTCCACCTCTTGAAGCACTGTCCTTGCGTGGCTGATTCATTCAGAAATTTTCCAAGGATTCAAATGTGCTCTGGTCCCAACAAGAGCTGGCTAATTCCTCGGAAAGTGACAGCACTAAGCAGCACTGTCTCCCTGCTCAACCTTCCTGTGAAGGAGTGAATTTCCTGCTAATCCTTTTAAGACTGTCCACCACATGTTGGCTAGTAAGGACCAATGCTGTTACAACAAAAAATTTTATCATCTGCAAAATATTAGTTGCTTTACTTCCAATTATAATAGCTGTTTCCATACACATGACACAAAATAGATTTTAATTTATCTAGGCTTTTGAACAGTTCTGAGTTTTATTTTAAATACAGAATTTAACATTTACTCTAGAGGCTTTTTTCGGGTAGTTAAAGCATTTGCAATTTACCGTCCTTAATTTATGAAGTGTGTCAGAAACAGCTATTTAAGGTACATGCTTTACCTCCTAACCTTCATTCCGTTGTGCTTTTCCCAAGGACTATTGTGGTGACACTACCTGGATGACACCGCAGCACGCATTTTACCCTCTCTCACATGTTTCCAGCATTCCACCCATACCATACCCCGGGCACAGGGGAGGCCCTTTCGTTCTTAGGAAGAGATACCTTATGTGTAAAATCACCACAATAGCTGGGCTGGGCCCTAGCGGGGCTGCCAAGTGTCACACACCTCCCGCAGCCTGGGCTCAGCAGGGGCCGTACTGAATTCCTCAAATAAGGGGGGGGCAACGGTGGCACCTGGCTTTCTGTGGGTGGCCTCTGCCCACGCTGCTTGCGGCCTGATGGCAGAGGCAGCCATGGAGGCCCCTAATGAGGGGAGGATAACGAGGACGGGAACAGGAGGCAGGCTGAGAGAGGAAAGCGATGGTGTATTTGCAGGAGTCCCAATTATCTAGCAGAGTGACTTGACTACATCTCTGCCAGCTCCTTTTAAGGTATTCTACTGTCCAACTGGTACCAAAAACAGAAAATGAAATGGAAATAACTGGAACACAAGATACAATGCAACTGGTGGGAAATTACCAACTCCCTGACTTGAGTCCCCTGCACATCTTTAAGGGGGTTATTGATAGCTCTTCTAAAGTCTAGAAGAATTGACAGACATTTGGCTTAAAAAACACATATTTCCTCTGAAAATAAAAAATAAAAAATTATTTATCACTTTCTCATCACCTATCCACTGGTTTTTTTCCATGTTAGTAAGACAGGGAGGAAGCATAGCCGTCTGACAATTCATTTGCTCTAGTTTATTGATTTCTCATATGAGGCCACGTTCCCCAGACTGTGATGTCATTTATTTCCATAGCAACTGTATAACATCAGAGGACTATACTTAAGCAGGTGGCGGAAAACCTTTAGGGAACAAGAATGTCTTATGGTCCTGCAAATCTGCCTGCACCAGAAAAAGGCTTTTAGAAAATGTCTGAAAGCTGGCTCTGAATGGTCTTACAACAGACTAAGCAGTGACAGCATTATTAAACATTTTTCATTAGCAGTGGTCAAATCAAATTCAGATGTGCAAAGTCTAGTCCTCTCCGCTGTGCAGAGCACTACTCTGTACATGCCACATTCAGAGAAGTGGCAAAAGGCATAACTTTTCACTAGCCCACTCCAACCACCAAAGTCCCTCCTCCCCCCCTCAAAAAGCAGCGTTCACCAAATTACCAATGGACCCAGGGTGGTTACCAACTTTTCAGAAGCAAAATTTACCCTTCCAGATCAGTACTTAAAACCTACGTCATGCCACCAGTGTCAGCCATCCCTGCCCTTTGCAGGACGAACTTGTGCATCAGTTGACTCCAGCCACACCGTGGGCTCTGAAATTACTCATTCTGCAAAAGAGATGGCACAGAAGCGGTCCAGGGAGAGACTTACTTGATTGCATGAAACACCAATTACACTCATTACCTCTCTCAGAAGGCAATTTTTACCCAAAGTACCAGAGGTTCAGGTAATCAAAGCCTCCACAGCTCAACAACGTCCTAGACATGGTATTGGCTCCTCTTCAGCAGCCACAGTATTTGAGCCAAATCTGATCTTTTTCCACCTAGCTGGCCCATTCTTTTTCTCCCCGGAAAGCACAGCAGCTTCACTCACAACCACAAGAAAACGACCCTGCTAAGAGCCCTTTCTTCACCACCTAAGGTGGTAGTGTTGAGGAGAGGGACATGTCCCAAGGTCAGCCTTCAGGGGCAGATGGACAGGCTGACTCACCCCCGAAGCACTCACCCCCTGACTCACTCTCTTGTGAGTTAGCAGCGTCTAAAGGGAAAACCGACACAAAGATGCTCAGAGATTATCAGCAGCTGACAGCTGCTGCATAATGCAGAGCCGCCTTCTCATCGCTAGGTTGGGTAGAGACCTGCTTCCTTCCAGTTCTCCCACAGACATACACAGCATTTATTACACCCATGCAGATGACCAGATGTTATCAGCTCTTCCTACCACCAGTAAATATCAAGTAAGGAATTCTACTTCCATCATTGTAAAATACTTCTATAATCTATACTGATCAAGCATTCCAGGTAGATTTCTGTGTTGTATAAAAAGAGAAAAGGTGAAGTAAGCCACTTTACACAATAAATAAAAACAAAAGTAAAAAATAATCCTTGTTACATCTTTTTTCTTCTGTGAAAATCAAGAGAGAGAAATACTTTAAATGAGGTTCAGCTAATTAATCTCCTGTACAACAAAAGCACTAGATGGTAAATGTGTGCCTATTCAGCAGGTTGTTAAATTCATTACCATAAATTCCTGATTTAGTTCATCTTAGCAAAGCATAAAGTGAGGCTTTTGCTTTGAAAATCTTCAAATCGCAACAAAAAGCTAGTCTTCTCTTTTCCTATTAGTAAAGTATATAAACTGATAAGGGATGCTTTGGGTAAATTCAAGACTTGAATTATTCATTAGTTTGACTAATTAACCTGCAGTTCAGTAGAGGTAATATTTTCTTTAAAGTAGCCTCAGAAGTTATATAGATACAGAGCAACAGCTGACAGTGCAAATATATATTTTTCTCTTTTTCCCCGATTACCACCACATTAGGATGTGCATAAAACTTTCTTTTGACACCTAAGTATGTTGCCATTGAGGTAACACAGAATGAGTTCAGATTATTGCTGCCAATAACCAATATTTTCCATTTTTATGATCTCTGTATCTTTCAGAGGCTTCTCTCTGCTTTATAATTCTATTGCCCATCCATTCTCAGTTCTCTCCGGCATTTGTAACCTGTTGCCAACCATGATTTGATTTACTTTGCCAGTAATGCCCCTTCTTGTGCCCTTTAGTCTGTGCTTAAACATAAACTATACTGACAGCTGGAGAGACTTGACTGACAGCTCCCCATGTTTCCCTTTCTGAGTTTAGCCTGTAAATCTTGGGTATAGTCTCATGAAGGCACACAGATGAAGAGCTGACATCACTAAAGATGCCTCAGTGGGAGGCAACCTCCCTGAAATACTCTGCATATCTATTCCCATGCTTTCAGATGCACCCCAAAGACAACAAGGATATTATTCAGTCAGCAGTCCCTGCACGGGATGATATTCAGATGCACTGAAAGACTGATTTTTCTAAAACAGAAACCCACACCTAGACAAGGAGTTATTTTCAAACTCAGCTTCCATTAGTGCTATTGACCTGAAGCTTAAACCTGCAAAGTCTTTGCTGCTCCAGCAGTCACCCAGCACAGACCCTATCTGTGTGCTCAAACACTGCAGTACCTCCCCCATCACAACAGAGGGACAGGGGTGCCTGCCCAACGCTCACCTGTGTAACCTGCTCCACCTGGTCTTTATTGAGACCTGCGAGGTGAAAAAATCTTGGTCTACGTTAACAAATCATTACTTAACAGATTTTTCCATATGAAATACCAGAAATTAACTTCAACTAATTCTTACTAGTATTTCAACTCAAATTCAATTAGATGTAATTTATTTGGAATGCAAGAGCATACTATCTTTTCCCAGGTACTCACTCTCTTTTATATATGACATAAATATCAAAATAATATGGAACCTCATTCTAACCCCGACTGAGTATACCGACATTGGTATACATCACTATTACCTTTACCACTGTATTACAGCCCATCCAGATGTTCCAAGAGCCTAGCACATTTTGCAGTCTTTAAGATCATCCTCATATTACCTAGAACAGGAAAGTGGAGCATTTCAAAAGGATTTTCAATTCTCCATTTAAAATTAACACATGGAAAATTATTTTCATTTGTGCAATTAGCTACAACCCTAAGAATATTTTCCTACTGCATTCACTGAGCAACAGCAAGAGCTCAGCTAAAACAGGAGCAGAAACAAAGCAAACTGAAGCAAGCCCATTTATGTCTAGTTCTGTTCCTTCGCCTTTTGTGAGCAGAAGGACCACATATGATGGACAGCTACCAGCCTCTTGAAACCAAATCAGTTTCTTTCAAAGAACATTTGTATTTTGTAAACCAATTAAACCACATGAATAGTACAAGCATGAATAGGCTTTTGTTTTATTCAAATTAAGATGTTTTGGATTTGTGAAGATGCAAATAGATATGACAAAAAAGGTAACAAGGGTACAATAGAAAATTATAGAGCAGGGAGAAATTTAATTACATGCTTGTTTGATTGAAAGTTCAAGGTCCTTTTTATATTGCTTCAAATTTAAAAATTCAGATCCCTTCTTTCTGTTTTCCAAATATGTTCAGGAAAATAAGTTGCTTGAATTTGTCTTTCCACGGCTTTTAATTGCAATTGCATGCTATTTGGATCCTTTTATTTCTATGGAAATGCAAGACCAGTTCCAAGTCATGAACTAACACACTTCCTTTTAATGAAGACTGTATAAAAATCTGCACTCCTCCCACAACAGAAATATTCTGCAGAATCCAACAGTGCACGATACTCCTTCTAAAAAAAAGTTTAAAGAAAATCTAAATCAGCCAGCAGAGCTCTACAACACTGTACTCAATGGCTGAAAGAGCAACACTCTCCATCAAATACTGGAAGTTTTTAAAGCAGTTTAGTATTTCATTCCCATAAGTGACACCCTTCAACTAGATTTAAAATAGAAATTCCTACTGGCTCAAGCAGTGGGTTCTGCTCACAGCTCTGCTGCAGCCTGACCCTGTGGAGCTGACCACCTCCAACCCTATCACTTCCTCAGGGTGATGCCCCAGCCTCCTTCAGCACCACCCATTAATTCCCATTCNAAAAAAAAAAAAAAGATACCAAGAGGCCAATACAGGGAGATACATGGAGTTCTGCTGTATGAGTCTTGAACAAGGACTTCAATCATCTGGGTCTAATCATATTCCCCTGAAAATCCCCAGGAGTTTTGTCAGCTTTACCAGGAGCCACATGATGTGCATGACACTGTTGGGGTGACAAGAGACCTATGGAAAAAGGCACTGACCCGGGTCTTTGTCAACTACTAGGTGAGATCTCACTACAAAGAAATGCATGTGGTCATTGCCAAACCCTATGGGACAAGTGAGAATAAGAATTAGGAACACAGCTCCAAGTAATAACCTAGTGTCACAAAACACAGAAAACTGCTCCTCCCTTTCAGCAGAGAAAACCTTAGCCTCTAGGAATATCTGTCTGTTTTCACTCCACCATCCTTTTTAATGCACTCCCTTGGTCTCTGTCATCCCAGCTGTACAGACAAGCTGCCTGATCACCTACAGGGATCCACACAAGTGGTAACTTTATCTCTACAGGTAAACAGCTAAAATACACAGTTTGTGCTGTGTAGAAGGTAAGGAAACATAGGACCTATCCAGTCCCTGATGTTTCCTCACCTCCTGTCAGTTATGGGACACACACCAAAGCAGCTAACAGTGCAAGGTACCAAGTATCTCCTGTAAATTAACTCCCTCTGTTGCCAAACAGTCCTAAAAGGGGACACAGCAATACAGGGTGCTATTGCTGAAAGGATACTCACATAGGTCTTCAAGCGTTTTTACCCCTCCACGTGACAGAAGAAAACCGTTCATACGAACAATGACTTACAGCAAAGAAATCAAGCCAAATGCAAAAAATTATGCTGAATATAGCAAGAAGAATGCAATGCACATTTCGGCTTTCTCCATGAGACTGGCTCCATGGCTGCTCCTGGCTCCTTTGGCCCTGGCAGCTCAAGCCAAGTGCCACCCCTCAGAGGGACTCATCCATGGCTAACGAGGCTGGCTGGAACACAGGCAACTGCTCACCAGAGCCAACCTCTGCCTCCTTGCCGTACTGAGGGCACAGGTCAGCAAGAGCCAGCCCAATCCGTTACTGTTGAAAATGGCCAAGTCAGCTGAAAATGAGAAGAAGAAACTGGTCTGACTTAGACTTCTGCAGAGGTTGCAGGTGACCTGTTGGTACAGTGTATTTGAATCCAGCTGGCAGTGAGGACACAGCCCTGGTATGCTACCATGTCATTTCTACAGAGATGGTTTCCAGAGAGGAGCTGCACTTGAAATAATTAAACCAAAGGAAAAGTGAGAGTGCTGGAAAGCTATCTAGCCCGTTGGCCTGCACAATGCAGTAGCTTTATAATAGCTCTTGCAAGGTAATATATGTGCTGCAATTAATTCCAACGAACATTGAAGTATATTAAAGCACATTTGGAGTGAATTAAAGCTAGCGGCACACATGTACAAGGAAAGGTTCTGGTTTTAGCTAACCTTCTTTGAAACATAAACAACAGCTGAAGATTTGGCCCAGCAAGCATAAAGAAAACTCAACCAAATCCATCATCTCAGGCTTCACAACAGGTGTTTGTGGGATGGAACAACTGCAGTTCATAGTTTTCCTTTGGAATTTCTACTGGATAAAACAGATCTAACAATTATAACAGGATAAATGCAAGGCCATGGTAAGGTAAGCTGGCCAAGGAAACTATCTGGAAGCTACTCAGCGTGCAGTTCTTTATTACAGAGCCTGTGGATGACAGCTGACCCTGTGTTCAGAACAAGAGGTTGCACATTGAAGCATGAGACACCAAGGGTCCTTGAACAAGCTCCTCCGATTCCCCCAATCCACCTGAGCTACATTTGCATTACTCCTGCTTTTCCTAGCAGAAAATGTTCACATGGCAACATGCAAGGCATGGGGCTACCACCAATACTTCTACAACAGCATCTGCAATCAAAATCTCAGCCTAGTTATTTTCCACCAGGCACTGACGCTGACAAATAAAAGCTGCCACTTAAAAACCAAAGTTACATCATGCCCTCCATAGCAAACAGTAGTCATTTAAACTGTAAATTTCTCTAGGGTTTTTGTATTAGTTGTTGCTTTTAAATAAAAAGCAGAATAGGAATATACTCTACTGCTTGGTATGTTCATGCACTATGAACTTAACTTTGTCACTATTTCCTCTTTTATAGTCAGGCTACATAACTCATTTTTCACAATAATGTTTTCATGGTCGAATTGCAAACATTCAGAGCAGCATAAAGATAATTTTTTTTATACTTCACTTACATTATGGCATACTAACACTGATATATCACATATACACTGAGTAACATACATGTCCAATTTAAGGGATTATTTGAACAGTTTCCTGCCTGTGCAAATGAAGGAAACCCCAAATTTAGGAGTTGCACAGATTTTATAATTCTATCTCAAAAGGGGCAATGCTAACATAATTTTCCCCTCCTTTATTTAACTTTGGTGTTTGTAGGCTTTGAGCCATAACGTGTCTGACAATCCATTTCAGGATCACGCTTGGCACACGGGGGAGTAGCATGTCCCTTTCCACGCATGCTCCGCAGACCTCATGGACTACTTCTTGTGAGTCTGCAAGAAGTTACTAAGAAAAGAAAACCTGCTGCAGGAAGCTCACCATCACTATCCACACCTGCCTCTCTTGCTGGAGAGCTCTTACAGGTCTGCAAACTGGAAGGGATTGAAAACCTGTTTCGTGGTTTGCCATAGATTCATAGATTGGTCCAGGCCGGAAGGGACCTCCAAAGGTCATCTAGTCCGACCTCCCCGCAGTCAGCAGGGACACCCCCAACTAGACCAGGTTGCCCAGGGCTTCGTCGAGCTTCACCTTGAATATCTCAAGGGAAGGGGCCTCAACCACCTCCCTGGGCAACCTGTTCCAGTGCTCCACCACCCTCATGGTAAAGAATTTTTTCCTAATATCCAATCTAAATCTCCCCTTCTCCAACTTAAAACCATTGCCCCTTGTCCTGTCACTGCAGGAAGTCACCCCAGAGCTGAAGAAGCATAATCATGCCAAGTGCAGAGTCACTCACACTGTTTAGGAAAAGGTAGGTCCTGCAGCATAGAAGAGAAAATAGCAAGGGAAAAAAACCTCCATTACAGTGGTAATACAGACTTTCTACACAGAGAAAAGGTAGGTATTACTATTTTCCATGCAGTACAACTTCCTATGTACAAGCACTGCTCCTTCTTTTCTCTCTTCCTACATTTCCCAATAGAAATTTCCAAGTACTTCTCCAACAGCTGCAGGGTGAAATCTTGCCTCTTCCAACATCAGTGGGAAATCAGCCATTGACTCTGATGGGATCGTCATTTCATCCTGTTTTGGGAAGGATCTTTGCCTGAGTGAGCGCCACAGGACTTGGTCCAGGAAGAGCTAGGGCTCTCCTATCAGCAGCACAACTCCTCCCCTTGCCTAATTTCCATAATAACTCAGAGACAGCAGACAGCGAGACTTCCCCTCCCCGATTAATTCTAGCCATAATAGATGCTCTGTAGAAGCTGAATGTTACATCTACAAAACAATCTCTAGATTAATTACAGCATTTAATGCCCTTACGTTCTCCAAATAGGCTGTGTATACAGGCAGTCCTTCCTACCCAGAATTTGGCAATATTTCTTTAAAGTAGCTAGTATTATGCTTCTGTGGGGATAAATACAGGTTCTTTTCACCCTTCCCAGTAAAAACCTTCTCTTCAGATAAAGGAATAGATCATCAAAGAGGACAGTTCTAGTCAACAGTTAATAATAATAACAACCTTAATAACACAATCACTTCCATATGGTTTCCATCTCAGTGATTTCACACATACTCGCTCAATAAACATTCTTATACCCGGGTAGTCAGTGAAATATCGATTACCTCCTCTACTTCATTTTGTCTTTTATAAACTAGGAAGTACCAGTGAAATTACGTGACTTGTCTGCAACAAAGCAGAGTCCAGAACGCAAATATTTTCACTTCCCACATTGCTCAGGCCCCTTCCCAATGTGAAGTTGCACATACAGCTGCTTTCCTCATTTAGGCCATCTTCTGATTTAGTTTAAAAACAGACCACAGTTTAGGTAAAACATAATTCAGGAACACCCACAATAAGCATTGCCATCAGTACTGACACCAGCTGAAGAAATTTTACAAAGGAGTTGCAGCCTCCTATTTGCAACACTGTAAGGGAACTTCAGTCCTTCAAATGGCTTACTTGCTCACATTTTGCTAAATTTATTAGGAAAATATTAATCCCTGTTGGTTGTCAAATTCAAACAGACAATTAAAGTCAGATCTTCTACACCAGCTCAAACTTATTATTTGTACAGAAGGATGAAACCTTTAATTAAAACAAAGACCTTTCCAAGCTGAGCATGACATAAGTCATTCTGATACCTCTGGCATTTTATAGCCATTCCCATTTTTAAATGAATGCAACTATCTATGGCCTCCAACATGCTTGTCTTTTAAGCAGCTAAATGTGACAGTCAGATATGCTAATAACCTGCCTTACCACTGTTAAGCAGAAATTACTCTTGCAGCATAAATTTCAAAACCCACCACTCTCATTAAAAACAAAACCAAAATACGCACATGCAGTAGGAGAGCAGAATCTCTCCAGAAAGATATCATACTCTACCAGCTTTACAAGATAAACTCACAAACATAACATTTAAACCACTCTGTGGAGGAGAACTCCAATAGAGAACTACTGCATGGAAAGAAGCATCAACTTACACCATGTTGCATTTCAATATGATCCCAAAATCCTACACTGGTTTCACAGGAGAAAAAATGCTACTGCACACTTTATAGAACAAAAGGATCTTCCAAAGCTTCCTTTTCAAAAGCCCTGTCTGCCAATCACTCTTTTGGAGACTAATGATGAGCAAAAATCAGTTAGCAATTCTCTGGAATTAGCAGGTAGACTTTGCAGGAGGTGTTGCAGAAGCCCTGGGTACTGAATGCACAGAGATGAATAACTAACACCATCCATCAGAGAAAGCTGAAGCCTCTTTGAGAAAGCACCTACCCATAACCTATCTTTCTCCCATTACCTCACACTAACCTGCAAAAGCTGCTGAACGAGCAGCAGGTGTTCATTTTTCATCAGTGCTTCAGCAGGTGGCAGGACTGTGAAGTGTTCTGCCAGAACTCACTCTGCCCAGCAGAGTCTCCAACGGTGAAATCCAGCACCCCGTTAGAAAGAAGCTTTTCTGCCCTGCCTCTGACCAGAGCAGACACTCTTGGGTACCTTCGTCTACCATAAGACAAAAATTGAGACGTCAACTAAGAAAGAAGATTTCAATCATCAGATGATTGAATCATTATGATCATCAGATCATCATGAAAGAAGATTTGCATTCAAGAAAATAAATTCAATTGCTTCTTCAATGGAAGATGGAAAGTAATCCAATTTACCTCTCTGCAGCCATGATCCAATTTGCTGTACTAACACACCTACACACCCACCTTCCCTCCTCTGCTGTTGCTGTACAGACCAACCTGAATATACAAAAGCACCCGTACACCTGAACATATACCTTCAGCACTACCTGTGCTCTCTGCATGGACACATGAACTTTCAACTCTGCAGCTGGAATCAACTAGAAAATCTAAGTCTTCACACATTTTGTAAAGATTAGAAGTAGTGATGATTTTTCTGTGTTTTCAGCCAGCACTTGCATATCCCTTAACAACGAAGGTGCCAAAAGGCACGGCTCAGAGCTGGAGCAAAAACTCTTTTCATCGTCCTTCGCAGTGTTCAGATTCAGCCCATAGATGCTGTTATATTATTAAAAAAAACAAAAAACCAAAAAACAACAACAAAAAAAAATCAACGGGTCAGGGGCTCTACAGAGACAAAAGCCTCTTTTTCTGTGCTGTATATCATGCTGTAAGGCAGGAATGCTGAAAATATGTAAATATTTTACATATTTACATTATAGAGCAAACTAATGTCTTGAATCTTACGAAATTACATTATATGAGAGAAAGAAAATTGCAATTCTAGCAATCTCAAGGTGAGACGTATGTTGTGCCTCCCTGCAAAAAAACTACATAAGAATGCATAGGCATGTGCAGGGGCAGGTTTCACTATGGCTTTGCTCAAATACGGTTTCTCATTATCTGTGGGGTTTAGGAACAGCTCACTGAGCACCCTGAGCAAGCCTGGGTATTGCAGCCGAGTTTAACACCAGAGCAGGGATTTCCCCCAAATGGGGGAAGAAGACTGGAGCTCCCAGCTCATCAGGTTGGTAAGGAATTTTTGAAATGCTTTCCAAAACTTTATATGTTTCCAGTACTTTAAGGTGAATTCACTAGCAGCAAATCAACATGATTTTTTTCAGAAAAACTGGAAAAGGAGACTAGTTGACACTGAAGGAGACTTTCCGAATGACATAAAAGCATAGGTGAAAGTCTGCTTTTTCCTCTTCTGAAACCCTTCAACACAAGGATATTAAAGAAAGTCAGGGCCTTCGAAGTAGACATTGGTCATATACTACCCTCTGGAAATAACACACCACATGTACACAAATATCATAACTAAATAACTAGAGCACAAATAATTGTGCAATAATGCTCCAAAAATCTGCTATATTGAAAAAAACAAGATGAGTAATACTTTCAGTACTGGCCTAAAAGCAGTCCACAGTATTTCACTTCAACACATTTGTTATGGCTCCAAGATTTGTTTAAGCTTACATAAAAACAAAATTAATGGATATTGTTGAAATGGTAACTATTATTTGATCTTTACCATAATAACTAAAAAGCCTGTAAAACACAAGAGCAAGCAGCAATGAGGCAGGGAACTAGAAAGCATCAGGTTTCCTATTATACTCAATTAAATTGTTAATCATGTCATGTACTCACTTTTTAATCTCTTTAAACCAATACAGCAGTATGATAAGTAATAAATTTGTTTTTATGAGAAAGCTTCTGATGTACCCTTGGTTGCCAGAAATGAAAACTGTTTATGAAAATGTAATTTACAGCAAAAGTTTATATGAAGCATACAGCTTCATGGATATCAAGCCTTATGAACAACAATTCAGATAAGATAGAAACATAAATATGCTAAAGTTTAATATTAATTCTTCGTATTTCTGGGACCTTTAATATACAGTTTGTGAAGCTTAATTTTATAATTAATTTTAATTATAATAGTAATTTTAAACAGTTTCTACTGTTTCATAGTAGTTTATATCTTTCAAATTCTTTCAAGACTGGTGAAATCCTGTTCGTAATGTGCAATGAACACTATGCAGTTGGTACGTTTTGAAAATTCAGACTTCATTATGGAATTGGTTGCCTTTCTGTTAAATAGGCAAAACAAAACCTGCAACAAAATTAATCATAATCTACAAAAGCGTTTCTCTGTGCTGGTTTTGGCTGGGGTGGAGTTGATTTTCTTCACAGTAGTTAGAATGAGATTGTGTTTTGAATTTGTGCTGAATACAGTGTTGATAATGCAGGGATGTTTTAGTTGCTGCTGAGCAGCGCTTACACAGAGTCAAAGCCTCTTCTGTTCCACATACTGAGAGAGTACTTCTACTCCCCACCAGAGAGTGGGCTGGGGGTGCACAAGAAGTTGTGAGGAGACACCACTGGGACTGCTGACCCCAACTGACCAAAGGGATATTCCACACCATATGACATCATGCTCAGCATATGATGCTGGGGAAAGAAGAAGGAAGGGGGGGACATTCAGAGTTATGGCATTTCCTCTTCCCAAGTACCCGTTATGTGTGATGGAGCCCTGCTTTCCTGGAGATGGCTGAACACCTGCCTGCCAATGTGAAGTGGTGAATGAATTCCTTGTTTTGCTTTGCTTGCATGCACGGCTTTTGCTTTACTTATTAAACTGTCTTTATCTCAACCCACGAGGTTTACTTTCCTTTTTCTCCTTCTTCTCCCTACCCTATAGGGGGAGAAGAGGGAGGAGGGAGGCAGTCAACAAACTTTACCTCGCTTCTTTTATCACACCTTTCCTCTTACTTGAATATGAATCCTGCTCCTAACCTAAATTACCAATACCCTTGCAAAATGATACATAAGGCATTTGTGTTTGATGTCACCAGCATTCACATTACAGATGTGATCTGTGCAGGATTCGAAATTATATTGAACTGCTTAACCCCTTTATACCCCACAAGCCCTCATCTTCTCAACCACAACTCTGAATTTTGTCTCGAACAAAAAAACAAATGCCATTTATGTACAAATGTGACATTCATGGCTGCCAGCCATCTCCTCACCCTAACATACAATGTAACACTTGGACAGAAACAAAACAATTCTCTCACCCAAATTGTACTGAAAGATTTATAACGTTAAACACAATCAAATTATTACTACCTGCAAAAAAATGAGAAAAAGCTTATTCAAACATGCCAAATCCAGCCCACACCACAGCTCTGGGACTTGTTACTTTTACAATTGCTCATCCTCTTTTAACAAGCCCTAACAGTAACAATAATGCCAACATAATAAATGCCCAAATAACTGACTTCACTAACAAAGTTTAACACAACTCTTCTTCCCAATTCAACCCGTATCCTGAAGCTGAGGACCACAAAAGACTTAGCAAGAAAGTCAAAGTCTCACTCTTGTGTTTTCAAAACTTAACCTTACCAAATCCTAACTCCACCCTTAAGGTACTCAGATCAGCAGCAGCTACCTTGACAATAACCTGGCACATTCACCCCCAGCAGCAGCTCTCATCCCACTCCAGTGGCTCCTTAAAGATATTAGGAAGAAAGGGGCCTCTGATCTTTCCTCACCCTTTTCTCACTATCACTGTCTTAATGTCCATGCCTACAAAAAACCTAAATACCTCATAGTCCCTCCTGCCAAAAGCAGCTCTTGTGCCACACTAACTGCTCCTGGAGGGAATTCAGCAAGAAACTGATTGTCTTCTCAAATGGAGAAAAGGTGGCAGCTCTGACACCAGCCTAGAAGGAAAAAGAGGTGCAGAAAAAGAAAACACAGTGACTTTGATGAATTTGTCATTACTTCAGACCTAAAGCAGGGAGCAACTGTCAGACCCTGCCATGTTGACTGTTTAGAAGCTATGGTAATTCTCCATGCATTTCCACATGCTCCCAGGCCTTAGGCAGGATGATTAATAGTCCTCTCTCACAGCTCTGTACGAATGGGAAGGTAACGACAGTGACAGATCACTGTAGCTGAGACTCTCCTAGTTGCCACCGCCCTTCGGAAAGCTATAAATACTGCAATTTCTTTAAACCACAGGTAAGGTGTGTCAGTATCCCTGCCTCTAATTAGAGCCCACAATTACAGCTTCATACAAGTAACTCTCAGCTGAGCAAAGATCCTTTAACAGTCTGGCAAAGCACTGATCAGGATGAGAGCGCTAGAAGAGTGTCAATCACCAACTGAGCCATAAATGTTTCATTTAAAAAAAATTAAATGAGTTTGTTTTAATTCTTTTTTTCTCAACTCTGAGTCTGTAGGACATATCTGCATTTTCAGTAAGGCCTGAGAGCCTGTCACTTTCTCCCTGTCACATGCCCTCATGATCCTCAGAATCTCTGAAGTCTACTAGATCTAAATTCCTAGCGGCATCTTGATAACTAATAAAGGCAAGTCATTCATGCTGTCCTCTAGAAAATCAAGGCATGCTTTCAGATATCTTCCCTGCTCTGAAATCCTTGGAAATTCAATTTGCATGCCTAATTAGCATCTTTGCCCTCATGCCACACCGTTTACAAGAAGCAGTCCTCATTACACAGTTATGCATCTGTATTTCCTCCACTTCTGAGTATACATTGTGCATTTTAATTCTTGAATCTGTTTCACTTGCTGGTTTGGGTGTGAGACATAGACATTAACACATTGAAGAACCAACCTGCCACCTTCATATCTGTTTTGTTCAGTTATATTTAAGATCCAGCTCTTGAAATGCCTTTCCATAAAGCTTTTCTGAAATACCTGAAATCCACCATAGCTTCACCTGTGCAACTGTGAAAAGCCTTTTGATCTTAGAAGTAGAAATGACCTTTGAACCTCATGCAAACTTGAAAGCTAACACATCGAGGGACAGAGGGCAGGGCAGCTGAAATCTGAGAGCTGTATCAAAAGAATTTTATTTTATTTATTTATTTTTTAATAAGCACATGTACCTGTTTTCTACCCTTTCTATTTGGGCATATTAGAGCTCCTGTCTACCTGCATCTCATACCTCAGCCTCCAGTGCCGTCTCTCACATACATACGCTTCAGATGTGCAAGGGAAATGTCACCTTGCAAATGGGGAATGGGGTGGACACCTAAAAATGTGCTGGAAGAAATAAAGATATCGCACAAGTAATGCAGCAATATATTGCAAGAAGCAATTAAGAGTACCATAAACATATTCTCCTAGGTATATATTAGTTGGCTATTTGTGTCCACAATGGATCAGCAAAAGTTGTTTAGGAAACAAATTTAACACAGTCTGCAAATACTCCAGATGCTGTGCAATGCTGCTGATGAAACAGCACCAGAAAAGCCTACTATTTGTTCTTAAATGATGTACATTTTAAATTTTCTTGTTTGATTTATTGTTTTGATGGATTCTTAACCATTTTGATATGCTTCATCTGCTAATCGGAGACAGTATTATTTTAAGACTGGGCACAGCCTGTTGAGGTTCCATCAGAGTACAGTTCCTAGGTGATAAAAGCTTGGAAAAAAATGTGTTAAACTGTATTAAAAAAAATAATCATCCTCCATCTTCCAATAAGCAAAGCTACAACGTATTGCTTTTTGTGCACTAGAGTGCAAGGTGCATGGGTATGTGTTATTACAGTGAGGGTGAGCTCTGTTAGAAATCACCAGCCTCTAAATTCCTTGGTGATTAAGCCAATGTCGTGGAGCTGTTCAATAAATAGTATAGTACAACATAGAGTGTGCACCGAACACTGTGTCATCACTGAAAGAGTGATGTTCCACAGAGGGAGGAGGTTTTCCAGCATTTCCCTTGACCCAGGAAGGACATGAGCTCTAATGGGGTTGCTCTGACGATGCGATACAGCACAAGGTCAGACTCAACACCCACCCAGCCAAGGCGCTGGATGATCAGCAGCACAAGGCTTGGTCTGAGTACAGACTCACCCTTTCTTTAGCATTTGGTTTTTAGAAATCCAGGGGTGACAGGCCACACAGATTGGGAAAAATGGATCTTTGCTGAGACTTAAAGAATTTTGCATGCAGGGCCCTGTTATTAATGATCTTATTCCTGCGGCAATCAACAAAATAAAATCCTTGCAAGCAGCAGCACTTTACAGACGAATAAAACACATGACCCCTGCCCCCAGCAGTTTACAGTGGAATGAGAAAACATGGTAAAAGGCAGGGAAGTGGAACAAGAGAATTGATACAGCATAATGTCAGGAGGGCACCTGCTTCCATAGTCTAAGCATCCTGCTACTTCGTCTCTTAAAACATTGGCACAAGCCTTCAGGACCATGCCTTACTGTATTATCACCAACGTGCCAGCATGGCAAGCCTAACTTTCGCATGAATGACTCCTTTCTCTAAATCCCTCTTTTCCTTTGCGTGCAATGCTACTGTTTCTGTAAGATCTCATTACATATTAATAACCATTCACCCATTCATTCTGATTCCAGATGGGAAATACCAGCTATCTAGGGGCTGATAGAATGAGATTTTATTCACAGGTCTTAATATTTCACTCATGTTTCCAAATTCACCATGGTTTTTGGAGCAAGGAGAGAAGAAACAGCCTGGCACTCAGCCATGCTAAGAATCTACTTGATTTTTTCCAGGACTACAATCTAATTCTGTGCCTGCTTAGATTACCCAAGAGTTTGACTCTTCAATTGTCACCTCAGCCTTCTGCCAGCTATGTTTTCCAGCCAGCTACCCCTTCATGTCTTTTTGTCTCCTCCCGCTCAAGCAGGAGAGCTATTCACAACCAATGCAGTGGGCTTAATCACGATGCAGCCTCCTGTGATTAACAGTCATGAAGCTCAAATAAGGATATTGAGGATAAGTGTATTAACCACCATGTGAGAGTTTTAATCATTTCACAGTCTTCTGCACTGAAGCTCTGCTTGGTGTCTCTCAGTAAAACATAATGGCCACATATACTGTAGCTTTATAGCCCTGTTCCCTTCAACTACTTACACCAAATACAAACATACATCACTGCACCTCTACATTATATCTTATTCTTTCCTCCTCTTTCCCTGCCACCATCCCACATCATGACCCTGGTAGTCACTCAATGAAAATTAACAGTATTTAGAGCTCAAACTCTTTGACCTGAGCCTTTTATTACCTGGTTGTAGAGCCCCATAATGTCTGATTTCTTTGCTCTTTCTACTGTTCTGTCTTTGGAAATGGATCGATAATGTATTTTCAACAACATTAAAGGTAATGTGGAAAAACAAAGATCCATCTCCATATCACAAGGCAATTATGTCAACTTAGTATCTCAGGTCCCCAGGCAAGTTTCCTATCTGTTAATAAGAAAAGCTAATTACTAGCCAAGGTTTGAGCACACTTACACCTTAGTGATGCAAAACAATCATTCTGAATCGAGATGCTCTATTAAAACAAACAACCCTTTTAAACTGGAAAAAAAGTACTTACTGGGAAAAAAGTGTTATCTATGTAGCAAATCACATATTCAGGTGTTTGGGTTTTTTTAATCCTATGTTGCTGTGATTTTAAACAGCATAAGACGTACATGCAAACAAACCATACTTACCAGTAAGCAAGATGCATTCACGTGGAAATATACACACAATATAAAGAAGGTTTAGTTATGGATAGAAATATTTCCATGTGTAATTAATTTTTATTAGTATGTCTTAAAATTAAAGCTTGAATGGAATGCACTTTCTTGCATATATTTGTAAGTAAAAAGTAAGTAAAAAGTAAAGGCTAGCACATCCTTTACAACTGTTTTTCCTTCTTCAATGGCCTGCAGGCCATTTGACTCGATACCCAAATATGTTGATCCACTTGCAAGCCTGTGGGACCAATTCCATTCTGCCTGGGAGTCACCAGGCATTCAAAACTTCCCTTTCTGTGTTCCAAGCATTTAATTAACTTCCCACACATAGCATACTACGCTACCTACTCTGTTGATTTTTCAGGAAGTTTTATCGTTCTCCCTGCCCCAGACCAGACTGCTTTTCTGCAACCAGAAGACCAAAATCTCTGTACCATTTCTGCAGTTTCCTCTGTGTATACCTCTGTCTTCAACTAGAAGGATATGAGAGAATACTGTAGACACTATACAGAAATCAAGTTGCCTACATGCTCATACACACATAGAGCAACTTGACAATAACCAAACATGTCTCTAGAGGATATCAATATTTGCAGTTCTAAAGAAATTATGTTCTATATTTAGACACCACTAGATGATGCTTTCATGCTTCAGTTCACAAAGATGCCCAGAAAGACAAGTCTGCAATGTCTTCTTTAAGTTACTGATAGGTAATTTCAGTTACAGTAACTTTCACTGTCAAGCACCAATTGGCAATTAAACTGTAAATATGTCTCACTGAAAAATACACAAAGTACACAAAGTGAACTACAAAGAAAGGACGTGTTCGAAAGAGTTGCCCTTGAACAGAAGCGTTCCTTAAGTATACAAAAAACCCCACCTTCTCAGTTATCTATGCCTGGGAAGCTTCCTTTAGCAAGCTCACATTTTTTTATTTTAGCAGGATCTCTACAAAACATGAGTTAATAATCTTGGTGGGTAAAAGACAGGGAAGTTCCAAATTTTAATGAATGCTGGGGTTCTTCCAGAGGGTGCTGGTATCTCTGGTATTTCCAGTTGCCTTGTCAATAGAGTAAAATTGGGATGTGTACAATTCAGATCCCACAGGATCCAGCAACACTGTGGGAGGACATGACACACAGAAATTAAAAAATAACCAACATCAACTTCAACCCATGGCTTGCAAGAACACCGGGTGGTAGGTGAGCAGAGACACAGGAAACACTGCAAAAGAAAAGTAGTAAGAGCAGGAAGAGCTGCACCTTTTCCCAAACTCTAGGACTCTAAACCAACTCCCAGTGAAGTTGGCACTGCTGTCTGGAGGGGAAGAAGGAGAGGACCTCTGCTTTGCCGCCAGCCTTCTAGCGACATATTCCCACCCCCTGGCACTCTTCCAGCACAAGCATTTACGTAACTGTACGAGCTAGAAATAACCCAAGTACACAATACATGACTATGGATGGAGTCTCCAAGGTCGATGAGTAAGAACAAGGAAAAGACAGGTCATTTCATCCCTCCCCTCCAGTAGCCAAAGGAGGAAGTTAAAATGTCCAGATTGCAACCCCAAGGAAGCCACACTTTCCTAACACATGCTGTTCCTCCCTGTAGCTGCAACTCCACAGCATCTCAACCACTGTCACTCACTGACAGAGGTAATTCATTGACCTTAAGAATTATCAAAAATACTGACTAGCCCTTTCTATTTAAAAGTTCAGAGCCCATCTCCAGTATTTTGCATGCAAACATACTGCTTTCAGCTAAGTTTTCAGCCAAGACATATTTGCATTAGAAAGCATATGAATAGTCATTGCATTTTTAAATGGAGCTGCAAGCAACTGGAGAGGAAGATACCTCCTTCACTCCCTGCGATAGCTGAGCATTTGACACCAATGGAAACAAAAAAGAAGTGATGTGAGGTGAGCTCTTTAACCTCTTTCTGACCAGTCCATTCCTCCTGACATTCAGCAGACAGTCAAAGCTTATAATGGAGGATTACTGGAGAACCACCAGGGTTCTGGGACATCAACTTTCATTACTTACTCACAAGACAAAGAGGCAGGTTTTGTGGCCAATAGTACTCCATATCATCTGTTCAAATACTTCTGTAAAAAGTAATAGGTCGAGGCAATTTGTATCTGCTAGGCTCAACAGCAGCTTCAAGACTTCTTTTTAAATATTATTCCTTACTCAACCAACATTTCCTTTTCTCCCCCAATGTGTTACATTTTTCAGAAATTTAAGTTCAGTCATTTACAGGCTTCTACTAAAAATCCACTTTAAGACTAAAATCCACTTTATCTACTAAAAAAAACAATAATCCGGTTTTAGTGACGTGTGCCCAGTCTTCTGTATATTCATGACTACTTAAAAAAACTGAAGCTATTTAATACTTAGGTCCGTTGGGACTTGTATACAAATAAATCCATCAGGAAGCATCATCCTTATTTTCCTTCTGCCTTATGCTAGGCCATCTGTGCAACCCACTGCATAGCTAGAGAAAGAAAAAAAAAAAAAAAAAAAAAACAAACCCACAACAGAAAGGAGATACTCTAACATTAAAGGAAAACTGTTATTTGAGAGAAAAGCATTTTGCTGGTGGTAGCACCTTCAGCAGACAACACTTTTAAATTAAAGTAACACTTATTTCAAGGAAGGTTTGCCTTTATCCACATCCTGATGAAAACCTCCAGCACACAATCATAGCTCAAAAATGTTTCACCACATTCAGCTCTTAACCATACTAACAGATGTTTAGACCATTACCTTGTATAGAGAGGTTACACCATGGCCTTGCATGTTTATAAGGACAGAAGTCAGTAGATTCTATGAACCAGTCTTATGCTTTGCTTTTCTTGCTTTCCTTTTCCTACTCATAACTGTATTATCAGGAGAGATAGAGTCTGTTTTTAAGCCCCTTATTTTTGTTTCACAATCTTAATAACAAAACCTGAGCACTTGCTGCTCACCTTAAAACACAGACAGGACAAAAAAAAAAAATCCCTTTTACAAATGGCAGTTTTGGCATCTGAAATTTAGCCATACACTGAGGGCCTTGTTGAACAACAGCCAGGTCCTGCAGTGACAGCAGGTATCCCAACAGTCTTTGTGTACCCAACAGCAGCAACACCTGCGTGTAAACACCAGAAACAACAGAAAAATCCAGCCTCAGTGCTCGTAAGACTGCCAGATTTTGAAAGATGCATTGGGACTAATCAAAGCCTTGAACAGTAGAGTTTTACTCAACAGAGTCAGTTTAATGATACTTTTCATGCCATCTGTACTGAGACTGTTTAATATATTTGCACCACTAATTTATTACTCTTTCTTCTATCTTCCCACTTCTCTTATTTGAAAGATCAAAGAATCATAGAATGGTTAGAGTTGGAAGGGGCCTTACAGACCATCGTGTTCCAACCCCCCTAGACACTTCCCACTAGACCAGATGCTCAAAGCCCCATGCAGCCTGCCCTTGAACGTCTCCAGGGAAGGGACATCCACAACTTCCCTGGGCAACCTGTTCCAGTGTCCCACCACCCTTAAAGTAAAGAATTTCTTCTTAGTATCTAATCTGAATCTCCCCTCTTTCAGTTTAAAACCATCACCCCTCATCCTATCACTACACTCCCTCATAAAGAGTGCCTCCCCATCTCTCCTATAGTCCCCTTTAGGTACTGGACAACGACTATAAGGTCTCCCCAGAGCCTTCTCCAGGCTGAACACCCCCAACTCTCTCAGCCTGCCTTCATAGGAGAGATGCTTCAGCCCTCTGATCATCTTCGTGGCTCTCCTCTGAGCTCACTCCAAAAGGTTCATCTCCAACTTACCCAAAAGCCAGCATGGTTAAGGAGTTTTCCTAGTAGGCCCACTGATCTTAGAGAATTAGGAATTGAGGAAACTCAATTGGACATCTACAAATGTGCATTTTATATTTTTTCCCCACTATAATATAATTTTTTACTAAAACAATGTTTAGTCCAGTTTAACGGGGTTCGTTTTCCCTGAAATCAGCTTTTAAAAACTATCATTTTAATTAGCCATTTACTCCGACCTCCCCCCGCCTCCCAGTTTCACTTAACACAACAGTTCATTTTTCATATATTTTTATAAATTGTCTCAAGGACTGCATCACAGTAGGGATAAGCCCAGTAAGCCATCCCCATTTACAGCTGTTCCTTCAAAGGAGCACTAGTCACACAGTGCCTTCTCTGGACACAGAGGGTTGTCTTCCACAGAGTACAAGATCTCTCAGCACAACTCACCACTGTAAATCAGCTCCCCGTTACTCCTCAGTCTCAGCTGAAAATGCAGTAAATTAGAGACCATCTTTTCTCTTTCCGTTAATACTAAATCCAGTTGTCAAGAGACAGCACAGAGCATTAGGCTTTAAAATGGTTAGTGAGTCATTTCTGCAAAGGCAGTTTGGGTCCCTCTTCTTCAAATAAGCTTTTCTGGATAAATTTGTCTTAGAAGGAAAATAACATCCTTTAAAATCGTAGCAAATGCACTACAGGAGACAGCCTGGTTGCACTACCTCAAATCAGCACAATGATGACTTGCTCACAAGAGGCACACCCCTCCTTTCAAGGATTAAAATTGACATAATCTATCCATCACCCTTACTAGTAATAAAGTTAGCCAGCCCTCCAGCAACCTCTACCTTCAGCTCCTCAGCCCAGCCACAGGAGAGGGAGAGACATACAAGGAGAGCAAACTCCCAAGCCCTGCCTGTTTTCCAGGGAGATACGAGACAGAGGAAGAACAAGACCCATTTACCCTGGTGCCTCCAGCCTTGACTGACAGAAGTGTTCCCCAGAGATAAAATGTCTCATTGCAGGGAGGGGATACAACTGAATGGCCAAAAGACAGGATCAGTACTTGCTTGTTCCCCTCTGCTTGTTACATACAGAAAATATGTGGAAGCCTTATATGAAACTCTTAATGGATTAGACTCCAAATTCTTAATGAAGTGCTTGTTAGATCTATGTTGTGTCTAAATCGCTACATGGGGTATTAAAAAGAAACATTAAGAGTAATACAAGTTGGTCCAGCATTTTAAGCCCCCAAATCCACTTGCAAGCAAACCTGTGGCTCTTCATTCAGACAGGAGTCTTGCAGGAATATAAATTGTCACTGCAGAAACAGTGAATATTTTTTCCATATAGAATGAACCAAACTTATTATAGGCATAAAATATTCCAAGTTTCCACATCGTGTCACATTTGTGAAAGCTTCCACCGAATAGATCTTCATTTCAGTATTTAAAGCCACAGAAAATCTGGAAATTGTTTTACATTATTCAAAAACCAGGAATAAGGATGTTTCTTTAGTTTATAATTAAAGTGGAATTGTTTTCCACTGCTGTCATCATATTAAGTTGCAGGTTTTATTGGCCTGTTTCAGCTGTTTGGGTCATAATAAATACAGATTTCCATTTCCCCACGGCCCAATCTAACAGACCCTGGATCTTGCCCCATTAATACAAGGTAAAGGATGGACAAGCTGGAACTTGTAAGACAGAGGGGACATAAGGTATTGGAAAGTCTGTTTGTCAATCTTTATAACTGTTTCATCATTATAAGATCACTGCTAATTTCTGTGTTGTCTCTTTTTTCCACAGCAGGAGATGGGCAGCACCACAGCTGAAAAATAGCCACAAGTTCTCCACACGCTCTGCTGTGATCCAGCCTGAAAACAGGTCAAATCGACATGTGAACCAGCAGAGGAGTAACCTGCACAGATCTGCAGGCTGTGCTTGCTGACTCTCTTCAACCTTTGTTTCCTACTGTGATTTGTTTTCTCCTCCACTGCTTGTCAGCTCAGAAAGGCATCTTGAATTTCACACCATATGCAGATTATGAGCAATTATTATGGGACATGTAATCTAGAATCATTTGATATGGCTTACACTACCTACAGTAAGATGAATGTCTGAAGGATCCCAGAAGGTGACCTGAATCCAGCCCTCCCACTAATGTGATAAATGAATCCTGTAAATGAAAGTCAGAGTGGCAAACGTATTTGCCTATCGGAAGTTCTGGTGCCTCTGTATTCTTTCTGCGTATCTGTATTCTTCTGTATATCTGCTGCACTCTACTACTTAATTTTTTAAAAGAAAACTGAAAATAATTTTTAAAACCTGCTTTTCAGGGTTATATGCCAGTGCAACAGAAACACGCTAGACGGCTCCACATTTCATCCCTAAAGTAAAGCACAAATCAGTTAGGTTTGTTAAGACCCTTACTCTATGTACCAGTATGCCAAGGGTCCAGACCTTCTCTCTGCCCTGGGAAGGCAGGGCTGGCACTCCCCAGGCCCAGGAGGCTGATGGCATTTCTTCAAAGCCTGCTGCTTACAGCCGCCACTGAAGGATCCTCTCCTCACAACTCTCTCCAGCAGTTACAGCACTCCTCAGGTTCATACACGCTATTCCATGCTCATGCCTAGATACGACTGGAAATGTACTGGATCTACTACAGATCCATACTGAGTAGCTAATTTCAAAGAATCTGAAAATGAAACATTTTTGCTGAACGCTTCCTTGGCAGAATCAACTCAGATTCTCACAGATAAAGTTTTTCAGTCCTTGATGACCAAACACTGAACAGTCTGGTTCTTGAGCTACTGAAAATATAGAGTGTTCAAATTTTCATCTCTTTTAAATAGACTTGGGAGGGGGATGACGACACCAAAACAAAAAGCATTCCCCATATTCTGTCACAGATGGGAGCTTTCTCCCAAGAACATCTACTGAGGCAAAAAGTTATTTTTCTTGTAAAGATGTTGACCCAAAGAATGCCAACCACCTTCCCCACCCTGTGCCCCAGGCAGCTTTGCAACTTCTCAGTTTTATGATGACAGTGGTTTGTTGAGTCAAAACCAGATGTCTATTGAGTTTGAAAAGCTTATTAAAAAGATTTGCCTTTTTCATCATAATTTTCTTACAGTTTCATTGTATCTTCTGCCTTATTAATCTTCTCATTTACTATCTCAAACTCTTCCAGTAAATATCCACCAGCCAGACCTATGAGTACTCCACATGGGAAGACTGGAACATTTACTGGGTACCCTATAATTATTCTCTAAAGTTGAATGGGTTTCTTAGTGCAGGCTCACCAGCCATGATCAGCCTCTACGGAAACAGCCTGTTTTCAATGGGTGGTTCACACTTCTCAGTACCACTCTCAAGAAATAAACAACAAAAAAATTACAATGTATAAACAACATGCAACCCTTTGCACTTTTGATTCTAAATAACAATTAATTTAATGCATTCTCAAAACAAACCCTCTCCTCTATACAGTAAGAAGGAAAAAGGAGCAGTAGAGACTTAAACTTTGGTCCATATTATTTTTCGAACTGCTTTTCAAAACAAGCCATCCATATGGACATAATTTATAAAAACTTGAGTCATACTGTCACACACTACTCAGCATGACCTACCATAACAAATGAAAATCACTTTCAAATGAACACGAATTAGCTCTTTTGTTCCAAAAAGTGAGAGACAAGAAATTGTTTACTTTTAAAACATTACCCAAATATCCTCTAGGTTGAAATATAGCTATTCCCACACTTCATAATTACCTAGTAATGCAAACCAATTATGGAGCAATTTTAATTTAAATCTAAATGCTGCAGGAACAGTAAATAGTAAATAAAAATGTCATATTCGAATAAATACATAGATTGTGCAATTATTTCAGCAATTGCAGAATAAACACTGAGCGAACATCTGTGCTTTTATATAGTCTGCCAACCCAAGAGGACCTAAAGGCTCAAATAAGGTTACAGAACAAAGACTGACAACCCTAGAATCTGAAAATACTAATTTGAAACAGCTTCAAAGGGAAGTAGATTCAGGTTTGACTTTCAAGAACACAGTTCTCCGCTCAGGTTGGGGGTACATTCATTCCTTACTCTGTGAGAATACATCAACCGGATCCTCAAGAGCAGCCACATTCCCATGAATGAGCTTTCATAAAGCAACTGCCTGCAAATCCACCACAATCACTCCCTCCATAAACACCTAGCTCTAGAGACACGAGCAGCTAACCAGCCAGCAGCGTCTGTGGGATTAACATGCATGTAACATGTTTACGACCATTAACCAGGTTCTGCAGCCCTTCCACAGAATTTTTTTCCACATCCTTTCCTACACTAACACTGGGTTCATCTGTCTGAAAGTTTCTTTTCCCTTAATTCTCTAAGTGGCGAGAAGGAAGAGGTTCATGCATATACTGATTAAAATGGGTTTCAAACATGAAAAAGAAAGTCTTATTTTCTGATCAATGACATCAAGCCCCCGTGTCCTCATCAGCTGTACAACTGGCTATAATATCTCAATCCTGAGGTAGATGGAATGTAAAAATACAGGGTGAAAATGGTCTCCCACTACATTAATACGAAGTTCAAGGGACACAAATATAGCACAGCCATATCAGCTTTTATCAGGAGATATTTGAGGCACTGCAGTATTTTTGTACACTAGCAGCAAAATAATTATGATATGCTAGACTTTGCAGTGTACTCTCTGCTGACATGGTAAACATGGCCTTTTCAAACAGTCTGAGATTATTCAGTCCCCTTTACTATTAGTGCTGAATTGCTCTTGACAGGTTTTTTTCCAGTACTTCATCCAGTTTAGTTTCAGATGCCCCTAGATGGAATGTGATTATTTTGCTTGGGAGATAATCGCCAAACTGAAGAGGTCTCAGTGTCTGAGAAGAAATTAAGCCCTGTGAACCCTAAGAGAAATTCAACCTGGCTTTCTGCGTTTTTTAATTTCACCTAATCAGTCTTAGTTAGAGCCCCTTGTAAGTATAAACTGATTGCACCCGATGCTTTCATGAGAAAGCTTGTAATCCATTAGAAAGTCATCTGCAAGCACAAAACCCAATTTACTTAGGACCTTTTAAGCCATTTGACCAAAATTATTCCAAGTCGCTTTGGTTAATGTCAGGTAAACCTGTATACTTAGGAAGTTCATGAAGTGACATACTCAACTGTACATGTTGATGTTTCTCTCTGAAGAGAGAGTGTATTTCTCAGAGGTTCCTTTTCCATTCCCACATGAATCATACACTATGTCTTATGTTTTATCTGCAACTGTCATCTGCTTTCAAATTGCAGCATCAGGAGGGACAGTCAAGGATACAGCCACAGATGCACTAAAACATTCCCCTAAGCCAACTCCAACTCCTCTGTGATAACTAGCACTTCATAGCTTATGGTGAAAAGTAAGAAAATAATGTGAGGGCAGGGTACTGCAAACAAAATATGGCATTAGACATGCATAAAGAATTCACTGGATCAGTTTATTACCATCACTATAAAATGATATGTTATCCTGCTTAGCATCTTTATTCACTGAACTTTACACCACATACATCAGACGGATCAAATTTCTAGATTAAGTCTCCTTGAAAGATGTAACTGATCTTGTGAGAGCTGTAGTTCGCAAAATACCGATTTGTACTTCTTTTTCCCTCAAATAAGAGCCCAAAGCAAGCTGCCTGTGTTCAGCCCAGTTACATAACTGCCTAAAATGTCACTAGCAAGTTAAGTGTTTATAGGGGCCACAGGATTCATAATGCAAAAACGATCTGCTCTCAGAGTTGGTCACCATATAGCCTGGAAAGAAAGAGTTATTGTCATTTTGCTTCACTTGCTAAGAAGGGCCCTTCTGCTTGGCTAAACCCTGAACAGACTCAATTTAACTGTCTGGGAAGTTTCTTATCTCATCCAGACACGTCCAAGGGGCTTCACAATATCCCAAAGCAAAAAAAGACAGTCAATTAACTACTGTGAGGGACACCAAAATATCTTCCCAATCAAAGTAAGGATTAAGAAAATCCTGAGGGAAGGTTTTGCATCTGAAAAAAAAAAAAAAAACCAAAACACACAGCTGGGTTGGAAGCCTAGAAAGGAGCAAAGACCCCCCAGATCATCTTCTCTAAGCACAAAACCTGGATGAAAACAAAGAACATGAAAGCCTCCATCAGGAAGCCCTGAACATGCTGCGAGGAGAGAGGAACCTGTGGAGCTAACCTAAATAGACAGAAAGGTAGATAACAGGATTGTTGTGCTGACTTTTTAATTTCTGCTTATCCCTGCCTTTGTAAAAGTGTTGTCCCCTTTAAACTTCATAAATAAGTATCTATATTTCTTTCTAGCTACTCTGTGGTGCAGTTGATTTCTGCTTACCACCAAAGCCTTCTGAACAAGGCAGTCATTAAAACCAGGGCTGAAATACCATCTCAGTGCCCAGAGCTCTCATGCTCTTCCCTGAAGCGCTGCGCATACCCTCAACCAAGCCGCACTTGCCAGCATGGGACACACCGACTCATGGTCTGTACTGAAAAGGTCTGAGGTGAGCTCTGTTGGCTGGGCACGGTCCTGGGTACCAGCACAGAAGCAAGGGGAGTGCTCCACCCGAGCAGCCAGGCAGTTTGTAACAGGCAAACTGGAATACGAAACTGGTCATGTAGATGAGGAGTTTCCAACCCGTACAGCAAGAGCACAAGAGGAAAAGCCTAGACTGAACACCACACAAAAATACTTATTAGAAGAGCTTGCCACACCTGGAATGAAACACTGCAATCACACAGAGCTGCTGATAAAGTCCACTTGACAACTGAGAACCTCACAAAGTAATAGCAAAGCACAAAGCCAGCTGGCTGGAGTGAACTTAGCAGACTCGTGCTAAACATAAAAGGAGTTTGCACCGCATTCACAGTTTTCAAAGAACTGTGAGTGTTATACACAACAGAGCACTACCTTGTAGCTTGTTGTTAAAAAAAAAAAAAAAAAAAAGGCATCTTAAACACATTAAAGGATGGGATCTTAAAAGGCATCCAAAGGCATCCTATTCACATCTCATCCTGAGACAGGAATACAGTATGGTTGAAGCCTGCCAACAGGTTAGGTGTCAACTTGGGTAAGAGACAAGAGGATCCTTTTGAGGCTCCCCAGTGATCATGGCATCATTTTCCTGCAGCCCTGCTATAACAGTCTTCCTGCAATTTAGAACTGCCTCTGCCTATTTTCAGGCTACCAGGTCAAAGCCCTGGCCTAAAAAGCAAGATGTCACTGCATCCTTCCCCTTCCCAGGCTCGCTTGTCCACAACCCCTTCACATCCAAGGACAACTTTTCTACAGCTGAGGATGTTAAGAGGAGATACCCAGGCCCATTGCCCTCTCTGAGCCCAGCACAACTACTAGTGTAAGGCTGCTCATCCTTTGCTGCATTTTAACCAACAGTCTTTCCTCCTTGTCCCTCTGTCCCATTCTGCTCTGTACAGCAATCCCCCAGCTCCTCCGGTCACAGGAGAAGACAACCTGTTTCAAAAGTCAGGCCCAGCCCACAAGCTTGCAGCTGAACCGCCCTGCAACACAGCTTATTGCAGTACAAGATGCATTAGAGGTCACTTACTCCTCTGTGTCCCCTACCAGCTGAGGCCACGCTCTGGGAAATGAAAGCCAGAAGACATCACTGTTACCAAGTATCCCTACAGGGGTGCAGATTAACAATAACCAACTAAGACCTAATAGACCCATGTGGAATGAAAATAGAAAGAAAGGAGAATGAGAGACATGTAAAAGTCAAAAAGAGACAGAAAAAAACTAGGAGAGAGTATAGGAGGTACATTTGCTTAACTAGCAAAACAGTCAGAAAAGCAGGGCTATGGAAAGTAATAACAGCCCTTCAAAATTGGAATGATCCTTCTCCAACCTGTCTGGGAAGCACCTCCCCTCTCACTGCAGCATTCACAGTACTCATTTCTTTTATCTAATTACCACCAACAGGCATCTGCTGCTGTTTGCATCCTCGCTCTAATGAGCAAAAGCAGCCGCCAGATCTGGCTGGAGCTGAGGAAGAACATGACCGCAGAGATTATTTTTCCTGAAGTTCATCAGAAGCACCTGCTCCTCAAGGAGATCCAGAGCTGTCTCAAAATTGGGAAAAGGAGGAGAGGAGAAGTACATCAAAGAGATTAAAGTCAGAAGAATTTTAAAAATGAGCCAGTGAAGGAGAAAGTGCAGCATCTATATGTACATCCAGGGCTAAATGCTAACCCTGCTGCTTAGCCAGAGGGAGCTATTTTGGTAGGGACCAAAAGCACCTGCTGCCTTTTTTAAGACTGCAAAATTCAAGCAGGGGTAAATTCAATTAATGTACAACACAATCTGAAGCTGTCTTTTCTAGTACACCACAATGGAGCTGTATCCTACTTGTGATGTAAACATGGGACATGGTGCTCCAATTAGAGGTGTCTCTAGCCTGTAATATAACTCGTTAAGTGACATTTCTGGTTTACCGTCTTCAACATAGTCTATTTAAGAAAGCTGCACAATGCACAAGGGAATAATCTCTCTCAGATAGAACAGAAGCAAAGAAAAGATGGTCAGAGTCACTCATTCAAAAAATTAGGTTTTTAGCTTTTTTGCAAAGACAGAACTAGAAAAAAAAATAAACCTGCCTTTTAAAAAATGTAGTGACTATCCCATAATTTTGTTCAAAATGCAGATTGGTACGTGTATTAAGGTTACTTACCTTGCAGGGAAAACAGCCCTCTAGCAAATAAATGCTTAGGAAAAGCTATTACTGACCCTGACAAAAAGGCACAGATGGTGAATTCAGTTCCAATGAGTCTGATAAAATGCTGCACAGAGTCAATAGATGGAATTATTCTTTTTCCATTTCACGTCATTTAGACCATCAGCCCCAGAAGACAGATGTAAAACATTTGCCTCAAAAACCAATCACTTGTAATACATGCTAGTAGGAAAACACAGACTGATGTTTTAGGATAAGAGAGAAGTATGGGATTTTCTCTTTTAGTTTATTAGAAGTATAAACCTGAATATGAGGTATTTCCTTCATACTTTGAGATGCTCCTACAGGACTTGCCTTAGAAGAATCTTAATTTGAGTAATTCAGTTACCTTGGGTAAGGATTATTCCCATGCTTATGGGAATTGTCAATCTCTCTCTCAACGTTTTCCATGTAGTACTCACCATCATCATTAACTTCTTTGTTCAAGAGCCTTGCAGATCTAAGCTTGACCACAAGTACCAATCTGCAATGTTTTGCTTTTATCCCCTTCTAATCACATAAATCTAGTAGCACTAGGGTCCCCCGACTGTACCAAGGCAAAGCCCTTTTAACATCCAGGCAGACACCAGAGATCTAAACCCTGTGTGTATAAAACAGAAGGAACTGCAGGCTCTAACAACAGAAGTGTGGCCGCAACACCTGCACATACCAAACGCACAAATGCTGAAGGAGAGCTCGGGATGCCCCATACCATGATTTTCACAAACCCCTTTCTACAATACAGTTTGAGATAGTTAGCAAACACATTGCAGCAGTACCTGCACTGTGGTTATGGCCCAGTTCCACAAACAGTTGTATGTGTCCACGGCTTCTCTACCACAAATAAAGTTGCAGCCTATTTCCAGCATCAGCACATTGGCTGGTAAAACTATGCTTCATCAACAGTTTAAGGCAAGTTCCTTCTTCTCAGCAACAAGTACAAAGTAAAAGCAGTTGAAATGCCTGCCTCGGAACACAGCAACCTCCATCCTGCTGTATTGCAGAGCTGTCGGTTTGGTTACTTAAACTTACATGACTGGTCATACTGATAACAGACTTTCCTATCTTGTCTCCTCAAGTCGTTTACGCCGCAAAAAAAAGGAAAAGGACTTTTGTTTATTGCAGTGTCTAAAAATCTAGCTTGAAGATGTTTTATATCTTGACTTTAATGTTTGAACAACGTTCCTGTAAAAATGCTCTCAAACTGCATGCACACTCATAAAAGCTCTCGGAACATGATGAAACTGTTCTAAATGACAATCTGAAAAAATGTAGAGAGATTATCCTCCTTGGGCAGAACCACTTTATTTCCAGAAGCAGATCACGGGCAGGAGACAGATTCCTTCCTGTGAGAAAGCAACGGGGGCGTGGGGGTGGGGGGAGAAGTACAGATTATCTACCCCAGCAGAAAGAACAGCAGGCAGCTACTGGTGCAAATATTTGACTTTGGGCTGCTGGACAGAAGCCCTCATCGCCACCAACTTCAAACTTGAAACAATCATACCAGTACGTTGAGAAGGACATCAACTACACTAGGAATGACCAAAAATACCATCAAAATGATGAATGAAGAACAGATATTTGCTGTTTTATGATGATGTGACCTGCTCCATAAACTAGAATCTGGAGGACCACTGAGGCAGAGCACTGTTTTCTGCACAGAGAAGCTAGGAGAAGGTCAGCACTACCCCTGCCTCCTGATGTTAAGATCCTTGGAAATGCATGTGCATGGTTTGCTTAATACTGTGTAGTAAAATTACTTACATAGTGACTGTTCATTAGAGGGCTGGGTTTGTGAAAATAATCCTTCCCCGAACAGTGAGTGCATTCTCTGCGTCCCAATGGCAACAGTTGTGATTGCTGAATATAAGAAACATTCACAATTACAGCTGGATTCCAGCCATGCCCCTTGGATATATTCTCTGTGAAGGACAAGTCTGCTAATTAGAATTGCTACAGCTCTAAAATTACAAAAGTCTTTCAGGCAGAAGCTTCGGATGTTTTTAACTACTTCATGTTTTTATTTTAATGCCTGTTTCACACTAACTACATAGCATGCAATTTGGATGCAAAAATACTAGCATTTGCTTTTTTTTTTTTTTGCTATAATTAATGTAGCTGAGGCCCTTTTCTCAGTTACACACTGTGGACCAGAAATTTTTCCAAAAGAAGTAAGATCTTTTATAAAAATAAAAACTTAGCAAGTGTTCTTTACTTAGTCTGCAAGTGGATTGTTACTGGAACTTTAAAGACCTTACCCACAAAGTTCCTCATACACAACAATTAATTAAGCATGGTAAGATTTGATTGTCAGGCACAAAGCACAGTACCAAAGAGTTGGCTTAAGACCTTTGTATTTTCAGTTTCCTCAGTTAGCCTGGTTTTAGGTCAAAAGCTGACTCTTCCATTCCTGATTTTCTGATTCTACAACCTAGAAGCTGACGCTAAAAAACCAAGTAACTTTTTATTTTAAAAAGTGTTTTTAACGGAGCCGGTAGAAACTTTTCTACCAACAGCCCACTCAAATATATTTTGAAATGTGTAAAATCCTTATTTTAAAATTGCACCTCCTTGCTAATCTTGGGGAAAGTGTCTGGCTTATAGTAGGGTGATCCAGAGTCCTGAAGGCAATCTGACAGAGACGCTGGCTTGTCTTTCCTGTTGCACACCAAACTCTTATTGATCCCTCTCCCACGATCAACTCCAGGTCCGTCCAGCACTGCTGCTTTCCAAGGATCTTCTTTCATGAAATATCTGTGTTTTGAATTATTTCCCCTCAAAATGTGCCAGCTTGTATTTTTCCACTTTGAATCTCATTTTATTTCTTGAGTGTGTTTTTAAGGTCTCTAGAAACTTTCTCCCATTTACATTATTTCTCTGATTTGCCAAGCAGAGTGAGCAAATTAATTCCACTGCTGAGTTTAACCACCTCTGCAGCTCACCTCTGCCTTCATAAAGTAAAAGTGTTTAGCAGCACATGGCTTTTTATGAAACTCCAGGTCAGGACTTTGCACAAAACACAGTCAGGATCCCAAGTCTACATGTCTGATAGCCTCAGTAAAGAATCACCTTTTATTTTCCTCAGCTGAGCCCTTATATAAAACCTGATCCCTGTATACTCCTCTCAGTCCTGCATATTGCTCTTCCCCACTCCTTCCCCTAAACTGCCCCTCAGCCCTGTTCATCTCAGGGTCATATATACCCACATACAAACCAACACAAAGGCTAGAGCAAGAAGCTTCTGCAAGACTATCCCTTCATTACAATGCTGTTTCATCCTTTCCTAGATAGAGCAAGCACTTCATCGCCTACTTGTGTAATTTGATCTAAAGTTTTGATCAAATCTGCCTGGCAGAATTTGTCCTTTATAAACTGATGCTGTTTATTGCTCCTTGATCTTCTCCAGACTTCCACTCCCAGCTCAGAGCCAAGAAACTGTCTCACTGCTACAGAGCTATACATATTTAATGACTCTGAGGCCTGTTGATTTTATTTTTCACCCCCTGAGATCCTCCTTTCTGAGCACCTCTTCTTTTTACTGAATTCTCATCTGGCTCTGTATAGTAAGTGCGGTTTAACACTCATTTCTGAGAGGTGACTGCATAAGGCAATTTTTTTCCCATGTTTTTGAAAGGAGGGGTTCTCCAGCCTGTTAATATTATTGGGTTATAGATCATTCCAGGGCCTGTTACCAGCTGCTTCGAAACTCCTGCACTTAGGGGACAAAACTGCCCCTTGGTCTGTGTGAAGAACTATGGAAATACAGGTCACCTCTAGCTTGTTTGAGTTAATTCCGCTAAGCCATTGCCGGGCCATGCCCTGCTTTCAAGACTGCCCTTCGGCCCCAGTCCAGCAGAAGAAAGAGGAACACATAAAAGGTGCCAGCACTCCCCTGGCTCCCTGCAGGGTGCAGGATGGGGGATACCCCTGCCAGGACCCCCAGGAAGAAGAGCTGCCCCCGGCCCTGCCTCTCCTACCACATCCCTGTCCTGGGCAGGGCACCACTGGGAGATAATGATTTTTCTAGGTATTTTTCTGTAGATAGGCCAAATTCCCATAGAGTCACTGGTGAAATGGCCCGGAGCCTTCTTCCCAAATAGTACACATTGCTTAAGAACTGGCTCATATGCTGTTGGAAAAAGGGGATTTTCTGGTACAGACAGTGTTTTCCCTAGATTTTTTTCTCTGACATGAGTTCACAGTGTAACTGCGTTTGGAGACAGTGATAACTTTTACTACTTTCCACTGCACTAGGGATTTATTAAACTATTTTTTTCAGTTGATTAAACCTTACTTTCTGTGTGTGGGAAAGACTCTAAAATGTAAACTTTTACACCCTACAAAGTGTGTTCTCACTGTGCATATAAATCCTTCAGATGACAATGAGTGCTGTTGTTCACATATTTAAAGGAAAACTGTCCTTGCTTAGAAGAGTTAAAAGTGCTTTTAAAACAAAAAGTACACTAAGCCAATAGAGAAATTACAAACACTGCAAAGGACAATTCCAGGAGTAATGTCACAAAATACTCACAAACCTTAGTACTAATTGGGTGTGTCTCATTCTGAGTGTCAAGTTATTATGATACCTATGCCATGTTTTTATTTTTCCTGATTAACAGGGTCGTAAAAGACTGTTCAATCCCAGTAATGGTTTGTGTTAACCGCAGGGCGCACCACTCAGGTCTTTCCTTGCTGGTTGTGGCTCTGCTGAAAACAAGAACTATTTGCATGTGTCTGAGCTCAGCCCTGAATGTCTCCTCTTGCCAAGACTCATTTATCAGTTTAAGTAAACGATAATGTAATTTCAAACAAAACAGTTTTTCAAACTACTAGCTGGAATATTTCAACAAATAGCTGGACTATTTTCCATGGTTATTTTGCAGCACCTTTCAAGAAAAAAAAGTACAGAATATGTATTTTCTTCACAAAATAGTAATCTTTTCTTTCTGAGAAGATTATTAGCCAAATGCTTGAGTGCAGAAAGTTGGCATAGCCCCAGTAAAAACTAATGGAGCTATGTAGCTTCACTCCAGCTAAAATTCCCACATTAGCCGTGCTATATATTTTATTGGCTAGCGTGTATTACATTGGATCAATCACACCAAAACAGGATGAAGAAATGTGTTATCACTGTTGAAAAGAATCACACATCCTAAGCATCTCAATCCTCTTGCATAGGTCTATTGATCACGTAGCTTTCTCAGAGTTAACTCACAGCATCTGTTACAGTCATTTTCCTCTAAAATCATATGAAAACTACATTTGCTGGCTTACACTATACAGTGAAGTGGATCACATGAAATGTTGTGATTTCCATATTATTACAGTTGTTCCATCTTTTCCCTAGAATATTAACTTCTTCTAATCTGTGCTTATCTGAATCACAAGATTCAATCGAACAATTTATGCCTGCTGACAGCAGTTACTTGGAAAGGAATTATTTCAGCAAAGCCAGTATAATTACTAATCATCTTATGACTAGTTATTCTCTTCAGTTGCTCAGTAAACCATCCATAAATTCATTCCACCTACTATCTGTTTATCTTGCCAGGCAAACTTACTGATAGGGACTAAGAACGGCTTTTACAAGCAAGGAACCAAACCAAGCACGTACACCTTCGCCCAGAGGGATAAATGCAACTATTGAGGCAAGCCCCCCTCCAAAATCTTTAAATCCAATGGTCGTTGTAAATGCCTGTACCAACACCAAACACTGCTCCAAATAAATGTGCAGCCACATGCAACGTCCACATACAAAATAAAGTCAGTGGGTTTTTTCCATTTTTCTTGCAAACTTGATTTCTTTCCCAGTCTTCTGCCTCTGAGCCACTCCTTGCCCCGTGCAACATCTTTTTTTCCTTTTCCTTGGCTCAGAAGAACTGGCAGCAGCTCAGTTCCTCTGGAGCAGGGAACCAGAAACCATGTGCAACCATGAGCTGCAAGTGCAGCTATTCCCCAGCTCCTACCAGACGGATGAGTGGATGTAGCCAATTAACAACAATCTGCTCTTGCCTGATCCATTTAAACACTTTGTGAACTCCTTTAAACTTTCCCACAGCTCTGCTAGAGGATACAACCCACTTTGACAAATACAAGCCTGAGGCAATATTTGTCTGTTCACAAAGCAAGCCAAAACACACAGCACTGCAAGGTGGCACAGTAAAATGCACTTCAGCAATCATTTGCTTACAGGTTCTGCCCTTCTGTCTTGCTCCAGAAGCACTCTGCCACGGCTCTTCCAAATACAAGCTGACATATGTTTTAAATTAATCTTCATAGAAGTACCCAGGTTCTGGTAGGAAACAGAAGCTCTTGAACAAGTTAAATGTGGTGTTTGCAGTTGAGCTGGTTGAAGACGGGGAAGAAACAATCACTTCTCCGCCTCAAAACCAATCCCACGGCAGTCATGTTTGTTTTTAAGAAATAATAGATTTAAACCTAATCTTGTATGTACTCTTCTTGATGGAGCTACAACCACCACTTTTTCAATTAGTCTATACTCCTGCAGGCTGCTTGAGTTTTAGAGCAATCAAAACCCCCCTTAATCTTTCAGATGTTTAGACTCCATATTCTTTTGTGTTTATGTTTTTATAATTCAAAGGAAAATTCTATGCGGTTGTTTTTTTTGTTTTCGTGTTTTTTTGGTTTTTTCTTTTTTTTTAAATAACCAATGCTCTTGCTATAAGAGTTAGTCACAATCGGCTGCTCACTTTTTTGGCATGTCTTCCGAGTATTTGCAGCACGTTTTCAACGGTATTATGCAATCATTTCATTAGTCTCAACTGTTTCACTTGGCAGTAAGATACATTATAAAATGATGTCATCTCTTGGAAAAATATGGAAGTCAAAGGAGGCGACAGTTTCATGGGCACACAAACCCCAAAACCCTAGCCACTTGGAATTCAGAAATCCCTGTTTGTATACCTGTTGCCTCTGGTTTTCACCAATAAGCCATGACATCACACCACAGTTATCAAACAGAGCTGCTCCCCACCACTACGCCCCGGCAAAAATTGAAATGTTTTCGACCCATTTTTAGAGAACCTTTTGGACTACCAAATATAAACTCACATCCAATTCAGCACACAAGGCAAGTCAGTGATGTACAGCATGCCTCTCTGTGCTCTTCATTATTGCAACATGATATTGTTTTATGACATGACAGCTGTTTCTTGAAGAGGGGGTCTCCTTTTCCCATCTTCCAGCACACTGTATGCCAGGTGGGATCCTCTCTTTAGGGGCTGGGGAAATGTGGCAAACCTTTTTAATTTTGGCGTTTGCAGTTCTAATTTCCCAGACCACCTCTATCATCTTGGCAAGTCTCCTTTCTGAGAGGTCACGTAGCCAAAACAGCCAGTACACTGAACTGCAGCTTGTGAGGAAACTTAACTCTGCCTCCAGTTTCAGTATGGCCTCAAAAAAGTCAGTTATCTTCATTCTGCTCAACTTCCCCTCTCTGCAAAACAGAGCAATGTCCAAAACTGTAAAATGCTTTAAAGAAAGTCACAAAAATAGTATTTTGTAATAACAGTAGCATGATCTAGATTGAACTGCACAGCCAAATGGTAACTTACCAGTCAATATATACAATATGAAAATCAAACCAATTTCTACCTATAAGCAGTAATAGTGGAAGATGGTTGTGTGTAACCTTCCTTTCCCTGATTCTCAACTAAGAGGGTCACTTGCCTGTTAGCCTACGATAGATACTAGACAATCTAGGAGTTCAACCTGTGTGCCACCAGGGGAAAATTTCAGATCATGCAAGCAATCTCAATGAACACAGTCCCTTGATTCTCAGCTAATTCTTGGGTAGCTTTCCATTAACTTATTAACCCCTCACCACAGTTGTCTGTGACATATGAGCACAGAATGTCAGCCTGATGTCCTCCCGCTTTGGATGCTCTTTCATGCCTCTGGATGCCAGTGCCATGCATATCTGGGAAGAATTAGAGAGCCAGTCTGACTCTGCAAAAAGCTGCATTTTGAATAAGCAACCTGTAGTCCTGGGTGCTCCAGATTATAAACTGATACATGGAAAACTTAATTTTATCCATGTCCAGTTATCTTACCACCACCTGCCACATTCAAGCAACTGCTGACAAGCAAGAGAGATAACGAGAATTGACATGTTGGCCCTCTCATCTCCAGAGATCTAAGAAAGAATCAGTAACAGAGTAGAGCCTCCACTGCATACAGACCCCAAAACAATCCGATACTACTGCTGAGATTGCAAAACAGGCTGCTCTGAGCATTTGGATCTTTTCCCAACTCCAAAGCAGCTGGCATTGCAGTCTGGGGATCATGTTGCTTCTGTCAGCATCAGGGCTTGTCATTAGCTTTTAGCACACCAGAGGGGATAGGGTAATCTTCACAGGAGGCAAGGAAAAAAGAAAGGGACATGTGAGTGGAGGACAACCTCTCACCCCCAGTTCAGTCTTTTCAACAGAGCCTGCCAGAACATAGCAAAAAGAGGAAGAGGAAAAATCCTATTGTCAGGGGAACAGCCACAAACTGACAGACTCCAGAAATGCATCATGCTTTCTGATACGGCAGAGTATGCAATTTTGTAAGCAAGGAGTAATTAGAAACAGAACAATGCATAATACCCAGTGGAGCAAAGAATGCTGACAAAAGCTACTTCACCTATATATGTCAATATTTTTCTGACAAATATCTACAGATGTCTCTGTAACCTACCGTCAGTATGAAATATGCCATAAACAAGAATTCACCTTTTAAAACAATGTCACTGAAATGAAATATCATACATCAAGCAGATAAGTAATCATTCAGGGAGTCCACAAGTAAAATTTGTAGGGTAAAGGCAAGGCAGCCAAAATCAATGCGTCATTTTTGTAGCTAGAAGAAACTATTGTTCTTTTTTCAATGGATACATTCCATTTTTAACATGTTAGACTTGAAGAAATGATCCTGAAAGCCTTTAAAAATAAAATTGAGCTAATATTTGCACTTTTCCTCTAAGCCAAGCTCTGCAAGCACTAGCATAATTATTTAATTGCAATTTTATGCATAAATCAAAATTACTGGGAGCACAGAGAAGAAATCAACAAGTATCTGCAAAGACCATAAATCAGAAAGTAACAAAACCATAAATAGTTTGGCTCAGTTTCAAATGCACCTTTAAATACCATCAATCTGAATAAAAAAAAAATTTAAAAACAAACTGTATGAAAAGCCAAGAAAAAATGTAGAAGTTATTTATGGCACTACAACAGCATTCTTTTTTCTTTTTTCCTTTTTTTTTTTTTTAAATCCAGAAACAGCACTGGCTGAATAGACTGTGTATACACAGTGTCTATTGTACCATACAAGTCACTGCCAAATCTACTATAGCAATGCGTTCAGCACACATATGCTGACCTGGGTTTTCTTCTTCAAACTTTATCATTTTGCCTTCAGAGCACTTAGATTCAAACGCTGTTCAGAAAACCTTTATTTAGGTAAGCGTCTTTTCCCTGTGTTTGATATAATAAATGCTCAAAGGAGAGCAAAGCAGGCTCCTGAGCAGGAATAGCCAAGTACTTTTACTTGCTTGGAGAACCTTAGCAAGAACCATGAGTTTGTGCTGATAAGAAGAATTTCCATGATTAACCTATTAACTGCATTAACCTATGCTTTGCGAGTTCAGAGGCACTCACAAAGTCTACATGGGATACCCAAACTATGAGAAACTCAAGCCAGATAGCCCATGTGGTACAGTGCTAAATTCATGCATGAGGTGGTTATTGTGGTATCCAGGTCTCTGTGATGGGCCTCCCAGAAAGGCCACAGCCAGCTGGGATGCTGGCAGAGCCCTCTCGTTGCAGGAAGAGGGGACAACTGTCAGAAATGGGATCAAGGGGATGATATGGGGTAAGGCAGAAAGAACAGAAGGATAAGACACCAAAATACTTCTCAGAGACCTTGTTCTTCAGGGCTTTCTGTTCTAGGATTCATCTAAATAAAGCCAGCAAACACTTCTTTTCACCCACAGCTTTGATAAACTCTCACAGTCTGGTAGCTTCAACAAAGAAGAGAAACAAAGAGTGAGCTTGCCTTTATTTTGGCATTATACAGTATGGCATAAATAACTGCTTAGGAAGAATAACTAGACAAACACTTCAAACTGTATTTGTCAAATAAACTGGGTAGAATACATTTGGTGATCACATCAGCCTTGCTATTGTATTTATTAATTTGCTTTTTAATCCAGCAAGCAATAGCACTGACAGCAGGTCTCTTAGTCATTAATGAAGTCTAATTGTTCTTTTTACTCCTCATCCCCCAGAGGGCCCACTGAAATGAATGGGGCATTAGAGAGAGGAAGGCTTACTAGCCTTACCAAATCCAGGGAAGGCAGCCAGCCCAGCCAGTGGGAGATCTGGGCTTGATCTCTTGGCCAGACTAGCAGCACGCTCAGGTTTTCAGCACACATGTACATCTCAGGCTTGGCACAGCAAGGAGGAGAATTCTCCACTCAACACTCTGGAACTCCTCTGCAGTCACTGCAAAGCAACTCTGGGGGCTGCAGGGACAGTAACCGCAGGAGGACTTGAACCCGTTTGTAATTTAAGCCCTGTACAGGATTCACCATGCGGAAACAGCAAGAGCTTTGCTTGTATAAACTTCCACAAACAGAAGTACTTAGTTTCTTTGCTGTTTAAAATTATATCCATCTGAAAACACGCAGAAAAGACTTTTCAATAATAAGGTCTGCACAGCTAGGAATTTATGGGGGAAAATCCTATGAACAAGACAGTTGTAAACATACCTAAAGCTTCTGAAATTGAATGAGCTGTTTGTACTATAGGCAGCATCACAGTACCTCTGTGCTTCGGCATGGAATTAATTCAGTATACAATGATTTTAAATATTCTCTAATTTTCTGAAAACCACATTTATAACTTACATCTTTTTAAAAGAAGTTCAAAAAAGCTAAAAATAAGCACCATCACTTTCTAGCAGAAACCTTTGTGTACCTACTATACCCCACCTCTGCTAGGCTGCCTTGTCTGGGGCAGGGGGGGAGAGTGTGGCGGTGTAGAAAAAGAAAGTATTTTTCCTAAAATCTCATCCAGTACCCTCTATTTTGAAGAGCAAACATACCCTTAGAAATGTGAAGGACTATTATTAAAGGTAACATTCCACCTTTTTCCCAAGCAACCTTTCCAAAGGAAAAACATAAGCCAATTCACCTATCAACCTGTATTTCTGAGGTCTCATCTCTGATGGATCTAAGCATTACCTTCTTCCTTTTGGTAGGCTTCCATTTTTCACTCATTCATATCCTAGAATGAAAACAGCATCACAGATTGATTGTTGCCAGTCAGTGGCATTATTTCTTATGCCTACCTCCTGTTGTTCACAAGTCACTTGGAAAGCATAAGAGTCAGCTTGTCTTTGTCATTGCTTTTCAGTCATACTGCCTGCACGCTTTAGATCCCTAAACGTAAAAGAGTTCAAAAGTGATCAGACAAGTTCATGGAAGAAGCGCCTATCAAAAGATATCAAACATGATGGGGAAGACACAATGCAGAATCACACTGCTGCAAGAAGACAGAAATATGTTGTATCTCATGCTTTTTTAACCTGTAAGAGTTGTTGCTCTTTCCCATTCCCACTATTTTATGGGTAGTGTGCATTTTGTTTTCACACTGGTTGAGTTGCCATATAAGAGGATTGTGCCATCAGCAAAACAGAAATCTTCTATCACCATTTTTAAGCTATGCGACAAATACGCTGTGCCTGTCTAGGCCTTTCTATAATAGAGTCAAGAGCAGTATTAAATAGGAAGGGTGAAAGGAGTCTTTTCTTTTTTTTTTGACACCAGTGCTTATGTTTAAGCAAACACAGATTTGAGTGACTTATTTAAATGTGGAAGCTGCAACCTGATTTAAAGCCTCAGTGTTGTTAATTATTTTTTTTATTGGCATACCCTAACACTTTAGAATATGCCAGAGCAAATTGCTACAGAAACTGTCAAATGTTTTCTCAAACCTATGCAGTTAGGAAAAAATTGTTTAATTGCCAAGCATTACTCTCTTTCATGCTTATTTTGGGGGTGAAAAATTGGCTAACATATCATCCTCTAGGCTGAAAGCAATTTGGACCCTCCGCCAGCTTTGCTTGAGCTGGATTTTCTCTGCCTAAGAGAGCAGGTAGCACCCAGAGACGAAACAGCAATGTCAGCCCCTGCACAACTTCAGCAACAAAACCACAGCTCTCACACGGATTCAGCTGCACCTTTTTCCACTTTGAAGTGTCTGTTCCATCACTGTGCAATAGCCATGGCCTGGCTAGCGTGGAGTTGGAAGTCAGGCCAGAAAAATTATTAAGCCTCTTGCTACAAAGCTGAGATTTCTCCAAGACAGAGGATTCAGTTTTAACGATGGCATTAAGGAAGTAAGAGGTGCCCATAGCTTTGGATGAAAAGGGACCTTGGTTTGCTGATTTATAGTTAGCTGAGGGACTAAAAACTCCTGTGCAGTTTTCAGCCAGGAGTACTATTATTAGAGTATTTATTTAGTACTAATCCTTTATGTGACTGAAGTCACTCATGTTTCCTTTTGAAACAATTTTATATTTCATAGCCATCTTGTGGAAAGAGCTATCTGACCATGTTCCAAGCTCTAATACTTGGAAAACAGCTTTACTACCTCCTGCATAGCCTTTCTCAAGGCTCAACAAAAGAAGACCATCTATGTAAACCACCCTGGAGACTTAAATTTCAGTCACTTGGATCTTTTTAAAGTCTCATCAGTGGTAATGAGCAACTTTATTACATTTTCCAGCAGCAAGAAAGCAATGGCTTGCAGTTAACTAATTATACATTCACCTAGAAAGTAACACTTAAGTTTCTTTTAATAGTACATCACTATTCATTTCCAAGTAGCCAGATAATGATAACTTGAATGTTACACTTTTAAAGAAGTTATAAATGTCATGAGAGAAGAACAGCCTGTATACAAAATTCTGGTGACTTGTCTCTGTCAAAGTGACTCAAAGGAAATCAAATGCACCCCTATGAATTCCCACAACTAGAAAATTTTATTGCTTCAGGAAGGAAGAAAAAGTATCGCTCATGAAGTTAAACAGCCATCATTTCTGCTCGACATTTTCAAAACAACAAATAAATGAGGTAAGTGCTCCTGCCTTCAGGCCACTGAGCTCTGACTTGATACCACTAATTAAAACAAACCTACATCATAAGAAACATCTCAGCAACAAGCATCATTTGAATTATTAAAATTCAAAATATGAATTAATGAATTCCCTTTATTAAAGAATAATAATAAGTGCTAATAAATTATCCTTTCCAACATGGCACTGCAAGCAAGAGATTTTGCCACGATTTTTAATGCTAACAGCTTTAGCTGAAGGATGGGAAGGGCTAATCCTTGAACAAACCTTGGAGTTGTTCTGGCTGCCTCCAACAGTTCCAGAGCATTTAGCCACAGTGAAGAGCCTTGACACTGTGCAATGTACTTGGATCCTGCAAATACCATGGCAAACTTGTTCTTACTAGAGAGACTTTTCTCTAGTTTGGGGGATCTGTACTCTCATAAGAAAGGATTTTGATTGGGGTTCCCCCTGTACAAATGCAGAGCAGTGGCTGGGCTGCACTTCATGTGGCCTCCTTTAGTACTCCGTGTTTGCAGAAATCTCCAGTCCAGCAGATTGCTTCAGCATACACATAATTTTAAAATACTCTGCAACTGTTTTTAAACTGTGCACGTGCTTAGTTTATTGGATCAAGGTATGAGTATCTATGTCTGTGGCTCTACGCAGATGGAATATTTTCTGTGGGACTTGCTTTAGGCAAAATTTCTCAGCTTTTGCATTGAAGGTTTTTTCCTGCACTGTCCAATAACAGTAAAAATAACTGTAAAATAGAGAACATAAACCATTTCTTCCTCCTTCCCCTCCATCACCTTGCAAATAAAAAAAGAAGGCCTGAACACAAGTCTATTCCAACAGCACAGATTTTTTTTCATTGCAAATATTTGTTTAGGCAGCCAATCCAGATTTGGTATAATTTCGATGTGATACAATCCTGTTCACTTCTGGTCCCTGCCAACATTACCCTCCTTTGCTATGCTGCTTCCACTGAAGAAAGTATTTAAATGAAAAGCACACTAATCTTCTTATACCCTAAAATACTCACATCTGTTATAAATACCTACCCTTTCTGTAACACACACCCTCCAAAAACACATTTCATACAGTCCCTAGATTTCTCCTTGGCAACATGCAGGAAACCAAATTGAACAAAGCTGATCCTAACATGGAAAGTTATAGTAAACAAAAATGTTCAAGATCTTGAGTTTATTCTCGGCAGTTTCATCAGTTTGAGCCTTTTACACCCACTAAACAAGTTAGAGCTTGCCAAATAGCAACACACATTTGGAAGTCTCGGCAGAATCTTTCAGGGTGAAACAACATCCTGAGGTCATGTAACTGCTCCATTTTTGAGGAATGTGAATAAAATGCATGAAAAAAGCCAGCAGGAGTACCTCCTGTATAGCATGCATGTGCTATTTCTCTTAGAAAGAAATAAGTGGAGGGTAAAAAAAACCCAACCCAAAACAATGGTAACTAGCAACAAACTCTTTTAACCCAAGCCATTAATGATGCATCATTTATCAGCATAAACAATACAGAGCTCTGCAGGCTCCTGGTTGTTGAATCTCTACGTACGTAATCATTACTGCAACTGTTATTTCAAAATAAACAAAGAAAACTGAAGAAGTGTTAGCTCTGGCAGAAAAAAAAACCACTTTCAGAAAAGGCCAACTAAGTTCTCCTTTATGCATAAAGGACATGGAATACTCTAATGAACTTTGTTGACTACTGGATCTGCACATTGAGTTACAGCCAAGAGTTGTGTTGGTTTATAACCCATGAGAACCTGATTGAACATAACTCAGAACTGCTGGCTTTCTTGTGAATCACTAGACGGTGGCAGCAAATACCGTCTTCTTAAGATTTTGCTGGTCTTTCCACAAATATGTTGAGGTGCTTGAGATTTACAGCAGCTATGTCCCACTGTCCTCAAGGTGCCCTTCGCCTCACTCTTAACCTGTCACTTACTCACCATACTCATCACAGACATAAAAGACATCCATGAGTGACCTAGAGGTGGTTTCCCACCAAACACCCTCCAGATGCTCAACACACACAACTGTCCCCAGTGGATGAAGGCATTTTAAACAATACAGCATTCTTAGGGCAGACCATTTTTATGATCTGAAGAGGAGGCATTTCAGGTCATGACATTCACTGGAAACCTTTCCAGGAAGGTGGGTGTTTTAAAGATCCCATTCACACTGTCCCCAGATTAATCCTGACAATGCTGTTACCCTAGGACATAGAATCATAGAATGGTTTGGGTTGGAAGGGACCTTAAAGATCATCCAGTTCCAACCCCCATATTTTCAGTGGTAATACTACTTCAGTTTGTATAGGTCAGATTCCCACAAGACTGGAATAACCAGCACCTCTTTCACAGTCTCAGCAAAGGGACAGATGATTGACCAAAGTCAGCAATTCTGCTTCTTCTTCCACCCATCCAATGAAGTACCCAGGGAAGCCAGGTAGTGGTGGATTGCATTACTTTTAGTTGAATTGGTAAATATACAATATTAAATCTTAATTCTACATATAATGAGGGGGCTGTGGCAATCTTACCTTGTATGGTAGCTCAGCCCAGGGTCAGTGCCTTTGGTAGGAAAACACACTTCAAACCCTGCTTTTACCCGCTCAGTTCCAACTTAGGACTGCAGCTGTCCTAAAATATGTTTTTCAATCACTAAAGCAACTCATTGTGTTAACCTCAACTGCAGGCGAGAGGCGACTTTTCTGGGGTCCGAATATCCTTCTGGGGAGCAGAGCAGGGATCGCAGGAGTCTACATGTGAGGCAGCATTACTCAAGCCCTCAAGGCACAGTATTACCAGACCAAAGATTAGTGCACTGGTTTTATTTCTCTTTACAATCAGATAGTAAGTAAGATCAGGGTGGCATCAACCGTGCATACAACAAAACACCGCAGGTCATCTGATGATCATGGAGGAAATCTTGCATCCTCTTTCTCCTTCTGAAGCTGTGGGTGCCTTTGCAATGTGGGTGCAATGTTATGGACTATGCCAGCCCCATGCCTTGCAGGAAGGAGCTATGATGTGGCCCTAACCCAGCTCGATGAAAGGCAGGCATCCACAGGCAGTCTCTGGAGACCGCTGGCTGCCGGCTAGGGGGGCACAGGCAGAACCCTGTGGCATTCCCCAGGTGGAGCACAGGGATCCCTTGGCTCTACCCTAGAAATCGGTGCAGCCAACACATGTTTTTTGAGCTGGCAGAAAAGCTTGTTTTCTCTGGAGTTGGATTTTATATTTTCTTTGTTTTGTCTGGAAACAATTAAAACCTTACTAGTGGCAAATTTTATGTAAAATAGAGAAAACATCTTGGACCACCTCAAGACTTGCAGTCTCCATAGCAGAAAGAGTTTTAACATCAAGATTACTTACGCTGCTAATTTCAATCAAGATTTACTGCGACGTAATAGTTTTTAAAAGCAGATTTAAATCACTGTGCTATTTTATCAAGGCTGTTTCTTTCCTTAATTACTTTCCTAAGGAAAAGCCTATTCAATCTGTGGGAGCACAGATCATTTCAGTAATGAAATTGCAGCTCAGTACATTCAATCTAGCTCTGTCCATTTTCCAGCTTGTAAAAAACCAAAAAAGCCAAACAAAAAGCCACCCCAAAACCAGAAACACCACTAAGTAATGGTTCCTCCAGGACCATGGGCCATATCTGCAAATGTCTCCATGCAGAAGAGTGAAAAGAGAGGCTAAAGTCCATCTCCTGCATTTCCCAGATTAAACTTTTTTTTTTTCCTAATCCTCATCCCCTCCACATGATTCTTCTCAATATTTAGTATTTTGTCATGCTTCCTTTAGCCTAATTCTAAGCTAAACCACTTTTAAACAGTGGAATTACTCTCACTTCACTCACCAGCAGCTGCTATCCCCTGAGCTTTGCATTTTGTTAGCCTTTATGATTGTCCATGCTCTTGCTTGACGGAGGCCCTGCTCCTGCAGTCTGACCTGTTTAGGCAGAGCCCTGCAGACCCCGCAGACCCAAGCCTACAGAGCTCCATCATACCCAACAGCCAGAAGAATCTGCTCGCACACACCCAACAGCAATGCTGTACTCCCTTCCTTGCTAGTACTCCCAAAGGGGTGTAGATTTATAGCTTTCCATAGTCTACGCTTGCCAGACTTAATCTGTACTTGTTTCTTCCTTCAGACTCCCCTCCAGTGTTTTAATTATTTATTGCTCTCTTATCTAAACTCCTTCCAGTTAGTCTATGTCATTCTGACACTGAAAAAGCACAGAAATAAAACAGCATTTTAAATCCAGGCACCACAGCTTTACAAAGCAGATCTATAACCTACAGGCAGATTCTCATTTAATTTTCACCTTAGTCTCCTTTGCCATTATTGCTTGCCAAGTGTCTTGCCCCAGTTAAATATCTGCTTTGGTTTACTTCCATTCAATACACTTGATTACATAGGCTGAATTTCACTGTTTCTTATTCATTCACGTTCCTCATGTTTCATGCTGCCATATTTTGATATTTTCTCCATCTTTAAACGCATTTGTAATTCCTCTCAGTGTGCTATAGTTTGCAAGTCATCTCGTTTCTGATGCACCAGACTGGAAGATAGGTCTCCATGCTTGCTTGAGACTTTGTGGGAAATCTCAGCCAGACTGAGGACTTGGAGAAGGTACACAACAGCTTCCCTCCCACTCCAGAAGTCTGAATTTCCTTCCAACAGACATCAAGATCACATGTGGAGGCTGGCAATCATTCTGGACTTAAAACATTTCTCTTGCTGTCTCCACGGGCAGGTCACCTCCCCTCCAGACTGAGTGACTTTTCCAGAAGTCCTGTACAACAATAACACCTCCTTAATGATATAACCCAAGGGACGGTGGTATTCAAACAATTTGGATTTCCCTGCCCTCCTCATGAGGCACTTGCATTACTAAAGTGAGCTCTGCCCAAGTGCAAGCAGATGAATTCTTCGTAACACCATTACCCAGAAAACATTAAATCCCCCACAGTCATTTTTGCTGTGTTTTTCCAGACTTCCTCATTTACCACTCTTGTGAATCTCAGCCCACATCAGCAGCACCCATCACTCTGAGTAGCTCTGCCAACACAAGTGAGCACCAGGGAGAATATGATGCCTGGGTTTCCATGCTGCTCAGCACACAGGTCTCTTGGCTTAGACCTTCAAGGAGAGTGCCCAGATCTGCTCCCTTTAAAGGACACAGAGATCTCCATGGCCTGCGTTCAGCACCTGCTGCTGAACACTATCTTGTGTCTGCCACCATCACTGTTTCTCACTTCGTTTAGCACAGAAAGAAATCCCAACCAGACTCTTAGGTGCTCTAAATAATTACAACTCCAGTGAACCAAGCAGCTGAGGATCTCCACCTCAAAATGGTAATAGTTTCATAAGGAAATTTATTCGTCCAGTCCAGCCCAGCAGCACACGCACCTGAGACTTTGGTTGAAGCAGAGGGCTGTCAGCAGCCATGCCTCTTCTATTATACCCATAAATGCTTACAATCCATGTGTCACACAATACAACCTGCATTACCATTTTTCTCCTTTTTTCTACAGTCACTCGTTACTGCAGGAGCTGAGTATCTTCTTGTAAAAATTAATGTTAGTCCCTCGTGCATTAGTGGAAGCCTCTGGCACTTCTTTTTTTTGGGGGAATAATTACTTACCAATGTAAGAAGCAAAGCATTTATGTTTTAATAATAGCAGTTTCTCATCTCTTGGCTACATTTTATGAATTCATTTTTTTTTCATCTCCACATACTTTCTTAATAAACTTAATGGCAATACTGTGATTTTAATTTCAGCTGGAATACAACCAAACCACTAAAACTACTCTGGAGACCTACTGATTTATGGTCATCTTTTAATAAGTTCTTGCTATTGGTAATATTAAAGCACCTCTGGGTGCTATTGCAGTGGAGCTATTTGCAATTGCAAATGAACAATGAGGCAGATTTTCTAAGAAAAAAAATCCAGGGGGCTGTGGAAAACACACACAAGAGAAACAGCTTCACCTACATGATTGCATCTAATTCAGTGAAATGGCAAATTGTTATGTACTGTGTTTAAACTAGACTACGATGGGTCTTAAGAAGAAATGTGGGGTTTTGATTGCTTCCATAGTCAAATCTAGACAAACTTGTCTCAGAGATGCATTATAATGAAGATGTATAGTAGAATTATAATACAAGAATATTTTAAACCCTCAAGATATTTCTAAACAAGAAAAGGTTTTAATACAGCCTGTGTAATGAAATCAGCAATACCAGGGAAGGAGGCAGACCTCTGAAAACCAAGGGCTATTATGCTAACAAAGAAATGGTTGGTACTGTGTTTGTGTAAAGCATACCGCAAGTGCTGGCCACACTCTATTTACAACTTCCTTGGCAACAACTCAGAGGAGGCTATTAAATAGACCTGTCAAAATTGGATCCTTCCCATCATAGCATCTTCTGTCAAATCATAAAAAGAAAAGGAAAGAGGAAATAAACCTAGAAAAAAAATCAAAGAGAAACCACACCATGGATTGACTAAGCTTATTGTGTACTCCAGGGCTTTTGGTTTTGTCTCCTTTTTGTCATGATTAATTCTTCTGCAGACACCCTGTTGCATTTTATGGTACAATGGGGATTTGAGAACGAAAGACAAACTGTTGTTATAACCAAGTAAACGTTGAATGGGATCATTCTAGTTTACTGTACTTTGAAACTGCAAAATCAAGACAACCAAACTGGCATGGGGATGAGGAAGACAGACAAATAGGTAGAAAGTAAAAGCTGCAAGCTGTACTATAAACTAACCACTTAAATTAACTTTGAGCCTTCTCTGGAACAGCTCTTCTTCTCCACCTCCACCACCCCCAAAACCAAAAACCAAACGCCAACCAAACAAAAACAAAACAAAAACCCATAAAACAAATAAACAAACAAAAAAACCCCACCAAAACCAACAACAAACAAAAGACAAAAGTCCTGGTTTTGCTTGTCACAGTGCAGAGAAGGTGCTGAGGGAAATTCAACTTCACCCTGGGATTGGGTAAGATTATTTAGGGTGATGAGAGGATATTTCAAAAACTTAAGGTAGGATCCCAGACAAACAAGCTGTTTCTCAGAAACACTGCACAGTTAAGAGGTGGTCCTGGGTGATTTCCACCTGCCAGCATGAGGAGTCAGGTGTTACCTCTGACATGAGCAGTAGGATCTGGTTCAGGAGAATCAGGGCAGAGTTGTGACCGCAGCCTCATTCTGACTTCAGTTCACCTGCTCCTACCTGGTGTGAATAAAGGTAGTTTCTAAATAATTATGACTTCTAGCAAAACTGGAATCTCAAAAGGTATGGAATGTGCAAGGCAAAATCTAACAGGAATTAAAGTTCAGGCCTCTTTTTGACGTTTACTGAAGTATTTGAATGACCTGACATTCTGCAGGGAAGCAAAGGCAGTGCCAGCAACGACAACCACATCCACAATGTAGTCATTCTTAGCCCATGGAAAAATTTAGTGTTTGACATAGGCGTTCAAAAACATCTTAAATGCTTAATTAAGTAGCACAGAAATTAAGTCTAAATACGAGCTATCACATTGCTCAGAGCATCAACCTGATGTCTGGGGGGGTATGAGCGGGGGGAAAAAGCAAGCACAACATTAGAAACAAAAATGCTGAGTCAAGAGTGATCTTTTATTCCAGTGAAGCAAAACCTGATTGCATCTTGGCACGTGCCCCACTCAGCCCCTCGGCAAGAGGAACAGATTTGTTCAGACAAGTAAGTAGCAGGGAGCACGTAGAAATGACATATGCACCCCTCTCCCACAGGCACAGGTCTCACTGAAGCAGAAAAGGGAACTTTCCAGATGCCGATAGAAAAGCACCATGCAAAACAGCTTTGTATAAATAACAGTTTTCAAACTTTTTTCAACTTTTAGACTCCTATATATTTTCTAGTGGCAATGTGAAATGCTCTGAAGCATATTTAAGTCTGACTAGAGAACTCACTTCACCCTTTACAAATCCCTTAGAAGTAGTCTGTGGACCAGGTGTCCGTGGTCCATGTGTTACCCTGGCTGGAATCTGGTCTTCAGTCTAAGCAAAGACTCGTTCACCTAGAGCAGCAAAGAGAAAAAGCAGGGAGAAGGAGGCAGCAACAAGAAGGTGGTCCACCCTCCACCCCAAATTTGTTCTGTCCTTCTGGGAAAGCTGGAGGTAGCTCCTGATCTGCCACTTTTTCTCCAACTCCCTTCCTCTGCTCAGCTCTGCCTGCTGCCAACCCCTCAGCCCCCTTTGTCCCACAGGGCTACTGCCATCACAGCTCACAGCCCAGGCTACTCTGGAGGCGCTGAAGCCAGAAAGACTCGCTTCTTAAATAGTTTATCCTAAATGGATGCTGCTTTGATAATTTCTTTACTGAAAGATGCTTACAATGTTTTTAAACAGTCAGGCCCAACAAGCACTCATTCACCTGAGCAGCTTCAGGCCATTCGCTCCTTATTTCCAACAGCCCCTGCTCTAGCCCTTCTTGCCACAGCAGGTAAGACAACTATTGTTTAGGGGAAAATAAAATAACATAGCTCAGTGATAAAAAGAGAAGTTTGAAAGGTCTGCTTCCATCTCCACCTAATTAATATGTACTCCATGCTCTCTGGGGCGACATTTAGAAACCTATTCCATGTAGTTCTCATGAATTATATAGCCCTGTGAGCTCCTCGTCACAGACTTAACCCGTTTGAACTCCTCCAAATTCACAGCGTCTCACTATGCACAACAAATGCTGACAGTAATATGCTATTTTCTTATTTAAAGGAATAACTTCAGTGGATGCAGAACATTACATAAAAGACTTTTTCAATTTTATTATGGCTCTCATAGAAAGGCTTTAGATAATTGTTGCCTACTAATCTCTCTAATCTTTAATTTTCATTTCATAGAAGACCAACTCTGTTTCATGGTTTCTGGCAGAGATAGAAGGAGGATGGATAGGGACAGGGAGTAACTCAAAAATCAAACTGGAAAAGAGATGTACTACCAAATCTCACTTTCTTACTAGCACAGTTGTGTCTCCCTCTGACCTCATTGCTTTGAGCTAAAGCCAGATGAAGCCATGGGAAGCCTTCCTTGAAAGCAGATTAGACCTCTGTTCCCTTCTACAGATTGAGAGACACTCAGACTATACACTCATGTAGTGCCAGACCTAGTCTTTATCATGCACAGGGTGGGTGACTCAGGAGCCTTACAGAAGCATGATGTATACGCAGGACTCCTTGTCAACCTGTCTTACCATCAGCAGTATTTCTTAGAAGTCAAACTGGCTGGTCACTATCACAAATACCATACAACACCTCCTCTGAACACTTGCTAGACCCTGGGTCCATTTCTATTACAAATGTCTGCGTACAAGATGTAGTTTAATATTAACATCTATTTCATGTCACGGACCAACCATAATTCTTTTAATTATCCTAAGATAGTTTTGCTGTCCATAAAATACTTTTATTAGCTCTGAACATTTAGAAGATCACATAATCCAAGCACAGGTTGTGATGTGTTCAGTCTTACTAGTTAAAATGCACAAGGTCCATCTGACATGAACATCTGAAGTCTGTGCAGCATCATATAATGCTATCTACCCAATTTTATCCTAAAAAAAGAGAGTTTTGCAGTAAAATATTAAGTGTCTCTAATTCTTCAGCTCATGGCATTGGTTACATGAAACTTGGAAGAGACAAAGATGCAGTGACAGCACAGCCAGAAGCAGCATCTTCTTCATCACAAACTCACTCCAGAATACACTTGGAAACACAAACTTTTGATGCTTTTTTCCTGCTTTCAGGTCCTGACTGCAACAACTAACCACGTTTAGGGAACTGAATTCTTCTCTGTACTAAGAGTAATTCAGTTCCAGGCACTGAGCTGAATTGGGGCACGCACTTTTTTTTAAAAAAAATGAGATTATTCATTTCTAACCAAGAAAACAATGTAATCTGGATATACAAGATGTTCCAAAGACGTAAAGCCAGAGTGAGACATGTAGATTTCTCCTCGTTCTCCCAGACTAGATGGATACTAGGTTATGGTTCAATGTTTGTAAGAAAATTCACACACATCCCAAGATCCTGGGAGAGACTTAAGAGACATAGGACTCCATAGCCCAAGCATAATGGCTATTGCAAAAGAACAAAGAATCTTTGCACCTTGATTTATGACAAAAAGGAGTAAAATTTTCTTACTTCATACTGATTTTAATACATCAAGCTGCAAGCAGCAAATATGCTAATTATTTTTTTTTTTTTTTAATTGAAAACAAAGCTATGTTTATTTTGGAGTGCTCCTGTGTCAATTTGTTTTCATAACATTACCTTAACTTTGAGCCAACTGTCATTTCTAGAATACAGGTATAGAGGCAATGTTCCAGCAAGGTTCTCCGAAACACAGACATCATTTCCTCTATTGCTCCTAAGAGAGAAGCCCAAACAAGCCCTTATACCCAGTGGGAATCCTGGTCTGACAAGCAGGGATAACTATAAAAATCATGTGGTGCCTGAGGTTATAAACACAGCGTGCAACTACTGCTTGCAAAGCTTCTGATACACCAAACACTGACCATTATCACTGTGCTTTATTTTCCCCATGTGCCATCTGTGAAGCAAGATAAAACAGTACCAGGCAAAAAGAGGTGTGATGTCTTCAAGGACAGGTTAAATCAAACCATGCCATGAAAACACTGTTTTCACAAATGTATTTTTAGTATAATCCCAAGGATGTAATTTTATCTTGCTCCCACACAGTGCCTTCTTATCAAGTCCCGCAGTCTGTGTTATAATTCAGGGCAAACAGCCTCGACTGCTGCATTTTGCTGTTGCAAAGAAAAGCCAATACTATTTACCGGCTTTTAAACACCATCTATAAAGTGAACTGCATTGCTTGTACAAAAAAATCTTACTGAAAATATTCTTAGACCATTTCAATTTTATTCCAAATAGGAGAGAAATCACATCAAAGAACTATAAATTGAGAGTAGGAGGACCAAATTTAAGCACAGCTCATAAAGAGAGGTGATGATTAAAAAAAAAAAAAAAAAAACCACCTCACTTTTTAGTTATAAAAATGATGTTGTAGCCCTCAAACTGGTAAATTTGAAAGTGTAACCTATGTGTAATCCCTACAGCAATATTTTCCCAAGTCCATAGCCGGTCCCAAGTAGCATGAAGGGCACTCTGTATCTGTCAGTATTTCTTAGAGTCAGCAGTCTGGATGACAGTGGGGGAGTCTCACAAAAAATCAGCCTCTTGAGAATTTTACCAGGTTGGATGGCAGCTCCATTTCCTTCTCTGAGCTAGGCTGATTTCTACAAAACATACTTAGTGCTCAGATTGAAACAATAATTAGATTTCACTTTGGTGGTCTGTTTGCTGGAACCATTTATAAAATTGTATCTTTGTGCTAAACTGTTTGTGTAAATCCTTTTACATTGCAAATATTTAAGAATTATGCTGCAAGTGTGGCTTATGGTGGATCCAGGAAACAAATCACCATAACAGGGTGCATGAATAACAACTTCCCCCACCCCCTTCTTTTTAACCATATGTGGGGAATCTGGATATTTCCACAGCTCTCCTCTCTAAATGTGGGAAAATCCCTGCCATAGACAAAATAAATACAAATTGTAGTATTTTACACTGAGGTACTGTAATGTACGATCTTAAGGTTAAAACCTTGGAGAAGGAACAGGATGTAAACTGAGGATTCATTGTTACAAGTGACAGCTACAGGGCCACAATTCTCTAGGAAAAACCTAAAGCTCATTCATTATCTTATTACTTGATAAGTTCTATTGCTCCAGAGTGAACCAATGGGATCACAGCACTTTTATTGCTGATTAAAGGTAAAATAGTGTTCCCCCTTAAAACATTAAATACAAAAGCAATTAATAATTGCATGCATGGGAATAAAAATGACTGGTACATCTGGAGATCAAAGAAGAAAGCAACAGCAATGTAACTTCAAAGTGTTTCTAACTGCTTAAGTTTTTTCAAGGACACTGCCTTTCTCTTTTAATCCCCGATTAAATGTGTGCCAAATGGTCTGGCAGAAACTCCATCACCAAACATGGAAAAACCATTTGGTGCAGGTCTCTGTATACACAAGCGAGCACACACATTTCTGAGAAATTTCTCAGTTGTATCTTCTCCCAGAACCATCAGGGCCAGTCCCACAGAATTTTGCAGATAAAGTGCAGCAGTAGGATTACTTGCAACATTTCTGCTCGGTCTAAAGCCCTCTTCTAGACATGGTTATTACTAGTTTCAAAGCACTGGAACAGTGTCAGTATGGCATGTACCTTCACCAAAACAGGTAACTCATGGGACCAGACAGCTGTGGCAGCAAAAAAAAATGGCTCTCATCCTGCAAAGTAGGCTTGACTAACTTGGTCTCCCACTTACTTCCTTTCAAATGGGTAAAGGAATTCTTAGAAACAATACCTTTCTAATATGATTTTTTGCAAAGATAGACTTATCTAAGGGGTGCTGATGAGTTATCTTCCTAAACAAAACAAAAGTATTACTCATCAACTGGTATTGAGAACCACAAAAATATTTAAACAGCAAAAGCATCCAAGGGTTTACTGATCTTCAAAAAGCTTTCTTTCTCGATAGCAGAGTTGGCTTCTACCATCAGTGCTTAAACCTCCACCAAGGCCAATGCAATGCCTTGCTTTTCTCTAGAATATGCTTGCAGCTCACCAAATCTGCCATCGCAAGCTTGCTCTCAAAGTTCTTACATGTGGCAAGGACAAATGCCAACCCCTTTGAGTCTAGAGCTTCACTGACAACCCAAACCATCTCCCAGAGTCAACTGCCCTTCCTGGAGCAGTCCATACATTGCAGCAGCCCAGGCCCACTGCTGTCTTCTGAATAATCAGGCTTCGACTCAGGTTGGGTGAGGCTGCTGACTGAGCCCAGCACTGCTGGGCACTCGCACAGCTTGAGTGGGCTCTGCATTGAGAGATAGCAGCCCCTTCGGCTCATCAGCATGGCAATAAATTAAAAAGCAAGCGAACACCTATTTGATGTCTGGGAAAAGTCAATAAACTTTCCATTGCAAAATCAGCAGTAGGTAAACTCCTTTTATCTCAACACTACCGTTTTCAGCTCTACAATAAGGAAAGCCATAGAGCTTTTCTACTTAGCAGGCCTTTTGATCTGTGTAAATCTCTGCCTTCTTGCTTCTCTGTTATTTTAACAAGTACATGCAATTTTATATCAGACAAGCCTACAAACTGCATGCATGGCTCAAGCCACTTCTTTTTCTCCACTGATCTTATTTTGAATATGCCCAAGATGTCAAGACTAACATTTTCATTCCGTGTTCAAGACAGGGGTCATCCTAGACGTGCTACCAACTGCTTCCCTCTTCTCTGGCCCCCACGCACAAACAGCAGTTGTCTCCAGCCAGTCTTCAAAAGGTTTTGGGTTTTTTGTTGGTTTGGAGAGTGTGGGGGGTGTTTGGTTGGGTTTTGTTTAAAATGCTGAGTGAATGTTTTAGCCCACTTTCTTGCCTGCTTCCTATAAAAGCAGAACAAGAAGAATGAAGAAATCACCTTCTATCATAATCTGGCACTTCACATTAAGTTCAATTTAAACATAATTATCATGCATTTGTCTTTTTTTTTTTTTTTAATTAAATTATTGATTTTTTGGGGTCTTAATTTTAAGGTAGTTGTCCTAACATAGCAAATCCTAGCATTTTAACAAGATATACAATGGTGTGAACCCATTAACACACATAGTGTCACATTCATGAATGGAAACAAGTATGCATTTTATTGACTATAAAATCCAAATAATTTAATTAATCCATTACTACATTTCAAACTGATAGTGAAGCTGCACAAGACTTCCAGACTAGCACCCCAGCAAAACTAGCTTTTATTTGGAAGGAGCTAATGTGCAACAAAAAGGGAAAAAGAGACCTAACTCTGTAATTACGAGTGTATTGCCGATTTTTTTTATGGCTCTCTTACATGAACACCTAGAGATTAAAACCTAGAAGATGGCAAATCAGTCTGAGTAACAACAAGGCCTTTTCTTGATGAGTGGCTAAGGTCTGAATGCTGTAGTCTTCTCTACTGCTTGATACTGCTGACAGTCTTATCTAGTCATAATTGGAATAAAAATAAGTGTTTATTTCAACTGTCTCTCCCTGTTATTTTAATTATTAACCAGAAGATTAATACTAAACAGTCACTTTCTGCCACCTCTCAATATACTCCATGCCTCAACAAAAATTTATATAAAACTGGCCAAAAAAAAAAGTATAAGTAGGACTAACACTCACACACACAAAAGCCCTATATGGGAAAAAACCTAAAAGCATCATGCAAGGACACAGTATTCTGCCAAATTACCTGAAGAGGGAGGCCCTTAAAAGGAGGTTTCATATTCAGACTGCACTTGAGAAATACTTTTAAAACTTAAAATTATACCTGCAGGCTGGAAAGTAGAGCTGTACAACTGGGAAGGCAAACGCCACCTTCAGTTATAGATAAAATAGCATTTTGCTACTCTGTCAAAACAAGGATTGGATGAATGTGATGAATGGTTGGAGCCTCTCTTTCCCTTCTCCAGCTGATGAGATCCGACCGGACTGATAATCAAGACACACCGCTACATCAATGGGAATTGTTCGAAATTCTGCCCAAGTCTCATTTCCAAGGCAATACACTCCAAGTAAAAGACGTAGCAAAGTGTTCAGCACCCCAGCCATCCTCAACTCTCTCTCGGATGCCTAGGAACCCTGCTGGAAGTCTAGGCTTTAGCTGCATGACAGCATTAACTATCCAGTTTACCATACGCTAAAACAGCCTTCCAGATTGGGTTGAATCTGAACTTTCAACCTAGAGATCAAAGGCCCACTTCTGAGCCACATTGTCCCTAGGGTTTTCCTCTTGTAAATAATTCAGTCATGCGTATCTTAAGTTTATCATGAAAAGGACAATACATATAAACGTCATTTAACAGTGTATTTAAATCAGAAGAAGCAGTAGTTGTGGTTATTTTTATACCTTGTCAAAACAAGGAATTACTCACCTGTTGCCACCTCTTGTCCATGATCCAGCAAAACAAAAGGAAACTATCAGTTCCATTTAGCACTTTCAGAAAATCTGAGAGGGATATGAACATTTTCTCTCACTTTCAAATTCATGGTAGCATATTAACATCTGAATAGTAATGTTATGAAAAGAAGGAATAGTTGACAATTCTTACATTTTCAAAAGCATGTGATCAAACCTAGCACTACAGTTTATCCACATTTACCTCTAAATAGCTTCTACTTTCATTTTCATGCAAAGATGATGTTCTGAGAGGAAATAAGTTACCTAAATAGTGAAATTAAAATATATCTGAATCCAGATTTCAGTGGCTGTAGAAGTGGAAGTAAAACAAGGAAAAAAACCCCACCACAATATGCTAACCAAAATTTTATTCAGTTCAGCATTCATTCAAAACATGTGGTAAAGAAATACAACAAACAAGCATTGTGGAGTATAGCCTGCTCATATTCCTACAAAGATGCTTGTTAGAACAATCAGTCATGGACAAAACTATGCATTGCTGGGACTTCTGATCCTGCAGTAACTATTGCTCTCCAGTGTTCTCAGAGATCATTAGCACTAACAGCCAGGATAAGCACAGGATACCAGCCAACTATGTTTCATAGCTGAGAGGAACGCGTGTTGTTTCTCAAAATACAACTCAGCTAATTCTAAAAGTTCTTTTCCTCTCCTAAGCGGAAAAAAAAATAGTATTATTAGACTTCATTTAAAAATGAAGTCTATCATCTTATCTAGTCTACCATCTAATCCCTTCTCCCACAGTAGTAAAAATAAACACTATCCTCAGGGGGAGAGGGGCAACACAGCAACTGGGACTCACTGGTTAAACGCTTTCAGGGAGAAGTCGGTGCAATGACCTGGGTGCTGGAGTACAGCGCGCCCAGGGCTCTGTGGTTGAAGAGGAACCAACCACTGCTCTTCACTGATAGGTATGTTTTCCTGCAAGTTAACATTTGTGGAGATGAGTCATGTTAGTTTTATTTCAAGGTAAACCAAGTAAGGAGAGTGTTCAGACCTAATTTATTAGTTGCCTTCAATAGTGATATAAAAGGTTTACCTTTAATTGCAATTTCACAGTGAGGTTTCTATTATCACATTTCTCACCTTTTTAGAGGAACCTCCCCCAAAGTGTTACAGAAAACCAACTTTTTCCGGCTGTTATATGTCAGAAGCAAAAAGGGGTTACAAATTCAAAAGCTAAAAAGGACTTTCTTCGTAGAACAGCCCTCCAGGCATTCCCACTGTACTAGAAGCGTCCTAGGATAGCTGGAAGGATATTTCTCATGGAGTGATCTGCAGCTGTTGTGTATTCTCACAAGATTTAGATAAAGTGGGGACTTTCAATAAAATCTCTTCTTAAATGTCTTTGACCTGAAGTATGAGCCCAGCAAGAAGAAACTGAACAAGAGGTTGAAGTCCAGGGAGAAAAAAAAAAAAAAATCTATACAACTAAAGCACAACAAGAAAGCCGTGAATTTTCAGACAAACTTATCTCCTGGTTGAGCCAGCTTTGCCTGCCTTGTACAGTGAACAGATTACTCATATGAAAACAAGTTTAAACTGCTGTATCAATAACAACAGGACCAACTGTATCTTGCACCAGTAGAAGTGACAATACAAGCCAGTACCGGCAGCTTTGAGTGTCCAGGTTCAGCTGAAGTGACCCCAGTCCTCATGCTCACTTCAGACACTTGCTTTGTCTGTCTCTGACAGCAAGCTCTTGAGAGTAAAGACAATCTTCTATTATGTATAGGTACCGGGTTTAAAATGATGTTGAGGCCTTTGGGCTATAATTAAAGTGTCATACCAAAATAGTTACCAAGGAACACTGCAGAAACTTTTTTTTTTTTTTATCTTCCAATTTTTAGGGTTTTTTTGGTTTGACTGGGGTTTTTTTTAAAGAAATGTAGTACTGTGTGCCTTTAAAAAGGAGGCATGGCTTTAGAATAGGCAAGTAAACAACAGCTTTAAACAGTCTTAACCTTTATTAATCTAAAACTTGATTAAAATCTCCCCATGAAGATAAAAGTCTGGTTTTTGTTAGCAGATCTCTCATCTGTACAAGTTTCCTGCCAAGAATGCCTATGATATTGCATATCAACAACTTGATCTACTTTCTCTTCCTGCTGTCAAAAAATTAAATCATTTTATTATTTTACAAAGATTAGTATCATCACTATGACAACAAACCTATGACCTGGAGAATACCATAAAATAATGTGGCAAGAAAAAGGAACAAAAGGAAACAAAGAATGAAGAACAATTCTGGAAGCGTTCCTCTTCTCTGCAAATATTCCTTTTTCAGGAAACCTGTAGGTCCACTTAACAAGGGATGAAGGGACATCTTTAAAGTTTATAGAGAGACTGCAAGTGCAGACCAAGATTTCACCTCAGACCAGGCTTGCACTTCTCAACAGTGCAAACAAAACCTCTGAAATGGCACCTCTGATTCTGCTGGAACAGCATGGGAAGCCACACATGCAGATAAGCCACCAAGGGAAGCTCACACTGAAACTATTCTGTTCTGCTGCACAGAAAAAAGGACCCATCAGGTAGGACAGAATGGTAGTCAAAATGTCTCCTTCTTCTGAAATGGGGAAGGCATTACTTCAAGCTATCTCCCTGGAGCTTACAAAGATCAACATTTCTGGAATGCTATGGGTATTGAAAATACGGTAAGAACATTACATACTATTATTCTGCCCTTAATGTTCTTTCTTGTTTTTATCGTTTTTATAGCCTACGAAATTTATGCTTGCACAACTCATGTACTGGGATTGTTTTACACACAAGAATGATCAAAGGCACACAAGGAACTCAGCTTAACATTTCTTAAATACTCTTAGGTCCTCTTTCAGCAGCCCATTAGTGGTAGCAACCATCTGATTTATACAAACAACAAAATAGTATCACATACTATGTAGCCTACCTTATAATGAGAACTGTTAACAGCAACACAAATAACCAATAGTTTTGACTGAGTATTGCAGCATCGAACATAGTCCAAAAGCAACAGGCTAGAAAATAACTTGCCTTTAAAGCAGTCAAGGAATCAAAAGGTCACCTCTGGGTCATTTTGGTCTCTCAGTTAAGAATTTTTTTTGTGTGCTATAGTAAAACAAAGCCTGGACTTTGCACATTGGCATTTTCAAACTCAGAGCAATGATGTCTTTAAAGACGTTTGACAAGTTTAGGAAGAAATCAAGTTGCATTCCCTTTTCATTCAGAATGGGCTTTAACTCCATTTATATGAATATAGAGAAGATTTTGTCCCTACTTTATATACTCTAAACTCCAATTAACTTCACATTCAACCCTCTTTTACTTTTCATAACTTAAAACCTTTTCATATCTTTTACACGCTTTTTAAATGGCAGACAGAAATATTTCCTAAGGCTGTCCAGATGTAATAAAGCATCTTTATCATCTTGAGCAATTCCACTTATTAAATGCTAAGCCAATGTCAAATTAATATTTATAAAAGAAATGGATTTCCATGAGTATTTCACAGCCAACACTATAAATGTCATCCCCACTACATATTTCTAACTCTTCAGTCTCAGCTACTTTGTGAATGTTAATTAGTTCACGACTGTTAGTGTTCAATGACTACTGTGCTGTGTGTACTGCAATCAAAGAAATGCAATGGAGATAAAAAGATGGGATTTTTTATATTATCACAAAGCTTTATACTAACAGACAGTCTTATTTTTAAATCATGTAGCTACTAAATTAATTTCTAAAATGTATAGCTGGTAGAAAAGACACTTGGCATTTGTCTGTGAGATGAGAAACAGACAATATTTTTCAGCTATTGTTTTAGACAATTCATTTTATCGGGACTGGTACTTCAGGGTAACCAAAACAACAGGTATATACAGGTGAATTTTGCTAAATACTTTGGCTACAACAAAAGAAAAATTATTTTCAAACTATTGGGTTTATTTAATTCAGGTTCAGCAAAACATTACCAAAAAAACCAAAAGACCCTGAACAGTTTATTCCAGCAGTTCCAGAATTAACTATACTGACATTTCCACAACATTAAATTTTCAAGCTTTTGTAATAAGTACCTGCCCACCCCCAAATTAACACTAGATTTGGATACTACTGTGCCCTTTTACCCAACGGCCCTGTCCCTCCCTGGCCATGGAGGACTCATGTTGTCCTGCTCACACTGATGTGTCCTCCACATGAGAAATCTTGGAGATCCCAATTTAAGTTCCTGCTCTGAAGCACATAAAGGATACTGGTTGCTCAGTGATGTGTTGTTTGAGCCCTGGGAGCTGGCTTCACAGCCCCTCCAACTGGAATGGAAACCATGTGCGGTGCCCTCAGTTCAAGCTAAGTCACCCCTTGCACAAAGGGGAACGTAGCTCCTGGCCCTCTTTTGAGAGCTTCACTTTCCCTTGGAAAGGGAAACCAACAATTTTTTGCAAATGTCAACACAATTAGCTCCAGATACATCAGAACAAACTATTTTGACACATTAGAAATGCTGCATTTGACCCAAAATGAAAAATTCTGTTTCCCTTCATTTCAGTAAGAAAACATCTTTGAATATTAATCAGACTAGTCCAATCTTTTAATTTTTCTTCCCCCATCCCCCCAGCTTGATCAACAACTGGAAGCATAAGGCATTTGCTCAAAGTAGATGCTTTTTGATCCATAATAAAGAGAAAAGCCTAACAAGAGGAAGACTAATAGCTAAAAACATAACAACAAAACAAGAGAATGCCAGCACACTTTATGGTCAATGTTCTGTAGAAGAGTAAAAAGAAAAAAAAAAATCCTCTTTTTCATTTGCATTAAGATAATACTTTGATGACCAATCTAAGATAAGGTTTCCATTGTGCTCAGTAAAAGATACCATCCCAACTAAACAATGAAGCCAAAGAATGGGAGAGGAAGCAAAAGCATAAAGATATTAAGCAACTTATCCAAGGTCACCTGAACTTACTGGAAGAGCCCAAGGTAGAGCCTATGTGTTGTGCTTCCCTTGCAATAGTACACACTAAGCTTAAATGCCTTCCCTGGTAAGCAGTTCCTGAAGAAATATGCCGGATGCAAAGACTACATCTGAGAAATTTAGAGAAAAAGAAGTCAACTGTCCCTTCCACTGGCACTGCTACAATGCGACATCCAGCTTCCAACGAAGGGGAATGATGCAGAGAAGAACGGCCTGGCTGCCTTACAGAGCTCAGAAAGAAGAATTACAACCAAGGGCAGTCTCTGTACCTACAGCAGCCTCCTATGCAGTCTCAAATCCATCATAACACTCAAGTCTTAGAAACCGTTAAATTTTGCTTAAACTCTTAAACCTAACAAAAAGGTGATCTGCCTGTCTAGTTTTCAGAGCGCCTGTAATATAGAATCATAGAATTGTCCAGGCTGGAAGGGACCTCCAAAGGTCATCTAGTCCGACCTCCCTGCAGTCAGCAGGGACACCCCCAACTAGACCAGGTTGCCCAGGGCCTCGTCGAGCCTCACCTTGAATATCTCCAGGGAAGGGGCCTCAACCACTTCCCTGGGCAACCTGTTCCAGTGCTCCACCACCCTCACAGTAAAGAACTTTCTCCTAATCTCCACTCTAAATCTGCTCCCCTCCAGCTTAAAGCCATTAAGCCCTGTCCTTCCAGGCTAAACCAGGCAGATGTGTCTGTGGACCCTACTTTTGTCTCTCATAAGAATGTGTATTGAAAAGCTAAACAAGCATGCAAACACAATATTGTCTTCACCGTGGCACCTCGTTCTCTTACATAGAGTTGTGCTTCTCCGGTATTTTCTGTTAAACAAAACTCAGGTTCCCCTGGACACCAATCCAATTTTGCTTATTGAAATCACAGCTTTGAAAAATCAGCTCAAAACATGTATGATGTCATTTTATGTTGCACAATCAAAGAATAATCTTTATGTTAATAATCTTTATATGAATAAAATAAAGAACCTAAGAGTAGTAAATCTACAGTTTAAGTTACATGAAAGAAATGAACAGGCATAGGCCAAGAAAGCACAGATCAGAGTGTTTTGTCTCTCTTCACTACAGATCAGCAAAACACTTGGGAGTGTTTGACTTAAAAAAAGTTTTCCCTCTCACTGAACTTTTTAATGCTCATTTTAATTGAGCCATGATAAGGATGAGAAAAACATTAATACAAAACTAAGTTAACTTACAGATATTGAGAGAGACAATACAAAATTTTCAGGTTCTCCTTCAGGTCTTTTTATCTGGCTTTAATTTTGTGAACTGTGTTTACGGCAATTTCTCAAAGTTATGTTGATTTTAAAAGTAAACAGCGCTGCCTACTTACAAATATGTCTCTGACTCTAGCAGCATTAACTTGGTATTTAACAGGAAGCAACCAATTTTTTCCTCAGCCACTAAATTGCTCTACAGCCATTAACGTGTTTTATAAATATACATTGATGTTGCTATTAATCATTAAATACAGCTTCTAACACAATCAAACATTAATCATTAATGACATTAATTGCCAGATTGTCACAGACTTAGTAGTCTCTTCAGTGAGCAAAAGCTTTATTTTTTGTAGACTCCAGACATTGATTCCCTGAATGGTGAATACATAGTTTCCCTATTACACTAGTGAGAGCATTATCAAGGTCTTCACTGACAACTGTCTTCTCTGATGATTACAAACCAAATGCATCTTGCATTTTTCCCCCTGAAAAGAAAATTGTTCAGACATCGTGGCATGAGTTCATTCCTGTTCTTAATCACAAGTCAATTTGCCTCTGGATTTCCATTTTGTAAGACTTGTAGAACTAAAAAGGGACATGAGGAAGAAATATTGTGAATCGGTAAATATAAGGTATTAATTTTCTAGTGCCTTCCTTATCCCCCTACATATTAAATCTCCGAGCCTTCACCCCTGTAGCTCTGTCTCCCATGTTAATCCCATCCCTCCAGGCTATCCTTCTTGCCCCGTGCTTTTCTGCATACCCACCCCTTCCTGGCTAGAGTCTCTTCTTCAGTTTGGACAGCAGCAGCTAAAGTTATTTTCCACATTATTTGCCTTTTTACCTTAGTACTGAGATCTCTTTTCCCCTTTCAGCACCCGGCTAAGCACCTCCTTGTTTCAGATGACAGGACACCTACAGTAAGATGCTGAACTCCCCACCCTCACCAAAAGCTGCCTGTGCCACTCCGTGGGGCTTCTCGGTACCTTAATGAAACAAACACTTGGTCAGTTTGGCCCCATTCCCCTGCTTTTCCAACACCCTCTCACCTCTTCCTTTCTTTTTCTTGCCCTTTTTTCTGAGAAATGAAACCAATCAGAAATAAAAATGAAATATAAGGGTGCTTAGAATTTGCAAGGTCAGCTTCCTTCTGCCCACACAGCATGCCCAGGTGGGTGACAGCAGCAGAGCAAAGCACACTGTCTATCCTCATTGCTCTCCCACACTGGAAATATGACACAGGGCACAGGAGTCTCAGCAACTACATACACCACAGTGTGTATCTTTTATTACTTGGGTATTTGAGTCTAAAATAAAAGGGAAGCAGTGCAAAAACAAGGCAGAATAATCATTCCAGCCAGATACATACATTAATCAAGACATGAGCAACTGCACAGCAGTTGCTTACCTGTATGCAACATTTTCAAACCCTAACAGCAATGAATGGTAAGAAATGGTGCAGCTTTTGGGTCACTTGATTGGGTGCACAATACATTAAGAAACTTCAAGGTATGTTATTTCTTACCAGAAATAAATCTGAACAGAACAGTCTGCAGCTCTACTGCACAAACAGTAACTCTGGAAGTGAAAAGATACTGCTAATACGTCTATCTTTTTTAAATAAAAAAAAAAACCAACCAAACAGAACAACTAGAAGGACCACGGGACATTTGCAAAAGGACCAACTGTTAACCCACCTAATTAACACACAGTTATTTGGGAGCCAGTTGGTACAACAGAACACCATCCTTCCCACTTATCAATAGAGGACATAAAAAAAAAATAATCTCATTTAAGATGCAATGGAAACCAAGGGTCTTCACATAATTCACAGAGGGCTCCTCTTTAAATCAGAAAACCAGTCAGAAGAGCTAGTGACTTGAATACTAATAGGGCAGAAGGGATGTAAACAAAGTGGGAGATGCAGTCATCTTGGCCTATGGCAGTGTCCCCCCAAAGGGACGGCAGCCCTGGTGAGCTTGGCAGGGGTGCGAGGACCGGCTGAGGTGCATGGCCAGCATGGGGCAGCAGCTCCTGCCGCCAGGACAGGACACTCCTGCCGCTCCTGTGTCCTTGTGCACACAGCCGGCCAGCCCTGCTGCTCCCCGCCCATTCCCACACTGTGGCATTTCAGAAGGGATTTCTCAGAAGGACAAAGGACGCTCATAGAATCATAGAATTGTCTAGGTTGGAAGGGACTTTTAAGATCATCAAGTTCAGCCATCACCCTAACACCGTCAAAACCACCACTAAAACATATCCCTAAGCACCCCCAGTCTTTTAAATCTGTGTTTTATTTTAGCATTGTAACCTCCATGTGTGCTGCAAAGATTTCTGGGTACTATTACCAACCATATCATAAAAAATAAAAAGGTAAAGTTGGGAAATGGGAAAAACAGCCTTCTTGTTAAAGATTACTTTTTCCTCTTTATGCAACAAAATATCAGATGAGGTCTAAAGAAGTATTTTTCCCCACACAGTTACCCAATCAGGCTTCAATTTAAAAAGCATCCATATTCAGAATAGAAAAGGACACGCTAAAGTTCAAACAGGGGATTAAGTCTTGTTCTCATGGGGTTTAACACTAGGAAAATATTAAAAGGCTTGCCTTGAATAACAATATCCTTAGGGCCAATATTTAACTGCTTTCTTGAACTGGGGCCATATGGGAACTGTAACCCTGAAGATCGGGCGGGTGGAGTGGGGACTTAAAAAAAATATTTGCAAATTACTACTAAGATCAGTGGCTGCAGGAGTGTATCAGTGTATGTTCTTTCATTTTGGTACTTATATTTGCAATTTATGTGTCTTTTGTGATCGCCAAGAGGAGACATATTCATGTAAATGAGTGACTTGAGTCAGTGAAGAATTTTAATCCTGCCTATGAGGAGATACATAGTGCAGTGAGCAACAGTGAGCAGCACCTTGAAGAAAGGCACCAAACTGGGCCTCCCAAATGCCTCACAGCAAGGTGCCTGTGACTTCAGAAGCAACACTCCTACCAAAGGTTCAGTACTTTAAAAATTCAGTGATTCAGTGAGAGTTCTCCCAAGTGTAAAGGCAGAGGAGTGCCTCAGCCTCTCAGACAGCTCCTCAGACAGAGAAAGTGGTTCGACCTCCCACGAGCATCCTTAGAAGGGCCAGGGAAATGCAACCCTTGGCAAGACAGCAGCAGCCCTCCAGCTCCCAGGTCACTGCATGCCAAAAGCAAACAGACTTACGACAGAGTCAACTCAAACTGTGATTTCCCCATTTTTTTCACTGTTAAGTCTTCCAGTCCTCTCAAGAACATTTTTTGCAACGACTTTCAATCAATCTGCTTTTTCTCAAACTGTGCTGCACAAAATTTGAATATGACTCTCTAGTGAGGTTTCATCAATACTACACACAGAGCTACACCCAAATCTTACATACACAACTCCTGCTAATACTCAGAACAACATTTTCCTTCTTCTACGCCACACTAGCACTGCACAGTTGACTCATTCATGATCTCTTAAAATCCCTGGTTTCTATTATTCGATATACCTGACAGGTCAGTGAACCTACATTTTGCATTCATGCATTTGTTTTTCTTTCCTTGGATTTCCTTGTCAAGGTCAGCATGGCTTTTGCAACACTGAATAGAAACACCACTTAAATAGCACAATATGCTTAGTGGAAATAAAAGACAAAGTCATAATTTAACACATCCATATCTCACCATCTCACAACACAGCACTTCAAAAATATATTTTTTTTGTGTTAAAGAATCATGCATTTGCAGAAAATACTGTGTTTTGCTGACTTGGAAATCTGTCTGAAAAGGCAATTGACGTCTTTCTCACTTTCTGCCATGGGAAATAGTTAGCTCATGACTGCATCCCAGTAACAGTTTTCCTCTATACATCAACTGCAGTATCATCTACTCAAAGCTGTCACAGAGGTACCGATGCAGGAAGGGGCAGAATAATGGAACAGCAAATTTAAATTCACGGTGTTAAAAAAATACCTAATAAATACAGAGTTTAATTCATTCTTTAACCTATCAGAAAAACTATTTTACTTCATCTGCTGAAGGACAGCTTAAATCATTTGGGGGCCAAGAAGATTTTAAGTGTTCCCAACAGAAGACCCATATTCCAATTTTAGATGACACTGTCAAAGTTTACCCAACTAGCAGAAGGGCAAAGCCAGTTCCCACCAGCAGCAGCGCTTGCCATTGTACACAAATCCTGTGCTGTTGTCCCAGATAAAACTGACCACCACAGAAACATACCCCTCTCAGGTGCTTCAGGAGCTGGATCTCTCCACCAGGAAGTGCATCTCTACCACAACCCATACAGTGTTGCTTTTTTATTCCAGGATCCACAGCGAAACAGCTTTGGAGTCCAGAACAAGATACTACTTCACATGTCCATCGGGTCCAGCCTTGCCACTGACAACGAACCAAAATATACTGAGTTTGCACTTGGTTTAATCTATTTCTTCTCAGACAGTGGATGGACCAGAGCAGATATAGTGCCATGAAAAAACACCACTTCTTTTCCCATCACTTTATCTCAGATGGACATTTTTACTTTAGATTCTCTTTTCTTTGAATTTGTACTGTTTCTTGACATTTGTGGTCTTTTCAATTTGTTTCTTTTTCTGTATTCATTGCTTGAAAAGGAATAGAAAGAACAAATGTTATAAAAATGAATTACAAAAACTGGTACCGAATAAACAGATGCTAAGTACACAGCCAACATGCAGTTGCATAAGTACAGGTGCTGTGAAATCTTGACAGGATACAAATCAAGGATATGAGCAAGGAAATCGATGAAACAAAACACATATGCTTAATTTGTTTTGCCCTGCAAACAACCTTCCTTACCTGCCCAATCTACATGAAAGATTAATCTATTAATGCATACAAAAATCATTCTCTCACTGCAGTGCACATCTCAACTTACTCACAAGGACACATGCTAATACACTAATACCATATCCACTGGCCTTCACAACATGGTTCACTGAGGAAAACTATGATTTATGTTTCTGCATTGGATGGTATTATATTGTAGTCAGAAAGCGCTCATAACCAGGTGACCTAGATCACTCCAGCCATGGCTTTCCTTACCCTAAAGCCCGTAACATTCTTTTAGCTGCAAAAAGAAAAATTAAAGCAACTGTAAATCTAATTGATTCCCATTTAACTGCTTTATATCCATATCCAAACATCCATGGTCGCACTGTCAGTCACAAGGCTGGACTGAGACACTCTACCCCACCCCTTAAAAAAAAAAAAATCTTTGTAAGAAAAAAAAACCACAGTGAAATGTAATTATTACCATTTTACTTGAGGTCCCAGGAAAACAATGCAAAAATGCTGAGGTTGGTTGACTGAACTGAAAAGTTAGTATGACCATGGAACAAGATGGTAATACCATTTCTCCCCCAGTGCAGTTCAGAGGAACACTAGGTCAGGTTGCCATCCTATATCACACTCTGGGATTCCCAGGCTGCCTGAGAGGTGCCCTTGGCACCCACTCCACACCATGAGCTAGCCAGCCTTCCTTGGTGCTATCCATCCAAAAAGCCCCAGGAGCTGCATCAAACAATGTTCAGAGGAGGGAAATGTGGGAAGCATCCTGATGCTACCTCTTAGACTTCATTGCTGCAAGGATTGTAATTCTGGCCTGAGTTAGTATGGAGAGGGCAGAAGCCATCTCCCTCCACAGCTACAAGTGAGCGTGCAGAACATCACTAGTTCAGAGTGGACGCAAAGAGCAGAGAAAGAGCAAATATCTTCCTGATAAAACAAAGACCTAAATATTGGTGGGACCGAGTACTTTTAAGATTCCTTAACACTCCCCACTATGTGACCTTGTTTAAACTAAATGTTGTCTTTCTCCAGCTCAAAGTCAAATCGGACAGATCTGCAATTTAAAGTGATGACATTAGAGGGGGAAAAAACCCAGGCCTTCATCCTCAGCTTCATGTGTCAGAAAAATGTGTTGATCCTTTTCTTTAATCCATTCCTGCATATATGTAATACTAAGAGCTTTTTGAAGTAGAAGCCTTTTAAATAAGGCGTTCCAGGTAACACCTCTTTCTCTATGTCTCAGTTACTCCGTCTATAAAATTAAAGATGTGCCCTCAGTTTGCAGGTGAGGAAGGCAAAGTAATTATTGCCTAAGCAACGCTAAGCTATTATACTAATGAGAACCAAAGGAAAGCTCATGAGTTAGTTAATAATCCTATCCTGAAAGCATCACTTCAACAGCATGTAGTAAATGTAGCCTGGGGTACACACACAACAATGACAAAAACAAAATACTGAAGAGCTGATCACTAGGTAAGGAGGCCTTCCTGTGTGCTGGATAAACAGGAGTCTCAGAGAAAACACTGTATGTGGCCAATGTGACCATAAAGGAGAGCATTAGAATGTACGCATATGGTAAGTCGTAGTACAACTACCTGGGCAATCTTAAATCTGCCATTTTCTCCTTTCTGAGAGCTGACTTCATCACCCCACTGATGTTCCTTTAATGTAGGGAAAGCTGTGTGTTTTATGGGAGATAAAGAAATATATATCAATCCTCAATTCTTTAGGAGAGTTTTAAAGAAAAAGATCCTATACATGGCAAACTGTGCCTCCCTGAGCAAACAGGAATGATGATCCTTCTTGCTCCAACACCACGGGTCAGCCTTGGAGCACCCTGCCCATCACAACATCGCCCCAGCCAGGCAAAGAAGTGGACCTGCTTATGAGGCAGATGAAGCAGCAGCGCTTCTTTCCTGGCTGTCACGAAGCAGACAGAAATTAAACAGAAACAGTAAGGGGAGAAATATCCAGCACGTTCCTCCAAATCATAATGGAGGGAGAAGAGCCAGAGAGCGTGTCTGTGGGGAGAGCTGTAAATAAAGATGCAAAACAGTTCTGGCATAAGCTTCCAGCACAGCAAGACAGCACTCCCAAGCACAGCTCTAGGTAAATAGAAAAATACCTCGATATTGTATGGTATGATGTTGGGGCACAGCACCAGACAGCTCCACTACATACCTCAAATACTGCTTTCTTTTAATTAGTGTAACAGGAATGATGGAATATAATCAACAAGCCAAACCTGTTCTGCAAGATTTAATGGCATACAGTACAGAGTAATTTTTTCAGTGGATTAACCCTCACCTCTAAAGAGGGGTCAGACAAAGCTTAGGCAATAAATGAAATTAATCCGAGCATCTGGTAATCCTCACCAGGCAAAAGTAAGTCCTAAGCAGCAATATTAACTTTACTTCCAGCTTTCCCAGAACATTGCTTTTAATTCCTCTTTTTAAAAGCTTCAAAGAACATTATTTTAAATACATCTAAATGCAAAGAAAAGAATCCATGTTTACCTGTTCTTTCCTGAGAATCAAAATTACTTAATTATAGATTCCCATAGCTTATGTTAATTAGTGGTTAAGAAACATATCTGAGTCTGATTTGCCTCAGGCCTTATAAATCCCCTATACAGTCATGTTCATGAAACATCCAAGGAAAAGTGATCCACACCTTATAATAGAAATTTAAGGTAATATACCTTGAGAGAAGGAATTAATTCAAAATCCAGCCCAAATTAATTACAGTAAGATTCTTCTGATTGACTTAAATGGACACTGGAACCAGTATTTACTAGCTGTGATCTTAGAAACCAGCAGTGAACATCAAATAACAAATGTGTTTTGATTTAGAGTACTCTCATTTTCAGTGTACTGTTCAGCTCCGTTGCACTGTTCCCCCACAAGTACTTATAACCAATTTTACACTTGAACTCACCAACAGTCAATGCTTTCCCACTTAGAGGATTTCAAACCAAAGTCCAAAGTCTTTTGGCAAGTTAAATATTTTAAATCCAGGGGGGAAGGTGGGGAAGCAGGGAGTAGAAGTCATTAGGAAGCATGCAGTATTCAAATAGTCTCTCAACTTTGAGAAGCAAACAAAGCAACCACAAAAGGATTCTCAGTTTCCCATTCATCTCCCTCACCACCAAGAAGGATCCAGGCCAGTTCTTGTTGACTGCTTCCACAGTAATTTATAGAGCAACACAGGTTTGAGTATTGTCTTTTGTATGTATGGGGTTGAAGTCACAAGGACTGCAGAGGTGACAGTGCCACGCTATTCCTTTCTTATCCATAGCTTTTAATTAAACAAAAAAATGTTTACAAACCCTATTTTCCTTTACCGAAGATGAAAAAAAAAAAAAAGGGAAAAAAACCAAAACACCCCAAGCAACAAGCTTTCTCTATCCTTCACAGCTCAAGTTAAATTGAAGAAAGAAACAGCACTTGATAAGGTGATTGATACGGCACTTGATACAGTGATTACTTTGTTCCTTCGGAAAATATGCATAACAGATGCAGACGTTTCCTCTTTAGAAGAGATTTTTATGTCTAGATTTTCTTTAAGAGGTATTTTCAGTAAATTACTTGACTATGACCATACAGGTTTGCATAGTGGGCACATGAGTACCGTGCTGTGGATCTTCATTTGGCAGTATTTCTGCACATCCAAAAGCTGTGCTGCTTTCACCATCAGCCCAGATAGAAAATTTCCATTCTAAGGTTAATCTTTGCGCTAGAGTCAATTACAGGGCCTGGGGTATGTAGTCTGGTAGGCAGGAGCATAGAAGAAGCTGGAATCTCACTACTGCCTAGCTTCCCAAGCCCTGGTGGCTCCAAGGTACTTCCACAAATATCAACCATTTGGTCAATGCATCTTTGCTGCCAAATGACCCAAGGAAGATGACAGCAGTCTCATGGAAGGACTGTTCATCAGTCACCTTTGCTATGTTTGCTGCCCTCAAGGAGGGAAGAAAAGCTAGAACTGAAAGGAAACCGTAATGATTTAACAAACAAAGCTGGAAATGCTTTTTATAGATCTTTGACTGGGTTTAACCGTTGTCTTACCTCAGATATCCTGAACAGAGCCACAAAAACACATTAAGGACAGTTACTGAACTCCGGTTTGGAGCCAGTCCTAAGCCACCACACTTTAATATATACGTTCCCTCTGCCAGGCTGCAAACAAACAAAATATTAATACTTCAGCCTCTGGAGCTGAGAAGAATCCAAAAATCAAACCATAGCATAGAGTGTGCTGCTCTGCCAGGAGGCTCTCACCAGGTCCAGAAAGCTGGCAGAGCTGGCACTGGGCAGAGGAACACATTGGCATAGAGCTCTGGTAGCCCGTCCACAACTCCATGCTGCAGTGAGGGTGGAGCAAAGATCCCTCCCTCACTTCAGCAGGATGAAGAGTCTCTTTCCACCCTGGAAACAGAAAATACCAAAAGAAAAAACATATTCTCTGAAGTCTGACTACATAACATTTTAGACCCCTGGTCTACGCCCAGCCTACTAACCACAGCCAAATCCTTAGGGAGACACAGGGACACTCTTCTTAGGAGAAAGAAAATGGTAAGTCAGGTAGGAAGCATTGAACTCCACTGTTCACAGAAGAAAGCAGCCCTATTTTCCAAGTAAATTCTCCCATGCCATGGCTGCATCCTACCTACCTGATAATATCCAAAGTAGAGGCTGGAGGAGTAAAAAAATAAGAGACAGGATGCTAGTGCAGCACTGATGGGGAGAATGCTACATCGGCTTTAAACTCCTGCCTCTTTTGGGAAACCTCTTGTTGCTATTATCACAGGTTTTCTTCCAATATTACCATCAAAGAACAATTAGGCAGGTGGAAATCTTAAATTTTCAGTTTGTTTACATTCTACGTTTGACAACAGTTTGTTCATAGCCAGAACAACTCTCCTGAGAAGCATTAATTGATTTCCGTAGCTGTATACGGATTTTTCACACAGCTTGCAGGCAGAAAAAAATATTTTCAAATGAGATAAAGCAACTGCAAGAAATCCCACAAAAATTAGAGAGAATAACTTAGATGTTTTACCTCTTTTTAATTTATTTTTTTTTTGCCTAGTATGAGGAAAGAAACCCAGTTCATTGCTATATATCAATTTGCTTCTACCCCAGCACTTGTAAAGGATAAGAAAGTAGTAAGACAGGCCAGAATAATAAAAATAAATATATCTCTCAAAGACTTTTTTTTTTCCCGCATCAAGGACACTCAGAAAGGACTTGACTAAACAAATAGCTTTCTTGCCCTTGTGTACAATACAAGAAACTCAGCAGAATGAATGATACCCAAAAATAGGCTTTATGCCATGTTAACCCACTATACTACTCCTTAACCCGTTATAACAAGTTTTTATTTAAATTCTACTGTGATTGTGAAGCATTGCAGAAAAAAATAAAAGTATGTAATAGACCGTCTGATACCTGCACCAAAGCAGTTCGCTACCTCCCCACTTACACACAAGAAAATCGAGTTACCTTAATTTAGATTTTTGGGATAGTTTTGGTCACTTCTCCATCCACCTCTTTTCTCCTCCTTTGGCAGATGGACTTAAGGTACATGCAGGAGTTGATACTTCCCTAGCTTTGAAAATTCATCCCTTATACATCACAAAATAGACTATTGTAGCCACCACATGAATGTCCTCATCAGTTAGCTAACCACTACCCAAGAAACAGTCTGAAGACATGGAGGGAATGAAAGAGGGAGTACAACTTAAGTTTTAAACAAACAAACAAACAAAAAAAAGCAGGAAATAAATAAAAAAAGAAGAAATGTAAGCGTAGAATTATTTCCCCCTGCCTCCTCCTACGAGGAAAGAAAAGACCAGGGAAGAAGGCACGTATCCAGGCAAAGCAACACTGTGATACCCTACTACTCTTTCTGTCTTCACGGCTCTTTTAGGTGGGCAGAACTACAGCCTGCGTAAAGGAAGGTTCTCAGTGCTCCCAGCTGCCTTGCAAGGCACAGCACAGGGGCAGGATTTATGCTGAAGCAGTGTTCCAGAAGGCGTTTTGACATACCCAGCTACCCAACCTCCGTTTCAGCAAGACAGCCTGATACTGACACAGCTGACCATGCAAAATCCTACTGTGTCCCAGCAGAGGAGATGGTGGCATGTATTTCCCCAGAGCTCCTGCAGTGAGGATAGTAAACAAGATTACACTTTTGATGTTTAAGTGCTCATAGTCAAACTAAGCTCACCCAGTCACTCAAATTCAGGCTTTGGTGACCAGCCGGGGCCCTGGGATTAAGTCCCAAACCAGGAAAGTTCAACACCTGACTGTCCTTTCCTACTGACCTTAAAATGGAGTAAAGCTCTTAGTATTTTGGCTTTGCTGGTGTTGCTTCTTTTCAAGACACTGCTGCACAACAGCCATATCCTGCAAAGCAGTGAAGCCTCCAAGGTACCCTCAACTTTGTATGTATGGCTTGTCTAAGATCTCCTCAAGCAATACCTCATTCCAGGATAGTTTTGTCTTCTACATTAGCAGCCTAATAACAGCCTAATTAGTTACATTAAGCCAAAGAGAGCAAGCAAATCTATTAATAAACACCATTTTATAACAGAACTTTGCATAGCTCAGGCTTCTTAATAAAACTTCTACATAATTGAAGAAGAAATAGCTACATTACGCTCAAATTACTGAGTTTGAAAAATGAGTTGTTCAGCAGCACTCTAGCAAAATTACCTCAGATTTTTATTACTACTGAAAAGTGCAATTTAATTTTTTAAAATACCATTGATTATTACAAAGTATCTATGCTGAAAAATAAAAATAACTTCTTGCAAATAATTACGCACACAAGATCAACACGCTACCACAAACATCATTTGAAGCTTTTGCTTTATGTACTGTACTACGCACTACTACTTAGTCTCTCTTAGCCCAACCTTTAAAACCCTTTTGACAGGCAAACACAAGCTGTCTGCACATCAGCAAAGCAGCATGGCTCAGCTGGAGTAGGTTTGCAGAGCAAAACAGTTGGCGTCCAGGTCTCAGCCCCTACATACACACATCAAGGGCTTTGCAGGGACTAGCTCTAACCTGGCCCCGGGTTGGACACTCAATAGGGAGCAGCAGAGCATCTTTGTACTTCACTGCCCTCCCCAAAGCCCAGCTGTGCTCCCCTAAAACCCTTTGCAGCAAGGCCCAGGGCTCAGTAAGAGAGACCAATCTGGGAGATCGATTTAAGAGCACACTCACTGTTGCTCAGAGCTGAAATGCTAAGACAGATACACCAAGAAGATCTTAATCATTTCCTGAAAGTGCAACAAACTAAGCACAACATTTATCTATGTGAGGAAATATTGACCAATTGTGGGTTTGGTTTTGTTTGGTTTTTTTTTAAACCAAACTGTTAGGGCTTTGAGAAGGCAAAAAAAGTGAATGCATTCTCCCTTATTTTTTAATCCAATTGCTTAAATTTGTAAAGAGGTGTTAGCGGTTAGACGACGTATTGTCTCCATGTTACTCATCTTTGCTATAGATTCTGAGTATTCTGCAAGAACTTTACCTCTGTTACACCTAAATAATATATGCTTGTGAAAATACCCTTGGGGAATGCTGAGTGGGTATTGACGAGGTCCTGCACAAAAGTCTTACTTTTTCTCCGAAACCATTAAAAAAACCCCAGCCCTATCCTTACAGGGAAGACAGCTCCATTTACAGGCTAACATTCTCCATTGTGAGCAAAGAACTGAGCTGTGCCTACGTATCATCCTGATTCTCAACATACTGCCACCAAAGCCACCCAGCCTACCTGTGTGATGCTGCCTTTGAGGGCTACATGCGTTTGACCCAGTAAACCAAACCTGGTTGGTGACAGAGCCACGGTTCCCAGAAAAGGCCTGGAAAGCCAAGATGATTTTACAAGCTCATCTGCATGTTTTCCTTGCATTTTTCACTCTGAAAAGTGTTCTCCAGTTTGCTGGACTCAAATAGCAAAGTCATGTGTGCAAGTGAGCAAACTTACTACCCTGCCCACCCCTGAAACTTCAGCAGAAAACAGAATTTTTCAGAGACAATAGGATCAAATGGAGCCACAAATACTCTCCTAATACTGAGATGATGGAGGAGCTTTTTGCAGTTGGGTTTAGATGCTTCTTATTTCATATTCTTTTCATCATGTAAAAGCTTTATAATATTAATGCAAATACACTACTCATGAAAGTGAGAATCCAAGGGTATCAGCCTGACCTACACAGGCTGTGAGCAAACTGAAAGAGAAAATAAACGGATGCTGACTTTCTTGAGACTGTCATCAAGATTTTTTCAGCAGATTAGACTGCTGTTAGGTAAATGCTGACTAAATATAGAGTGTTGAGGAAATGTTTTTAGCTCTTTGAACTGTATGTTCAGAAGTCATGCACGTTGAAGGCCAAGCTGGTGAAACCATCTATTGATAATTTTCTTCATTAGCAAGAGCTTGCCTTTTTTCAGTTGCTTATACACTTGCCAGCTTTCAACATTTTGAGCTGAAATTTTCCTTATCAGGTGCCTGCCGCTAAAGAAGGAAAAAAAAAAAAAAAAAAAATTAGAAGTATCAAAGTAATTCAGCAGTTCCAAGAGCAAAGCTAGGGAAAAAAAAAAGTTGCCTTGCCAACATTTGAAGAGAGGTCAGGAGAATATTTAAAAGACATAATTGCACACAAGGACCTACACTTTAAGTGCCTGATTTTGCAACTTTACTCAAAGTGCATTTGAAAGAGATTTTTGTGTGTAACATACTGTTAGATGCAGAGTCAATGTATTAGTTAAGCTCGCCTCAACTTGGAGTTTAGATGTGAAAAGTGCATGCTGCTGTTGTCGCAAGTTGTCTTTTCCTGTAGAAGTAGATGGGGTGGGGGGGGACAAGCACTCGTACAAAACTTGTAAGAATTAGGTGCTGGAACATTTGTCTTTTTTTCTGGAATCTGCTTCTATTGAAAAAAAAAAAATATTACGCATATAGCCAAGAGCTAAAGAAGTCCCTAGTTATTCATGTTACACAGCTGATACCTACCCAGAACCAGAAAACGCAGAGTCCTTCCTGCCCTTCCCTGCTGTCTTCCAAGATCATCAACATGAAACAATATTCTCACCCAGCATGAATAGCAATGCAAGGGACAAGGGAGTAAGGAATCAGCTCTCCTAATCTTTGTGCTGTAGCAAACCCAGCAGAAGCTGACTGTGTCAAGAAACAGAATGAGTAAGCAATAAGTGGGTGGTTCAATATGTTCATTTTCCTCCACTATTTCCATTTCAAGTGTCAGCTTCCCAAAATGTATTTAATTTGTACTATAAATTTTGATTCCAAAACTCTTGCCATGCTGTTCAACAAAACAGTCTGCACATACACATGTAAAAGGAAATATTGCACAAAACCTTAATGACAGCAAGGGCGCTTTTATGAGATGTGTTGCAGCTACATTTGCCTCCAGATCTGAAATAAAATGGTAAAAGTTGTTCTGAAGGGATTGATGTAATGACAAACGCGCAGCAATCCCCCTAGCTTTTTTTCTTCACTACATAGTCTGCACCAAGCTTTCACCCAGCAACAGCAACAGACTGCTGACAGTCTTATCAAAGTGGTTTCTGTGGGCTCTTAATCATGGTTGTAGCCTCTATTACAATAATATCTGTCTGGCTCCTCACTGAAATCCAGTGTTATGTTGGAATAACCACATCCCATCACTCCTGTTACTTAATCTTTGGTATCGCCTGCAAATGCAATAGAATTAATGAAAATGCTTTTCTGGAGATAGCCTTCTTTGTAACACGCGGAACTCACAGAAGGGCTCCTTGTTGTAAAAGCCAAATGAAAACCACCTCCCATAGGCCCAAAAGGAACAAGAGCATCTGCAAAAGCTCTCTCTGTCCCCTGCCATGGCAGGATCTCACCAGCCCCATTGCTGGCTACATTGGGAATATACATCAATTAGTTAAATCAAAGAAAAAGAGGTCAAGTGTGGGAAGGCGTCTGCACCCAAGTGAGCAGAAGAAAAGCAAAGAGGAGGGTAGAACATGGCGGACTGTACCCAGTAAAAAAAACCCAGCAGGAGACTTTGCCAAACAGTGCCCCTGCACACATCGTGCCTACCTCAGCACATTTCCCACAAGGCCATACAGCACCGCCATCAGTCCCGTCCGCAGGCAAGGGTGCCTGCTGCAATCTGGTCCTACAGCTGCAGACCACAAGTGTCTGCCTACAGGAATAGACGTGCACTGACTGCAATAGCATCTCTGTAATAACCCAGTACTTCAGGCATTTTCTTCCACCAAAGCTTCAAGACGTTCAGGCTGACATGGCAGTCACTGCTCTTTTCCTTTTGTCTAATAGTAGAAAAAGATACCATTCCTAATACTTCAGGATGAAATGCTGAGCAGACAGTCCATGGCTGTGCACCACCTGTACTGACTGACCTGGAGGGAGAGCAAAGCACCCTCAGAAGTTGTAACTTTGAAGTGGTTGCTTTGTCCATGCTAGCAAAATGCATCTCTAAAAGCAGAGAAGGGAAATAAACCCTTTCCAATAGGAAATTAATAACACTAAACAAAGGGGCCATGACTCCTGTAATTAATGCCCTGAAAAGGCAGGTTCTCATAAGTAAGAATTGTAACCAACGGTAAAGTATCATTTAGTGAAAGGTAAGAAAACTTACTGATCCAAGCTAAAGTGATAGTAAAGGGGGGAAAAAAACTCTAATGATATATTACACACCCATCATAACCCATTACTCACTTTAGCTGAGTGGGAGAGTGGAATTTTGCAAGCTTGTCATAGAGCAGGATTTACTGTGTCAGCTCTAATTTTAACTGTCACTTTGCTCTGGAAAGGTGATAAAAACAGGAAATAAATATTAAATAATGCATTGCAGACTTAAAGCTGTTATAATTGCAAAACCTGTTAAACTCCTTGCATTTATTTTGTTAAAAATATATAGTCTTTGTGCCCATCCAAATACTGCTGCAGAAGCAAATTGTTTTAAAGTGTGCATGGAGCAGGCAGGCAAAACCTGGAATTATTACTTATTGTTGACATTATAGTCACTCCCTAAGGTCTTATTCCAGATCAGGTATATACTATGACAGAAACTGTGCACACAGAACACCACCCTGCACTAGGAGAGCTGCAGGCTCACCTCCTCAGCCTGAAAGTCCAGTAAAAAGAGCAGGGGTGGGTGGGTGTGATGCAGAAGCTGCATGAGCAAAGCATGAGATTTTTCTCAAATTCAGACTTTGTTCTTTATGAGCAGTCTTCAGCTCCACTGACTTTTCTAGCACATTACAGACTGAGCTGGAGGGTAAGACAAAGTAAAGCCTCCATTTTTCTCACTGGGGTACAACACAGCATGTTCTCCTCCCTGCCCATCAAGAGACAAGGATGATTTGCCTCCGCATTGATAAGGCTGGAACACAGCCTGAGGAACAGAACTATTAGGATTAACTGGGTGTTCCATAATTAAGAGTTGTATGGGCATCCTTCCTTAGCTTTGCAGCATACATAAAACCTTGAGCTCTCCTGAGAACTACTGGCAGTTTCTAGCAAGTCTTTTCTCCTAGCACTATAGTAAGTTTTCTATTGAACTAGGGAGTCTCGCATACAAACCAGTTTATTTTTACAAATCCCACAAATGGAGAGAGATCTAAAAATCCTGTTTGCCAGCAGCTGCTGTTAAACTCTAGTCAACAATTATCTTATTACTATACTTTAATCACTAATGTTGATGAAAATAATTTTCTTCAAGTATTTGCAACATCCTTATCAGCAGTGCATCTGCTATGGAAGTTTACCATTCCAGTTTCAACATACAGTAGTTGGTGACCTCAGCAATGTTGCAGCAATGTTGTCCATGTATCAGCTAAAGCACACACCCCAGGTACAACTTCAGTGTTGAATGTGATGAAGCCTGTTACTTGAGACCGAAAAAAATTCTGCTTTGTGAAGACGTTGCCATCTGCCTAGTACTCTGTTTTCTGATGTGCTGCAAAACCGCTCCCCTTGTGGTACTTCACTTTTTTTATCCTGTTTGTATGGAAACTGGACAGAGACGCATAATAGCAATTGGTATGGAGGTGAGCCAAACAGTCCAGTCCTCAAATAGATGTTGCTTTAATTCAATTTCTAACCTGCTGCTTATTCCTAAACGCTATGCCACTTCTTCACAAAATTGCCCACAAGTTACTTGGCCACAGAGCCACAAAAATTACACTCTTTTACCACAACTGACTTGGAATTTTTCAAATGCAATACTAAGTTGTGAGTTTAAAAGCTGTCTGCAAGCTCCAGAATGTGCAATGAAACATATTAAGAACCCTTTTTTCTTGTTTGTTTAAAAAAAGAGCAAAGTAAATTTTCATAACCCCAAATTTCCTTACCAAGCCTATTCCACACTCAATATCACTAAAACCTGGGGGAAAGAGCTAAGAATAAAGCAATCATTCCATTTATTTTTATTTGTAAAGAAAAAGTTAATTCCCTCGTGTCTCATGCCTGTTGCAAAGTCTCATAAAAATTTTGAAGATAACACTCTCCTACAGACGTCCCACCCCAAATGACACTGGACCTCTTTTACTTGTCTTTTCTTCCAATGGAAGAGCCAGAGACCCAGGTACACCTTGGAAGCTGGGCCAAAGGTAGTTATGCAGTCTGTGTATCCAGAACACCAGTAATTTCAGTAGTGCCAATCAAGTCTGTACGCTGCACATGCATTCATTTAGTACCATGCTGAGCCATTTGACTTTGGATGTGTGAAGAATCATAAACAGATGATCTGATACATGTGGGTTCACAATACAGAGCTTCCAAGCGGAGTACTGACCCAAGTGATGTCAAATACACTTTTATATCATAAAACATTTCACATTTCTATTTTATGTTAAATCAGTTGTTTGTGTTGATATCAGAACAAGGATAAATAAAAGCAGCTGCTTGTTTTTAAATTTAAATACATTAGTTTTTAAATGCATGTTTGTGTAAGGCAGGTCAATCTCACACCCTTTCTTTACTTATTGCACATCTCAGATAGTCGTCACATATACAGAACAGTTTTACTGCTGAATGTGTGCTATGTGTAGCTGAATTCACACAAAGTGTTGTGTTTTTTATCCTGAGAGTATTAACTCACTCAAATCAAATCAGTTTTGGCTGGAGCATATAATGTCCTTTTTACCTCTAGAAAAACAGACTTCTTGCCAAATATATGCCAGATCAAAGTTATAAAGTTGCATGGTCATGTATATTTTTATTCTTTACATGGCATTTTCTGCATGTATTTGTCCACATACAGTCACTTTCTTGACCAATCAAGGAAACTGTCAACTCAGAAAATGAGTTTCACAAAGACAGGTCTAAATAGAATCATAGAATCATTCAGGTTGGAAAATAGCTTTAAGATCATTGAGGCCAACCATAATAATATATTTGGAATACAGTATAAATATTTATATTTATATATATATAAAATTATCATTCCCACTATGACAAATAGAATGGAAGTTATCCCATCTCTGCTACTTCCCCTTTCTAGAAGGAACTGCACAAGACAGAGGGCCGGGGGACTTTTCCTGCTTGTTTGTATACACAAAGGCTTTAGATCACAGAGAAGACTCCTATGGGTCAGCAACAAACCAGATTTACTGTGTCCATAGAGTGCTTGTTGCTGATTGCATACATCAGAGCTGACTTTACTAGCTTCTAGCAATAGTGACACAAGAGTTTACAAAGGTGACATATCTAAAATAGGATCTTTGCACAGATTAACGGAAGATGCAACACACAAAGATAATACCTTGTATTCGAACAACATTGAGTGTACAGACTCTGCATCAAAGACATACCTTCTTTTTCAAACGTTCACGAGGGCACAGAAAAGACTGTCCTTTTAACATGAACCATCATGGCACTAGAGCCACAGACCTACCAAGTGTTTCTAATCCAGCATTAGAATTGACCAGTAAGGCTGCCCAAAGACAGTTGAGATGTAAGCAATCTAAAGATGGCATTAAGTGTCCATGCGGGCAAACTGTTTCAATGCTTTGTATTACTCTTATTTTAAAAACTGCCTCCATTAATATCTATGAAGTCCCATTCACAATTTTGCAGTGGATACAGGAAGGCAGCATCTGGCTGAGTCTACCTCCGTAGTGATTTACATCACAAATTCAGTGGGAGGTTGTCTGGTTGATACTGAGAGCAAAGAACAGACCCGCATGTACAAAAGCGGTGCTTTAAAAGTCCATTGCCATGATTAGAATGAATAATCCAAGAGATAAGCCTCTCATTTCTCAACGTACTCTAGTCCATATTGTATCACTCCGTAGCAGAATGTGCTAAGCTTCTGTTTACATTACATGAACTGCTTGGGTAGAATAAAAATATTTATGAGCTGTTTTTGTATTTACAGACTAACACCTCTGTGTCTCAATGACAATGTTTTCTTTTTTGCACATCCTTGATGTACAGCTGTGACAAATTCTGGATCTATGTGGTACCAACATTTTTCAGCAGAGAAGTATCATTTGGGAGAATTGTATCACCTTCTATTTATAACGTAGTTGCCTTCCGAAAAGGTTTATCTAGTTCCAATTTATCCTTTAAATTGACTTTCATAGAAACTTATATAATAGCAACACAATTTAATATCCCAGGCTTTGCCTTCTTTCCAAGGCTAGACATTGCTACTACATTTGGGCCTACAGGTATCTGCCAACGCATTGGGGTCTTTGCTACCTTATACTACTAAGTTTCACACACTTTTAAAACTGTTACCATTACTATTATTGAAAGAGTGATGAGGAGACTAGAAATCAATCAGAAGCACATATTACAATGAGTAGATGCAACAGTTTCTTCCACGGCTAGTTATCCTGAGGTTGCTTCAGCACAGTAGCCGTTATCCTTCTCTGATGCCAGAAAAACCTCATCCTTTAAACCCAATCTCTAATTCATCTTGATCAAAATATATAAACATTTTCTTAAAGGACTCTCATAAGGCTTAACTAATCATTTTAACATCTTTCTTGGATTAACAGCTCAACCCCAAGGTTTTGCTAAATAAGAGTATTTTAATACAAACAACATTCTTGAAAAGCCTGAAGGATTTAATTTGTAACCAAGCCTGCAGTTATCTCTACTTCCTACTTTCAGAACAAAATGACAAAATGAATACAGGAATAGGAAATAATTAATCCATCAGCTTTGAGACCTCTCTAGACCTTGGAATAATCGCTGAGACAGTATTTAGAGGAAAGTCCCACCCAGCACAAGAAAAGCTGGCCTCTTCAAGCCCTCTAGAAACAGAGCTAAAGAAAAGGAAGCAGTTTCCATTCATATCTACAAGACAAACTGAGAAATAAAATATTTTCTTTGTGTTTTCAACTAATTGGATTTTTTAAATGTCTTAATATTAAATAATATGCTAAAATGCATCCTATCCAAATTGTAACTGTGGAAGAGAACTATTAATTGCATCTAAACTTAATTTGACCTAATGGTTTCTGTTGGACAGGAAAGGAATTACCAGTAAACTAACCCAAACAAGGGTGCTCGTTATAAACCATCACACTCTGTTAAATTAATGGTCACGCTAGTCAGGATAGCAGTGCATTGCTTTATAACACTGCTTTACTTTCGACATCTGAAATTCTGCAGCTCCCAGGGAAAAGGGGAAATCATGTTAACTTCCTTTATTTGGAAATGGAGGACACTCATAAAATGTTCTGCAGTAATATGTTGCTTCACAAAGATAGAATAAAAATATTTACAAATTCAACTATTACAAGGCCTGGATCATCAAAAAATAGCTATCGTAGAACAAAGCATCTGGAGGGACAGTGGGCAAAAGGACACTTCAGTACATAAACTCTGTGGTGAGGCCAAACATAGCAATTCCATTGTGAGAAGAAAATCAAGGCAATTGGGATGGTCATTAGAAGCTACTGCAAAATAAATTAGCGTGAGAAAGATAAGAAATGACGCTTTTGATAAACATCCTCTGAAAATTAGAGGTGGAAGTCACTTAAGTCATTGCACGGAACAAAAAGCTTTGAGGAATGAACGCAACTGGGTGTCCTATATGCCTTGCCATATGCCTCCACAGCAACATCCTCAGCCTCCACATCCTTCTTTGCTTCCAACTGCAAGTCCCTACCCCTGAGAGCCTGAAGTTGCTCCTCAAATAACCTCAACTCCCCATCACATCCCCTGATGCTCAGCAGGCCTGACCGTCCCACCGTGGGAGGGAGAGCACCGACACACAGCTCCCTAGACAGCCTCCCCACCCAAGTGGGGAGCCACAGGGACTCTGCCAGAAGTTACAAACTCTGCAGCATCCGCCTCTCTGTAAGCATTGGCAGTGAGTTCAAAAGGATGGTCACAGTGTTCACAACTGGACCTTGGCAAGAAAATCCTGCTTAGAATATTATGCAATATGCATCTTGCACAGTTTTTCCTTACACTATCCAAGTATGGTAATTAGAAAGGAGAGAACGCAGTTCCCAAAATTAAAGCCTCCAGAAAATATGTGCCCTTGACTACCTGAATTGTTCTAATGGCCACTGGAAAAAAAAAATCATCAGTTGGTAACCAGAAGTTGCAGATAAGGCTTGAGAATTTATTGGCCTTAAGTAATGTGCTGGTGGCAAAATTAGTAATAGGAAGTCAGTTATGAATAACTAATCTTCATAAGAAGTGCCACAGTTTCGGCACTGTCATTGAAATTAAAGTAGCAGTTAAAACTTTTTTAGTATGCTCTACACTTATACCTACACCATTTCCTTCTTCAAAGGGAAAAAAAGGACTTGAGAAATCTACTTTTATTTTTACTAGTTATATGTCATTACTGGAATAGACTTGGGAGGGGGAAGGGGGCTGCTTTAGCTGATATTTCTTCACCTTTAAAAAAAAAGAAATGAGAGCTTTTACATGCAAATACACTCAAGAGAATATGCGTCAGGAAGAAATTAAACCAGGCTCAATTGCATAATTTTCAATTCTCACTACTACTGATGCTAAACTACAATATCCAGACTTGGGGTTTGAGTTTTGTAGAAAAAAAGAACATGCATTGCAATGCACGTAGGCTAAAACATCTCTGCATATTGCATCACAAGGAAGATGACTTGCAACTGAGAGCCATCTATACCTGAAATAAATGTGCAAAGCAAGGTGATGAATACAGCAAATTAGATTGTCACAATAAAATTGTTTTCGTGCTTGGTTCTGTATGCCCTGGTTAACATTTCTGTCAAGCTCTGTTCCAAACAAGTCCAGAGATGAGAAAAAATAAGAGCAATATGTTGTGTGTGACACCTCACTCCCCCTTTTGTACATCTCAGTGGCTTCAGGCAGAGTAGCCAGACTGTGTACTTCTCCTGTATCTGCTGTAGGAAGTGGTGAGAGAAGGGAAAATACAGTACTGAATCCATCCTCTCTCCAGGAGGTCCAGGAAGAATCTGGCTCACAGCAATTTTCAACCACAATCCTGCAATTAGATGCATGTACACTAAACTTGCCGTTACTAAGGGTCTTGCTGATACATGGCAGGAAAACAATGGGCTCATAGGATCACAGCATCAACGGGTCTGAAGAAAACTTACAACTGAGAAAGAATACAATTTATAGTTATTTCTTTCATCAAGCAGTTCATGCTATCAACACTCAAATCCCATTGAAACCTGGACTACACTAATTCAGAGTCTTCCCAATGCTTTTCATATACCTTGTAATTACACCTTTTAATAAAATTATTTTTCAATGAGATCTTGTTTAGATGTGACAACCCACAAAAAGGTTTTTCAGAAGACCAGATCCTCTCATAGATAAAAAGAATCTCTAAAGAATAAAACAGGTTAGCAATTCAGAATCTGTATACTCTGGCAATATATAAATTTATATCCAATACATAATATGCAATATCCAGAGTAATGGCTGCTTGGTGTCCAAAATCAAGCATATTTCTCTTGGTGGTCTCTCTAATGGGAGAAGGATGTTTCACCACCCTGAAAGTCTCAAGGAGTGTTGAGAAAGTAATCCACCTTTTCTATAGAAATAATATGTCAAAGTATTTTGCAAAAGCAGCAGGAATAGCTATTTCATAGACAACAGATTTCCATTCCCATGGTTATAAACTTATAAAATAAGATGTATTTGAAAAATAAAACTACACAGATTTTAAGTAGAATAATAACTTGCTGACTTTCGGTAACAGTAGCCTCTAAGGAACAATATTTTTGCTTGGCTCCAGAAGTTATCATTCTGAAATCCCTTTCAATTTGTATCCAAAATAAACCCCTTAGGAAAGTTTATTTCCTCTCCTAAAAACTGCAGGTTGAGGTTTTTTTGATCACTTGTCAAACACATTATTCAATTAACTCATTACATTGTTCAATCACTGCAGCTCTTGCCACTGTTTTCTATAAAACTGATTAGCATACTGCTACCTGTATCCTTCCATTTTTTCCCCTCATCCTTTTAAGTATGGATAATTTAAATCTGAAAATATTTTTAGCCTAGTATTTTTCTTTATAGTCAGAAAATATCATTTACAAGAGCTATAAAATATAACACAATTTGGAGGCTTCTTTCCAAAATAATCGAGTATTAACAGTACTGGCAAATTCCAAAGGGACTGCAGGAAGACAACTACGTTCATCTTTGATACAACTCTACAGGACAGAGCAGGAAAGAAATGACAGGCAGTCCTGACTCTCTACACTGCAGCAGAAGTTCTCAATTTCAGGAACTGGCAATCAAGAGTGTGTCTGTAAAATGTCATTTCCCCTCAGTTCCATCCTTTCCTTGGGTGGTTTTCAGCACATCTGCAGAAGCCTTCTTCCTCACAGAGAGAGGGATTTTACATTGGCATTATAATCCTTAAAAAAAAAAAAAAAAAAAAGGTTGAGAAAGGGGAGAGCTTCCTTTAAAAGCAAGAAAATGAGTAGTTAAGACTTAAGAAATAGAACTAAAACCATGGGACAGGAAGAGGATTTGTTCTCTGAATGAAGGATTCCCAAAAAGCCAAGAAATCAGGTTAATAGCAAGCCTCTGTCAAGAGTTATTTATGACCTGCCTAGATTGTCACCCTGCCACACTGTATTTAGCAGTTCCAGGAGGGGAGGGGATGTCCAAAGGGAAGGTATCCAGCCCAGCAAGAATATAAAGATTCCAAAAGAACCAACCAAATCCCAAGGTGAAATTGCTTCAGCCTTGCCAAAAAAAAAGAAAAAAAAAAAAAGAAAAAAAAAAAAAATATTTCCAGTAACTGACTCAGTAAAACAGTAGAGAACAATGAAGCTGAGAAAGTGTCATTATTCCACTGAAAAAGGAAAATTCTGGGGCTAAAGGGATTCCATCAGTCTGGAAAAATAAGAAACCTAAATAGACAGAACACAGTCCAGCAAACTGTGAATACTGAATACTAACTAGGATCAGCATCCAAGACTCTTCAGCTTTTTATGTTAGTTGGGAGAATAATGTATATATAATCTCCATCCTTACACGCAAAAAGGAAGAATCATTTGCAGAAAGACAACAAGACAAACATAGTAAGATTTAAGATCAACTGTTGCTAAAAGAGTAACTAACTTTTCGCACCAAGCAGTATGTGTCCTATTTACGACAAAGGTGTTAATAACAATTTCAGCAAAAGCTAGTCCGATGGGAGCAATATTTTCCCCCCCCCCCTCAGTCATGCAGACTGAACAGCCGTGGCAGCAGGGAGACTGGCTATCCGGGCTGGGGCCGCAGCCAAGCAGCCTGGCACAGGGGACATTGCGTCCTCTTTAACCTCACTGTTAGCAAACACAAGAGAAAAACCTGACATCCTCAAGGCTGAATTAAGAAGAAGAAGAAAAAAACTAATTTCATTTCTGTCCTAACACAGTGGTTTAAAAGTCTCATCCTTCTGGCGAGTGATGCTCCTTCATCAAAAAGACACACTTCTCATTCAATAAAAGAATCTCTGATGTCTTTTCTGTGCCTTCTCATTTGTTTCTCCAAACTTTCATTTTTAATCAACCATACTGCTTTTTGGGAAGAAGCTGATTAAAAAAAAAAAACCCTGAACTTTTATGTGCTGCATGGTGCCCCTGTAAATGTTAAAATTAGAGAGCGTCTGCCTGTCTTTCTCTTACCATCAATCTTAAAGTTAAATGCACAAAAAGCATTTCATCTTCTTTGTCCAACACCTTGTATTCCTTCCCAAAAAGAAAAGTATGGGTTTTTCATCTCTGAAATTATTGTTACACACTTGAACTAAAGACTCGTCACTATATTATGTCAGCAAAAACAATATTGCTTTAAACACTAGTATGGGGGTAAAAGAAATAAATACAGTAACTCCTACATGAGCTAAAGTTTATTTTCATGAAGAAACTATCATTCCGTATTCTGAAGTCTTGGGACATTAGTAGAGCCTACTACAGAACAAGTAATCACAGCTTCATAGTTCCACCAAATATAACACAAGTTTTAAAAAACATGATCTAAAAATAAATAAATAAAATCACACTAATACTCAACAAGTGTGCTGACAATACGGTATTGTTGCTCTTACTACTCCAGTGTTAGCACCAAAATGAATCCCTCCCACAAGTTTTGCCAAATCCTGATATTGTAACAGTGGTGCAAGGTGACCTCAGGCAGAACCCCAAAAGCACAGAAAGAACTGGCTCAATACTTAGTTTTGAACTACTTAGGGCCAGGACAGAAATAAGACTCACTGGCTAAATGCACGAAGTCAGAACTTACGTTACTGAGAGCTGAACCTGCACTAGCAGGGAATTGCAATGACAGCAAACTAAAAGCACTATTTTTTTTCTTACAGTCATCAAATGGGATTTAATCTGGACTTACATGTGCTGTTTTTACATCTTTAGTCAATTAGTCCTCCATTTCCCAAGAATCCTCCAGTGTAGGTAAGTCCAAAGATCGAGATCAATGGGCAGATTCTGAGTTGAGAGTAACAAGGTTACAGTGGAAGGCAGGGGGGGAGGAGGAAATATCAAAAATCTCTGTGTCCGAGTCAAAATTCACAGGTTGATCAACAATGCTGTGGTGTGACCAGCCATTTAAAAAATAGTGAGCACATTCCCAACAGTTTCAAAGCAGTACAGGTTTAATTCCAACATACAGGGCAAAAAAACATTACAATATGGACAAAAGGTTGTAGATCTATGTTTTAACTTGACAATGTAATTAATGATCTTCATCACTAACTGATGACCATTTGCTTTGCAATAAAGTGTTCTATTTTTAAGTGGCAAGATAAGATTTAAAAAATAGGAAAGAGCAGAAATATTTGGCTGTAAAAATGAGGTAAAGCAACTATTTGAAAATGGCTAGCAGACTCTGGCAAAGGTTAGAAATACTTAGTCAAGGCCCCATTAAGTCCCACTGTAAGTTTTCTCTACTGCTCCCCTGCTCTACACATCTAGCCTATTCCTCTAAGCTGGCAGACACGTTTAATGATGCCAGCCTCCTCCGTTATCAGCTTTTATCTCCATGCATTGGCTTCACAGAATGGACAAAGTATGGCTAAAGAGAATGAAGCTTTAACACACAAATTACCTTTGCTTACATAAAAAAAAATAACAGGAGAAACGTTATTCAAAAATTTGAACTGGATTCACAACACATTTCCTCCTTCCCTGTGTCCCAGTCCAAGGAAAGGATTTTGTAGGTCTATCACAACCTTTGTAGTCTATACTAATACATACTCCAATACCATCCTGTATCTCCCTGTGGTTCTGGCTTCAGGCATACACTACAGTAATTAATACAAGCAGCATATTCTCCAGCAGAATATTTATATAGGATTACATGGCAAAGGTCCCCTACAAGCTCTGCTTTCTCTTCTGGCCAAATAGTCCTTTCCCTACAAAATCACAATATACTTTAAAGGGAGCAGGAGAAGGGAATTATTTCCTAGGCTGTTCTCCTCTAACTGTGAACACTTCTAGGTGCAGTTATTCGGCAGTTCAACTTTTCTTCCTGCTTTTCCCACCTCCCAGAATAAAGTACAGTGGTGTCCTCAGGGAGAAGATGCTCAGAAAGATCTGTAAAACCAAATACAAATCCATCATCATAACAAGTCAATTAATTAAGCAGCTAGGCACGGCTGGAAGTGACCTGCTGGGAGCGACAGTGGTAAACTTCTCATTCAAACTCTATGAAGAAAAAAAAGAAACCTAAAGCAGTCAAGAGCAAAGGAAGCATTAATCATTATTATCACTGGAAACAACATGAAGCTTATCTTAAAAGTTAAACAACCACTTGAGAAGAGCAGCAATACTCCCTGGTGCATTGCCTGGAATATTTTACTGCTATTGATCACTAAATCATCACAGAGAGAAAAGCCTGGCATTCTTTTGTTGTTAGTGGCTCATCTGACATCATTAGAAGCTCATGTAACAGCTCTGTAATGTCTCCAGCCATGTTCGGGCCTTGCAGATGATTACTTAATACCTCCCCAGCATCTGGAGTCTTAAATGCTTGTGAAGTTAGCTTCTCCAGCTTTTTCTAGAAAGAATTTAAAATTATAATTGCAGTGGAACTGTCACAAAAAATATGGCCGAGTGGCAGGTACCCCAAATACTTTCTTGACATACTAAAATCTTTTATACAGCAACCAAAGCATGCATCATACATGAAGCAACAAAACAACTAAAAAAACCCAAACAAAAAAAACCCCACAGTATTTCCAAAAATATGGAAGAAGGATGAATTCTTCAAGTTTTGCAACACAGCAAAATCTGGTGTACAGACTAATGAGTAGCCAAGACCTCTAACTGAGAAGTAACTGGCAGTATCAAGTTACACAAACGTGTGGAGTCCTTGCATCTTTTCTACAATATTATTCTCTTTCATACGATTTACCTCCGTATTTGCATTAATCCATTAATTACTTGATTGGAGCATAATAAACCCAAAGGGGCAATGCAATGTTATACCCAAATGCCGTCCACCGATTCAGAAGTCAACCCATAACTGGAAACATCCAAAGTTCCCAAAGAGAAAATGCACTATGAACAGCCACTAAAAATACAGGCATGAAAACAAACACTAAAAGAAAACAAAACAAAAGAAAAAAAAACCCAACTCAAACACAAACAGATCCATGTACTGTTTTATTAGTTCAACAGTACAGTTGACATTTTCTGTACATAGTCAGGAAGATTAAAGAACAATTTCCACGATCCAAACTGCAAGTGGTATTTCATTTTTTTCCCCACTTAGTGGAAATGCCCATAGAGGGCATTTGTTGGTCCTATCCTGAAAGATGCCGTTCGTTTACATCTGCCAATATTCAAAAAGATAACAATCAGTTCTGATATCAAGAGTTTTGCCAAAGGCTCCTGAATAGTCTTTTCTATCTAAATACAGCATGGATCAAATCCTACTTCGATACAACAAGCCTAAATAAGAATAAATGAAGTCTAAAGCTTGCAACACCTCTGTGCGAGCAATTCTGTTGACACAATGGAGCTCTGTATTGCAGTTTGCCAGAGCAGCACAAAATAGTCTGCACCCCTCTTCTTCCTCAGAGAGCAACACAGGGCAGCTTTTTGCAGAAACAGCCAGCTCAGGCTGGAAGTAAACACACCAGTTTTCCACCAAACTCATCACCCTATGGATGTGACATTTACTCTTTTGCATTCTCTGGTCATTCTGGCACATTTTTTCATCCCCATCTTCCAAGAAAAGGGCCCTTCTTGGCCTTTTCCACACAGAATCTTATTTTAATTAAGAACTTATGCAAATCACTATATAGACAACCTAGTACGAGTTATAGTTTTAGGTAACTCCTGATGACTACATCAGTTTAAGATCACAACTTGCTTATACACAATTTCTTTTTAAAAAATCCTTTTAAATAAAGCATTGTAACTTGTTTTTACAGTAGGACAAAAAGAGTAGGAATTAACTAAAAACACTACTGGCGATAAAGGCAAGTTATTGGCAGTGAAAACCTACTTTGCCTTCTTATGCATATACCTCTGCTGCAACGCTGAATTAAAATAGTCTCTTTTTTCCTTTGGAAAAAAAAAAATGTACTTTGCAATAATTACCAAGTTTAGCTCTTGGGCTCACTGAAAGAAACAATATTACCATTTCCCACTGCTAAAATTGTGTAATAGTGCAAAACGTAGCCTAAAAAGTCAATTTAACATGTTCTGTAAATTCCTATTAGCATGCAAAATATATGCAATACATACATAGGTATATGGATGGGAAAATAATTAGCTGAGCAAGTGGAACTATGTTCTTTTGAACATACAGATATCCAGACACATAAACACTTCAGTGTTTTCCTTGAATGATATTTGAAGAACTGTGCAATATGTGCTCCTGGCTGCAATATGCCACAACACAAGTTAGAGACGTTCTGCAATCCCTGAGTAGGTGTACAGATAGGTAAACAGAGCAAATGGCATTTCAAATGAAATTAAAAGTTCTGGATTATACCACATCTAAACCACATAAATGCTGCATCTCAGCAGGGTCACATCTTTTGCCTCACAACTGTTCAAACAAGACAGAGAAAGCTGCAACCTTTTTATGTTAGAAAGCTGATCTTTCGTCTCCTCTCCCAGTGTATGGAACACTGTGCCCACACTGTTCCTTTCAAATCCTCAAATTTCTAAAAATGATGCCAAATGCACTTGCAGTAGGATACAGCTCAGTTTATTCAAGCTGAGAGCTGAGTATCTTTGGAGAAGTTAAAAGCTGGTCTGAAGGAAATATGCAGTTCCCTCTTGCAGAGAGGGAATTTGGGAAGCCAGATACCAGCTATATGCCAATTTTCTTATAAAAGCTAAGAAAACGCATGGTCCTCTCCTATTTGGAGGACAAAGTACTGCTATAGGACAGGGTGTACTCTTAAACTTTGGGGTTTTTACTTTACAGAATGTAAGTCCTGATTCTTTGAAAAGCAATAAATTTGTTCTCTTCTCCAGGCATCATAGGCACTGCCACAAGTGGGCACCGGCAAGGTGCAACTTCCCAGCACCTCCGCTTCCTTTGCATTGCTCTGCAGTTGCCCTGCTTAATGCATGCTCCGTTCCTCTTTCAGTCTCATCTCTTCTTGGCAAATGGGGTCATCCATCCAGCATCAGCTCACATCTAAACGTGAGTCTGGGCATTAGCCCTCAGAAAGGTGAGCTCTTCAGGCAAAGGGCCAGTCCTCTTAATTATTCTCCAACAGTCACAAGATTTCATCATGAGTGCTTGTATGTCAGCATTTCACAACACATGGGAAGTTGTTACAGTGAAAGATACCTAACAGTCTTTACATTGAGCAAAGCAAATGAGGATATTAACCCCATTTCATTAAATTAACCTTTTTTCCTATCACTTAAGCTTTAAGCTGCTCCCTTCACCCACGCCCTCCCAGCACAGCTACTGAGCCCAGGCAAAGCCTGCTGCTTAACACAGTCACATTTCACTCTCCCAAGCCAAAAAATGTACTTATCATCCTCCTCTACTGCTGCAACCCAACTTCTTCTGCAGAAAGACAACACAGTCCTTGGACGGTCGATGCAATCCATGCTCAGGATAAGAATATCATGTAATTTAGGTAACGTATAATGGTTAAGAAAAAAAAAAAAAAAAGCAAGTCTTCAAAGTCTGGAGGTATTCCTGCAGGGAATGCTCTTCTTGGCAAACAAGGGTACCAGGAGAATGTTGTGAAGTCAGTGAATGGGCTCTGATTTGATCTCAATGAGACTTGGATCAGTACCTTGAAATGAATTACTTCTAAGCACTATTCCAGTCCATTAGACTCATCTATCTCACCACTATGTATGAAGTTGCCTCCCTCTTACCCATAAAAATGTAGCATAAAAAAAAAAGCATTGAATATGAATGGAATTGTTAATATGCATTCAGCACACAGACCCTGCAGCAACACTGCCAAGCAAATAACTGACAGCAAGAGCATTTGTTTATTAAGTCATCTCTATCTTTTTTCCCTCAGCTCTAATAGCAACTCAGTCTTTTTTGTGTTTCTAATAAGGGCAACTGTTCTCTGGAAACAATCCCCTAAAATCCATTCTTCAGCAGTAATGTTGTTCAGGTTTAAAGCAATACAGTTTTGCTTCATCTAGCTCAAAGTGGGATTAGCATAACAAAATTAACAACATTTTAAGAGCCTGAAAAAGAAAATTTCAAAGTAAAATAACTGGGTTTAGTGATTGGGCACTTGTGTTCAGCCCAATTCTTCCTCCACTGATGGCAATGGGAAAATTTCCACTGATTTCAGAGACTGCAGAAACTATGTTTATACTCAAAATCTGCATTGCTTTAGGGAGCAAGTGCCACTGCAAATCATAACACTCCGAGAAAGAAACTCACAAGCTATATATACTATGACTTGCATTTTCAAATTATACGCAAGTACAACCAATTTTACATAACACTAGAAGATGGGGCTTCCTTCGGGATGCACCCACACATATTTCCCCAGAAGAAATCTGTATTTACCCTTCGGTGTTACCTGCAGAGCAAGGCCAGCCCCAGCAGACCTCTGTGTTCCCACTGAAGGCTGCACAGCTTCCCGGCAGTCTCCAGGACTGAGCTTCATCTACCTCAGAACACAAAACATTTGCAGAAAGTCTTTTTTTCATATGTTTAATGAATTCCAACATCTATTTTTTAGCCAGCGCTCACAGAATTTTTTATCACAGTATTCATATCAGGTAGCCTGGAGGTGTGTCATACTCCAATGGAATATAATTCTTTTATTAAACTATTACATTTGTTAAATTAATTTAATAAACTCCTACATAATCTCATTTAAAAAAAAAAAAAGAGATTTTGCAGTAATTCATTCATAGTGCTGTCTCTTGATAGCTCTGGCTTGAAGAGATCAGCAGTCACTTTAGCTGAGCAAAATGTAACTTCTAATCAGATATTTATGAAAATTGTTATAAAATTAAATTAAAAGAACAAAGAAAATCAAATCGCATGGCTCTTCCAAACAAAAATACAGCTGATAAAGAAATATAATACAAGAACCCAGAACTCATCTACATTTATAAGTCACCTATATTGTATTTCACAAGTGTCTTAAGACAAAATCTAATGTTAACCAAAACATGATGCTTTTTATTCTTCTACGCAAATAACAACAGTAGGCTAAAATTGACAGAACCCACCAAGCATATCTCTTCTCTCAAAAAAAAATATCCTAACAACACAAAGGAAATTAAAACACCACTGTGACATTAACTTACAATGGTAAAACTTGCCTAAACACTATGGGGTGTGGAAAGCTAAGTAGAAGATGCCCAAATGGCTTCGGAGTTGCCCCCAAAATGGGTGGCAAGCTTCACTCAGGAATAGGGAGTTGCAGGGAATTAGATTCAACCAGCAAGCTGGCAAGAGCAGGACAAAGACAGCCCTTACTCATCCTCTTCTTGTTCCCTCCACCAGAGGTGCCGTAAGTGCTTGTGGCAAGAAAAGACCCTCTGTCCTCCTGGCAGCTACCTTGTGCCTTCTTGCAGACCTCCCTCACTCTAGCCCAAAACTGTACATCATTCAGCCGCCACTTCCCTTAAATACCAACACACCTCCAGCTCTGTACACGCCCAGAGACTACTAGACCAGACCAATTCAGCTCAGGCAACAAACTGTTATTTTTCTGTCCTGCGGGGGAGCTCAGTGCTGAGTCTGCAATATTGCAGAATTTCTTAAATTCATGGGGTCTTTTTCATCAATATTCCTGGCAGAAGTTTTTGGCTTGTTGGTTGGTTGTTCTCTTAGTTGGGTTTGGTTTGGTTTTTTAAGCAGATACACCTTCTAGGAGATGAATCAACACAAAACACAGAGAAAGGTACACCTGCATACACAAAAGCAAGATGGATATAGCCACATTTGCATAGGCAGCAGGCCTCTCAAATCACAAATACACCTCACATTTTATTTAACCAACTCATTTATCTTTTTTTTCCCTAAAAAAAAAACTATGAAAGATAAATAAGATCAATACTTTTTGTATCTTACAATCAAAACAGATTAGCAATCCCTCAAAACTTTCTGCTGAATTAAAAACATGCTATTCCTACCCATAGTATAATACAGGTCATTAGATTCAAATTACTCTGGGAAGATACCTGCTCAACATAACTTGACAGACTTCGGGTACATAAAATAAACCATGAGCACTATACCTTATCTGATTCTAGGCTTATTTGAAAGGCATACAATTAAGTAGCCAGCTTCATACTGAACAGACATCAAACAGAGATTCTTATTGCCCATTCAGAAGTTGCATCAAAGTTACTAAAACAAACTTGCAGTGAAGAATGACGATTTTGGAGTCCTAATTATCCACCACCCTGATGCTTCTGTAGTCATTTACACACATGTAAATCAACACATAACAAACTTTGCAGTACTCAAACTAAATCCCTGAACAAGGTACTGGGCAGCAAATTTGCCCCTCAAAGAGGTACCAAAGCAGCATGACATTGGTCAACCAGGAGGGATGAGATCTGGCAGAATGGAGATAATCAGTATGAATATAAGGAATGTTTTCACTAGGATTATCCAAGAAGTAGTGTGACTGTCAGTACTCCCCTGAGCATGCAACTCAGGAGGAGAACCAAACCTTCATGGTATACATTTACAGCTTGTATATATTTTTTTAAATCCTCTCAGTAGCAAAACAGTAATATTTTAGTGCCAGCTAGCATTTCGACTTTGATGCACCTTTAAATAGATATGTCACAATAACATTACCTGACGCATGCCGCCCAAAAATAATCCCAAGACTAATTTTGTTGATTTAAGTGGCTCTGGAACAGGAATATTTTATCTCAGCTTGACTCCAGTTAATTATTTAAACTAGGGCCTGTACACAGTCTTAACAGGCCGAGACCTTCAACTTAATAGATATGTGTTAACAATGAATCAAGACTAAATGAAGTCATTACAATAACCTCAGTAATTTAAACATGTTTCAGGTAGGGGCTCAATAATGACAAAAATTGCAAATTTCTGACATAAGAAGATTCCCCTAGAAGATAGTATACATAAGTAGGCTTCAAAACCAAAAATGTTTAAGATACAGAAAGATTTAAGAACAAGGCTTTGACTGTAAATACACTTGTATACCAATACATACAAAGATATCAGTCTTTGGAATTTGTAAGTATTTGGTAAAGACATTTAGCCTTTTGGAGAACTTTTTATTCAAGTCTGAGTAGTTCCTAAACTGTCATGCATGTCAAAACCTCCAAGTCATACTGGCTAAGAGAAAAAAAAAAAACCTAGAATACATGCGTAATAAAAAGTTATATTAATCATCATTCCCCATTTCTTAGAAAAATCACCAAGGTATTACCAGAAATTACAACTAGCAGGTGCATCCTGGAAAGGAAAAAAAAATATGCTGATTAGGTTTATGAGCATGATCAGCTAAATGTTTCAGCACAGAGGATTATTGTTTCTGCAGTAACTGCCTGCATTTTCCCATCTACTGTGGGGAAGGACAGAAAAAATATATACCATTAACTCAAACAAAACATTTTTGTTATAGATGGAATTGCTCTCAGTACAACTACAAAACGAATAAAATATTATCATAAGAAACAGGATTTGCATCTCTGCACAGATATGAAAACTTACATTTATTAACAGCAGCTTAACATATTTGGAAAACAGTAGAAAGCATTCATCTGCCACTGCTCTACCAACCAATGCCATTATTCCAACAGGACATAATTTTTAATCATTATTTAGGTACTTCTGCACAATAGTCTTTGCACACATAACATACTTTAAAAACAAAATCAACCAGTATCACCAACTTCATCTCTTATTCCTGACCATAACAGGTGCTACCTCTTCCCTTGAAAACCTATAAGATGACTTCCTGAAAAGACCTGCCAGAACTTACGTTTGCAGTTCACCAGACTTGCTGGTATCCTATAGAAAGAATATTGTGCCACCAGTTTGAAAAAGGTGACCTTTAGGCAATTTCAGTAGAAGACATTCAAATAATCTTGACTATTATGATCCTGTATGGAAAGATACCATAAACACAAGGCTATTATCCATCCCTACACACCCATTTAATGAGATCACTAGTCATGTGTTACATACATTATGTACTGTATGGAACCGATTGACAAGAAAACTACTCTAGAGTTAGTAGTCAGCATAACACACAAATTTGCTATAAACTTTATTAGAAGCAGTTTGCCCTGGATGTAGGTTGTTGGGGTTTGGGCTTATTTTGAAAGTACTAACTAAAGGTTACACAAGTCAGTGTTAAGGCTCCCATTGATTTTTAAGAGACTTTTAGCCAGGCCCCAAGCTCTCCTTGAGCAGAATTTAACTCAATTAACTTTTTACTTGAGTGCAGAGATGGCTGGAAATCGGAATTATTGTATTTTGTGGCAAATCCAACCATCAGAAACAAAGCCTAAATTAAACACGAAAAATTCCAAGAAATTGAATGGAAAGAAACCTTCACCTATTATTGAAAGGTTGAACTGGCCACAAGGTATATATTAAAATGCTCAGCAAGAAGTGTTAAGTGACTCTGAGCCTGCACAAGAGAAATATCTCTGTAAGAAGCTTTTCTAACAAAACTTAGATCCCTGAAAGGCACAAGCAGCTTCACAGAACCCAAATGCCTAAATCCTCCACCTGAATCCCATTTTATACAATTAAGCCTTCAGTGGATTGTGGTCTGCATTGCTACAGATTATTATTATTGATAGCTTGACACACAAAAATCCACAAGACCTAAATCTTTCTCACTACAATGTTATCATCCAAGACACAGCTATACTGGATCTACCAATGTTGCTTTGTTTTCAGGGAAGAGGTGAACATTTCAGAAGTTTGCCCTCCATGAGAAAGCAGCTTAGTGATAAATGTAACAGTTCCATAGAAAAACTGTCCACCTGCAGTGATAATAACTACAGGATACAATTCATTTGACAAAAGTGCACAAACAGTACAGGTTCTGTTCAAACCTGTCCTAAGTAGATGATTATGAAAAAACAGTAAAGTTGGGATACAGGTGCAGTGTTATGAAAATATGATAAAGACTACAAACAGCTATGCCACAGCAATCTGAAAAATATATCCAAAATGCTTCTCTTGTGTAAAGCTGGCAAAAAAAAATTCTAAATAACTAATTAACGGAGTAGATTCTTTTCACTTCTAAGAAATTTTTACACTAGTAATAATGGAAAACAGTCTTCTGTATCTCTTAACAGTGTATTTAAGTTTTTCTTAACAAATAGATACTGGGTGAGATAAAGGTCAATCTAAGCTGGTATTCCAGCTGCAGCAGTACATGTATGGGGAGACATACAAGAAGCAGGAAAATACAAAGTGATCAATCCACCACTGTAGCTTCCCAGTGTCCAATCACTTGTAGTTTAGGGACTTTCTAAGCCAGATGCTTTTGGTGCCTTTGCAAAGCTCTCCTCCAGTCGTTTTGAACCTGCTTGAAGCCATTTACATTTCTGACTGCCACAGCTTCCGGTGGCTGTTAAGTGCATGATTTAATCACATGCTGTGTCAGAAAATACTTTCATTTATTTTAAACCTGCTGCTATATAACTATCACTGAGTTTCCCCTACTTCACCTTCTGTGAAAGAAAGTGAATATCAGCTCCCTGTTTCTCTCTCCACAATGTTTGGGAATTTACATGCGTTAAAATGTCACTCGTCAGTTACCTTTTTCCAGACCAATCTGATTAATATCTCATTTTGTGTCAGTCTTTCCATGGCTAGGCATGTCATTCTTGCCCTTCTCTATACCTTTTTAGGCTCCATTGTATTTTTTAATGTATTCTCTACCTAAATACTTTCCTCTTTTTCTATGGTACTTATGAATATGCCAAAGAATATAGTTGTGGTAAAATCACCATTGGGCTGTCAACTAATTAATCAGCTTTAATGAATCTCACATGGTATTTAATAATCTAAAACATGACTAAGTATCTAAATGTAGGCTTGCACAGCAAAAAGCTAAATAAGAGTTACAGGACAATAATTACAGTCCTGATATTGTCTTCTGAAAAAAAGTCTCAAAGTCATGTTGCATAGACAGATGTATTATGTATTTAAAACACTTAAATTCTGTCACTACACTTCAGAACACAAGCTGAAAGAAACTAAGCCTCATTCTTTTTTACTGTAGGTTTGTTTTTTTAAAAGCTAAAAATGTCACTACAATAAATACAACTTCTTGAAACAAGGCAGCTGGCTATCTTGAAACACTTCCACTGATGAATTCAACTGCAAAACCTTGCAGTTCCTAGGCTAGTAGTATATGATGGTCAAGGGCAACTCAACTAGCTTTTAAAGAAAAAAAAAAAAAAAAATCTGTGTGTGAAACAGAACCAAATAGTCTTGGGAAGAACTTTCGTGAAAGGTCTCATATCTCTACTGTGACTGAAGTTAAAGTTTGACTACAGTTCCTATTTCAAGTTCACTTCATGGGCATAGACCGCTGATATTAACATAATACAGAGCTGTGTTATCTGCTACAGTATCTTGATATAAAGACCCAGGCAGGAAAAAAAAAAAAACCACCAAACAAAAAATCCCAAATACATGGTCCAAAAAGCTTGTATGGCATGCAAACAAAGCAGAGAGAGAAGCCTGATAAGAACTGCCAGTGAAATATTTTGGTAAAAAGTAGGCATTACATAACAAATTACACAGCCTTCCTACCCGTTTATGAAAATGCTTGTACATGGCAATGTCAGAAGGAACATGCCAGAAGGAAAACAGCATCAGTCAAGCCTGTTTAGAACCCCAGACAGGAAGGCTTGCAAAGCATTTCATTTAAAGAAAGAAATCTAGTTCTTCGAGCACTGTCTTCCGGTCCCCTGTCCTAAAAGGTGTTGCAATTAACATTTTTTTTGCAAACAATTGGCCCTGGACTATGCACAAGGAAAAAAAAAAAAAAACAAAACCAAACCACTTGGCAAATAATTTAGCCAATGCATGGTCCATCTTTAAGCTTCCTTGAAAATGGGTCAAGTTCTCTGCTTTCTCGTCATTTCTCTAATTTTTTCTCTCAACCATTACACTCCGCTGACTTCAGGATCCTCATGGCAAAAACCCTCTCTTGTTCCAGTTTGATAGTAAGATCATTTACCTCCTCCTTGCATTAACAAAAAAACCAACCCCCCAAAAACCCTGACAACTAAAGCACATGTATTAAGGAAATTTCCTAAAGCACAAGACTAGCTACAACTGTTTCTCATTAATGTTATTTCAGATTTACCTCAACCTACAAAGCTGTGAACATTAGCAAAGCAAAATGGGAATAAAACTATTCTAGCTACATTTTGTTCTTTTTATATAAATGAGTTCTCTTGTTTCTGAAGCCAAATATAGAGCACATGAATGCACTGAAGATCATCTAGAAGGGTTCATATTTTACTTGCAGTATATGCCAAATGTAATTTGCTGCGGGAAAGGTTTTTTAAGCAAGTTCCTGTTCAGTCCTTTATACTTCACAGTTATACTGTGGATGCCAAAACACTCCAATGTAAGCAAGTCTGGCTTCCATTGGAATTGTGCTCTCAAATGCTAACCTTGAAACTTGCAGAGTTCTAAAAGATAGCTTCGGAAAAAATGCTGTTAAAAGTATACTTTGATCATCTAAATCTACAGAATTTTAACTTTTTGCTTAATTCAGCAAGACCACTCGTACTTAAAGTACACCTTCAAATAATTGGGAGAGAAATGGAAAAACAGGGAAAGAGCATTTGACTCCTGCAGAATAAGAGTTTTGCTTTACTGTAGAACTTCCTTTGCTTTCTTAAACCCCTTGTTTCAGCTCATAACATCAGCTTAAAGAAAGAGATGGAATACTATTCTGACTATAGATTTATATGAACATATAGATGTTTTAGAGTAAAATAAATATAATAGAACATTGTAAAATTCATTCACCCGCAAAATGTACAATGTTTAAACAGAACTCTTACATGTTAAAGTCCTGAAAAACAGAAAAGGTATAAGAAGTTGGGAGTTTTTATCTTAATTTCATCTAAAATTTGCATTTATCACCTCACAATTTCCTAGGACATCAGAAATTCCTGAAAGATGCAGACAAATAAATCATGTAATTCCTACCCCAAGTTACAAGTATTTCCCATTCACTGGTATAATGCCGAAGGAAAACTGGGATTCAAAACACTTTTATACACCATTGAGGCAACCTTGTGGGAAATAAATGCAATACTCTGTATGGGATTCCAACAGTATGCTTTAGAGATGCAAAGCTTGCAAATTCTCAAGTTCAGATACTTGCTATCAGACCCAGGCACGTTACCTAATTGAATTAATCAGCTTAACAACTAAATTTAAGATTAATTATGGCATTTTTTCCATTCCACTTTTATCATAAGACTATTCCAGACCCTTACAGTGATTGGAATAATTTTCTAGTTTCCTGACTGGATCTTTGTGTAGGTATCCTTTGTTCTAAAGATAATGCTGTCCTAGAAATCAAATTTTCCCTCACACAGTATTCAATCCATTGACCTTACCCACCCAGCCTACTTACCCTTCTTTGCACCTGCTCCAGTTTGAATGCACCATTTCTAAGCACAGGAAACTGAATTTCCCCAGTATTTCAGGTGAGGTCTTAACAGTTCTTTATATAACAACATTAATACTTTCTTATCACTATCAGAAATCTCTCTGCTGATACATCCCGAGATGGCGTTTATCTCAAGAAATTTCCTCCAGTTGAAAGACAGATCATTATCACTCTCAGTAGTGTTGCTAAATATCAATCTGTAGTGAAAACGCTACCCAGTCATTAAAACTTATCTACCATTTGTGACATTAAAGTATATCTACCACATAGAACTGGTATAGTCTGTAAAAACAATGATATGATATGATATTTAAATCAAAGCCTGTGTATTTTCAATTTTTGAAACCTTTACACAATTCCCAGGAGAAAATACCATTTCCATACCAGAACACTTACAGAATTTTAGTCCTGATTTAGGAAAGCATTTATGTAACTTCAGATTGGAAACATTCCCATCACATTCAATGAACACTTTTAGAAGACAAAACTCTCATTTCAATGCTTTGTTGGACTTAATGAGTTAATATTTCAAGGTGGAACTTTCAAAGAGTCCTCGAGGCTTTTTTGCACCTAACTACCTCAGTCTCCTCTGAATATTAAAGCTTTAAAACGCAAAAAGCAAGAATTCTGTTTATCCATTCCTCCTTTGGATGGATATACTAAGCTCTAAGAGCTAAGCATGAGTTCTTTGCCTCTTTCCTTGAGCTTGAGCTCTGCCCAGTGCCTTCACACATTTAGAGAAGTGAAGTCTCTTTTTCCGCTGCTCTCCCAATGCCTTCCAAGTGCAAATCACTACAAGAGAATCACGTGTGACCATATGCTAAATTAAGTTTGCCCAGGCGACTTCATTCATCGTCTCCCCAGAAACTAGCATTTTAGCCTACGTACTTGCAAGAAGATACCATTTAATTCGAAACCACATAGTTGAGTCTTAAAAAATTAAACTGGAAAAAAACCCAGACAGACACAATCATAAAACCATTTGCCTTACCAGATTATAACAAAGACATTCTTTAAGATGACAAAGATGACACTCGACCTGTTAATTTCACATAAAGGGCGTTAAACACACGGTGCTGCTCCATAGCAATCTGTACTACACTAAGTCTCCAATCACGCCTTCTGTTAATTTGTGACACTGCATATTTTGCTCCTCAAGAGCAAAGAAAATCATCGCCGTAGAAGCTATTTATTCTGCCTCCAGGTGCCTCATAAATTACTAAACGCCAAGAGATACGAGCTGCTTCACAAAAACTTTGCAACTCCTCGGGAAGCTGCCCCGCTGCGAAATTCACGGGGCACGCCGGAGTGCGGCCGGCACCCCGACACCGTTCCCCCCACCGCCCACCAGCTCCGGACCCCGCTCTCCCCGGACACACACACACCCCCCAGGCCACCCCCCGTCCCGCAGCCGCTCGGTGAAGGGGTCGCGCCTTCCCACGAAAGGTTCCGGGGAGCCGGCGGCACCGGAGGGCGGTTTCAGCCCGGGCAACCCGGCGGCGGCGGGACCCCGCGCGGAAACTTCCCGGCCCCGTACCTTGATGATGCTGCTCCTCCGCGGGGTGGCCTTGGCCGCCTCCAGTNCTCCTCGGCACGGTGAGCAGCGTCGTGAGGGGCACGGCCCGCCGCCGGCTGCTCCCTGCTGCCGGCAGCCTCTGCCATCGCCCCGCCGAGCGGTGTCAACTTCTCCGGGGCGCCGAGAGGGCAAGAAGGGGGACACTCGGACGGCGCCCCGCGGCGCTCCCCTCACGGCGCGGCGGCAGAGCCAACTTTCCCCGGAGGAACCATCCCCGTCCCCCCGCCAGCTGAGGGGGCCGGCGCGGGACTGCGGCAGCCCCCC